>JBCNJP010000013.1:27184979-27513043 GCA_039602395.1 Deinandra increscens subsp. villosa | reverse complement strand
CTGGAAATGCTGTGCACCCGAAGGTGAGTTTCACGGCCCCGTTTAACTCTTTTAAATCCTGTTGGGGGAAAATAATGTAAGATCTTTCTATGGTTGGTGGTAACTCAAACATAGCATCCTAGTGTTTGGGCTCAAATTGTAAATCTTTCACTTTACTTGTGTTTTGTACTTGGACAATTCTCTTGATGTTTATGTTAATCACTCAAGTATTTGATATTTTGTATTTCATATGTAATGTCTTAACTTGTGTTGATCATTGTTATTAAGATAATCGCCCTTGTTCATTTCTACTGTGATGTGAAAGTCTAGATCCATATTCTGTGTCATTTCATGATAATTTACTTGGCTTATGATAATAATTGAATGTGTCTTCATAATAACAACCCTTAATGGTTCAATAATGATTCTTGACGTTTTATGAGTGTACTTGATGATTTGAACTTAATCTTGGCGACCTCACCAAGCTTGGCGACCTCACCAATTAGTCTTGGCGACTTGGTTTTACTCTTGGCGATCTGGTCAAGCCTTCTTGGCGACCTCACCAAGTGGCCTTGGCAATGTTAGGATTGTTCTTGGCGATCTCGTCAGTCTGATGTAATAATTTTCACTAACTTCAATAACATTCTCTTGATTTCAGTGCAATGACGACCTGTGCTCTCTCCGGTATAAATAGCAACACTAGATTTCCCTAAAATAAGCTTCTGGACGGCTGTTTGAATAGAGAGAGAGAGCACTTGTGTGTGAAAACCCTCGTGTTCTTGAGTTTCAGACATGAAGTCTAAGGATTTCAACAAGCAAACAACATGATTTGATCATGGATTCATGATTTCCGCACTTGAATCTGTGCATTGGATGAGTAAGGGCTCCAAATTGGTCCTGACACAACCCCCCGTGGTTGCTTCACTAGGGGGCCAAAATAAGTGTGACTGACGCCATCAAATCTATTCTCGAATAATTCGGCTAGTTAGTGGGCTAGTGAGCACATGGGCTCTCTATATAAGGGAGTGATAGCTTCATTTGTTAGAATAAGAAAATAAGAGAGGATGATTCTTAGAGTGACGTGAGCTATCATTTCTAGATAGAGAGTCTCACATTGGGTTTGAGCTCAACCCAATGTGACCGTAGATTTCCTATGACAAGTTTGTAATCATTTCGTTCATTTTAATCATTCAGTAATAATCAATGAATCGTTTGATTTATCATTTTTGTTAAAGATGTTCCTAGATTCTCATCATCCCATCTCCTCATCTCATCTTTGTTCTTGCTCAATGTCGAGATTCTCGTAGTGAAAATGATATAATTCTGGTCTTGTGATCTGACCATAGAATATGATCCAATCGATTAGTAATTCTATAATTCGATGTGTTGGTAGGCTCAGCAAATTAAGAATTAGGCAAATCCTGTGACTACACACTTAAAGTATGAAATTGTGGACCTTAAGTCAAAACAGTTGGTAAAATCCTTTAAATTTGCTTATGTCTAAGCTAAGTAAGTCAACCAACACACTCGAGTATTTATTTTGCGGAAAATGCTGATTATCATATATCCATCAATAATTGAGAAATATCTCACATCCATCCATTGACCGTGACACATCTGCTGAGGAAACTCTGACCTTGTGTTCACGCGTCCCATCATTATCATTGAAAATATTCCGTGACACATATGCTGAGGAAACTCTGACCTTGTGTTCACGTGAATCAAAAACACACATCCAGTTTGAAATCAGTACTTCCCTCTAAAGATATATGGGGAAGAAATTCAATATATGTGTTGTGCATGTCTGAAGTGCTAAATAGACAAAGCTAGGATAACTGTTGACTTAGTGGAATAAAAGGTCAACACAATTTTCATTAAACCGGGCTAAAACATGATAAATGACATCACAGTGATTTTGCTGAAAATTGCCTTGTTTGAGCTTAAGTGCATAACAATACCGACAATCTGACTTAGATTACTGAATCTGTGAGGTGACTTGATTTGTAAGTGTCTGTGATCACGTAATTTACTGGTTTGATTCCTAACATAGTCCAACCATTACCGAGCAAAAATATGCAAAATTAAGCAAATAACTGGAAATTGCCAGAAATAAGGCTTTAACGGTGCAAATGAAAGCATTATGCTTTGATATAACCAAATTTGTTATAAAATGAGAATTTGGGTGCTTTGTGCTTAAAAACATCAAGTTTGGGAGAAATAAGTCAAATTTGAGGTCCATTTGCAGCTTTAAGTCAAATACAACTGTTTTGGTAAGTTTGGGCTGGCCTGACTCAAGTTAATCTGATTCAATAAGGTTTTGGTCAAGTATGTGAAATTTAAAATTTCTCTGAGTCAAAACAGTGTTTTTTAACATGTGTATGCACTTAGAAAAATTCTATATTTCCAAAATTGCCCTTAATGATTTCACTAAGGTTTTTGCAGCTCACTGAGTTTACAAATGAGTATTTTCAGTGTTTTTGCTACGGGTGTTCTCATTTTGGTTTAAATTTGATCATAAATCAAAAGTTTTCAAAAAAAATTAACTTGTTGTCAAAATTTTTTAATTTTTCATGTTCCTGTTGGCGATCTCGCCTGATTAGCCTTGGCGATCTCAAGGTTAGCTTTGGCGATCTCATAGATGGTCTTGGTGATTTCGCCTTGAAGGCTTGAACCCCCGAGAATCTGCCCTTGGCGATCTCGCCTAAGACTAATCTGCCCTTGGCGATCTCGCTTAAGTCTGATCTGCCCTTGGCGATCTCGCCTTATAAACAGGCCCTTGGCAATCTCGCCATAACTGACTTTCCTCTTGGCGATCTCACCTTATAAACAGCTCCTTAGCGATCTCGCCTTAACCGAATCTCTTCTTGGCGATCTCGGTGTTGAGAGGACTTTGCCTTGGCGACTTCGCCTCCCACCAAACCTTTGGCGATCTCGTTTGAAAGGGAATAAAAACCCTAAGTCTTTTTTGACCTCGGCTACATAAATAAAAGGGAAGGTTCATGTTTTTCATTCCATTCATTCAAAAATCATAGACCCGCTCTCCTCTTCTCTCTGCGAACCACCGGCGCACCTCAACCTCTCCCTCCGATTTTTGATTTCTCTCTCAATCGAGCTCTTCAAATCTGTTTCTTCTGCAAAAAGGGTTGGCACGCACACCCTTCTCGCCACTACAGGTTTGATCTCGTCATTTGTTAGGGTTAATTTGGAGGTTTGGGTTTCGGGTGTAACCTTTGAGACCGACGGTTCGATGAAATCTGATTAGGGTCTTATTGCTTGAAATTGGTTGTTGATTTTTACAGATTAGGATCTGTTCTTTGCTCCTTCTCATTTCCTAACACCGATTTAAGGTAATTGACTCTATAATTTGTAAGCCTTTGGTTGTTTAGGAACAGGGGTCGTAACCTTCAATAAAAATTTGAGAGTTAGGTTGTGATATTTTGTGTAGTTTGGTCTCACAGTCAGTTGAGAATGATTAGGGTGATACAAGCATGATGATTAATTGCAAATCTCTTGTTTGATGATAGTTATTTGATATTGATCATTGTTGTTGCTTACAATAATCCACTGTAAATCACTTGATTTATAAAAACTCTAAACTGTGAATGAGTTGGTTTGATTTTGTTTGCTCCAAAAACACAAATGTAATGCATTTGGATGTTTCTAAACGCATTCCGGGGCTTAAAAGCTTCAATATTGAAAGCTAAACTAGACTTTGTCTAAGTTTGACCCGTTTGGATATAAATTGGAATTTTGGAAAATACTTTGTCAAAATTCTAAATTTTTATAAAAGAAACAAAAATAATGAGTTAAGTGGACGATTTAAGTCCTAGATGGGTTAAAATTGGATTTAGATCTCATCTTTTGGTTCAAATGGTGAATTTTTCTCAAAATTGTCCGTTTGACCAAAAATGGACTTTAAATGTACTAAACTCAATCCAATAAGAGTCATTTGACTCAAATAACTTAAAGGAAAGGAATCATTGACATGAAGTGGTAACATTTGTTGCTTTTGTGCTGGTTTAATAATAAAATTGACCAAATTACCAACATAGAGGCTACTTTTGACCATTTTGTTAGATTTCTTCCTTCAATTGAATTTCACTAGATATGCAACTTAAATTGATGAAAAAAAAATCCAGTTTTGGACTTTAACTTGTCTAACATAGGTTTGAACTCATTATAGGTTAAATCTACAATGTTTGACTACTCTTGACTTGGTTTTTGACAAATGCATGCATAGTTCACTTTTTAAGTCAAATCTTATGAAATTCACTCATGTTTAATGAATCTGACCCTATTTAGGTTGTGTGTGGTTTCCAATCAATTGTTTAACAAATTTTGCTTGATTTAATAACAGATTCTGTCCAGAAACACTACAAGATCTTCTTGTCTCCTATATTGATCTTAGCTCAAAGTAGATCATCAAAGAGGTATGTTTCATGAATTCTTGGCAACTCCTGATATACAATTATTTAGCTACACAGGGGCAACTCATTAAACTCATTCAATCAGCTTGAATAACCTTAGTCAAATTTCTAATCTATTCATGATTGATCACAAACAGGATCAAGACTTGAACCTGTTGATTCCTAGATTTATCTGATTTAGATCTTAGCAAACAATAGATTTTCTTCAAGGTATATTTTCTGATCTCAAATAAAGTATTGGAAGTTTGACTTCTGTCCATTCAGGTGGATTGTTCTACTTGATTTTTATGCAATAACTCAATAAATCTCATGAAATATGACTTAGCATGCTACATTTCTGCAATTCTGAGTAAGGTTTAAAACTCTACTTGATTGAATGAAATGACGTGCACTTTAGTCATTATCTTATGTGTCATTATCTTTTATTCTACATAAATTGTTAGGTTAGGAACTGTTGATGCTCATATCTGATATTTAATGCTTCTTGTTCCTTACTTTACTTTATTTGACTTTGGTTATGTGATTTAAGCATGTCTGAACTTCATGCATGTATTCTAATTCATCATTTGACATCTTGTATATGCTTATGTGGAAATTTTTCATATTGCTCCCGTTCAAGAAGTTAAATAGAATATATGTGTTAATAAGTGTCTCAAACTGCTCAGATCATGCTAAATTAAGAAAATATGATTCAAGAATCCTGCTTGATCCCAAAATCAATAAGTTCAAATTGTGGAAAGCACAAGTTTAGGGGGAATCACCTCTTGATTCCTTCTTGAGCCCCTTGAGTCATTTGGGTCAAAATGTTGACTTTTTAACTAAAGTCCACTCATTTGGGTAATACTTACCCAAATTTCTCAAACTCCATCATAATTTGCCATCACTTAAGTTTTTCTTAAAAATAAAACTCAAACAAGCATTCTTGAGTCAAAAGTCATTTAGGTCTTTCACCAAAGTCAATTTTTCAATAAAATTACTAGTTCAAGGGAAATTACTGGAATTTGGGGTCATATTCACTGATACCCTCTCTTGAACTAAATTGATTATGTTTGAAGAAATTTGAGTCTATGCCTTAAGCAAATATCTTTTATATCTTTGTAAGTTAATTGAAAAGCTCTATCACTATCATGAATCTAGTGTGACATGACATTCATTTGACTTGTTAAATTTGATGTAATCATGTTGTTTCTTATGTGCAGATGGCTCCTAGACGGGAAAGAGCAGTCGATGCCCCCTGGATTTCTCCAACTCACATAATCAATTCTGTGAAATCAACAGAAGTTGGACTGATGCTGGACGGTATGAACAGGCTTTCAGAATCCTAGAAAACTCAAATTGGATCACTAGTATCCGGTTAGAGCCTGTCATCAGCTCGGGTATAATAAATGATTTCTGGATCACCGCCAACACATTCATTGCTGACAATGGTTCCAAATCCATCAGATTAAGGATTCAAGAGGTGTATGTTGAAATAAATGAGGAAAAGGTCCGAGAAGTGCTACAATTAAATGATGCACTTTTGAAATTGCTTGAGCGTGTAGATCGTCTACTTAATCGTTATGAAATCAATGTAATACGAGTTGGAACACAAAGAGTAAATACAAATGACTTGTATTAACCACAGAGAAAACACCACAGATTTCACATACAGATCTGACTCGGAAGCTCTTGAATTCTATTACAAGACGGCTATATATACTAGTGAGAACCCGCTAGTCCGAACCTCAGGTTCGGCCAAGGTTCACTGGGTCCAAACCTGGAGTTCGGCCAAGGTTCGGCCAGACCTAATCTTGCACAAACAATCTTGTATTCGATACTTCACATGACGATCAGGAACCATGTATCAACAAACACCCCCTTGGCATGTGCAGTATCATATCCTCCTTTAAAACTTGTATCTTGTATCTTCATTTAAACTCTTCCTCAATCTGACGATGAGTCCAATCTCAAATACTTGATATTGCATCGTGGGTAATCTCTTTATCAACAATCTTCAGAAGACTTGAAGTTGTGATGTTCTCTTTCACTTAGAAACCTGCCAACATAAATAATCTTGGCGCAAAACGTCTCTTCGAGACTCCAAGATATTTTGATTTTGAAATTGATTTCGTATTTCGTGTTGATCAATCGAAAACAAATCAGAAACAAAATATTTTTGGCTTTTGGAAACTTTATATCAAAACACACCTAAAATCTTTTTGGTATTTTCTGATAACAAAAGTAAACATATTACAGAATCAAACACTATTTTTGTCTTTTGTGAGAAAGATCACAACTTGGGATCATATTGAACATAACATGCTGAACTACATTTCAATTTCGATTATTGTAGCACATAAGCCATGTCGATTGCAGATATAATTTGTCCAACTTTAAACTCAGGCACAATCATACTCATAACATTTGGATATGTTAAAGTATTGATTAGATTTTGCATTTACAGTGTACCCCACACTATCAGACATACTCAGATATGCTTTGCTTATCACATTTTTTTATTTTACTTGTGCTTTAACACATAGTAAATGTATTCATAATTCAGTCAACTGTGTTCCATGTAAAAAGAAATAAGAACGTTAAATCGTCTACCTTAAGGTCGATCTTTCGATACGTAGATAAAGCCTCGGATTTAACAAAATAAGAAAATAAAACAAGTTGAAATTGTATAACTGAGCATAAATCAAGTCGGTACTCCCTTACACGCAGAGAAAGTCCGATGAGTTATACGAAACACCAAAGAAAAGAAAGCAGAACGTCAAACGAAAAACTATCAGGTCGGTCTTGTGGGCACGCAGAGAAAGTCCGATCGTTTGACAAAATAAAGAAAATCAAAAAAGTTTAAATCTTTGCAAAATGAACACATGTATACATAGTGACTTCTCATTGTATTTATTTTTCACATATCTTTTTCTTGATATATCTTGAGATAAGCATCAAGATGTTGTTCACTAGGTCAAGCATCAGATTTAGTGTATATCACATTCGTATACTTTCTGATTTGTCGAGCCTACTGTGACAACCCGTAAGTTTCCAAAGTCAAATCATATGATAATACATGTAATTAACCATTTCTGTGTGCATAAATCTGTGTTTTAAGTTAACGTAGATAACGTAATATGCATCTATCCGTTAGTCTTGGTGTAACCCTAATTTAATATCTCAACAATCGACCTTAAAAACAAGAATATTATATATATGACCGGTGGAACTTCAATAATAAGAAACATTTCACAACAGTATATGTAATGTAATATAGAAAGAGTTTTTATATTATCGCGTCACCTTTGTAGTATTTTGCATACGTTCAAAGTTCATGTCACTATTTGACGTAAAATAATCATTTAACGATAACGTTTATCCATTTATTTACCGACTACGTCAAATAATAAATCATTTTAACGTTTAGTATTTTTATAGCGAAAAACCATTAGGTTTTTATATAAAGCAATCAACGTAAACGTTTTTCACCATTTAACACCGTTTGACCTTTAAACAAGACTTGAATCATTTCTTTTCTTTAACCTTGATTCATTATCCTCCATGCAAATTCATTTCCATGCATTATCAAGTTCAATTGTCACCTTTGATCATATTGTCTTTCGTGATCAAAACCCGACACCCGACAATTAGTATCCATCATTAGTAGTAATCCACCACCTTTATCTTAACCTACTACTAATCTCCTACTAATTTAGTCATACACTATTCACGTGTACCTTACTTGGACAAAAGCATCACCTTAGCCACCCTACACTTACACCCTACATGTACCAAGAGATTCTTGGTTGACCTTCTCCTCCCCTCTCCATGCTCCTAGAACCCCCCCCCCCCCTTGCTCCCTCTCTCCCTCACGGTTTGAACCACAAACCGCCACCACCACCTTTCCATTTAAACCAAACCCTTTCTTTCCTTCTTTTGTGCAATCATATATAAACCAACTTAAAGAGGAAACCCTAGACACACCTTCTTTTGCCTCCCACCATCAAACACACACTCTTTCTCTCCCTCTCCCCAAACCCGTCGGCCCTCTCTCTCTACCCTCTCTCTAGCTTTTCTTCATCAAAACACTATAACACTTGAAGATCAAAGCTACTAGGAGACTCAAGGAAGCAAGATCAAGCCTCCATCACCCTCATTTTCGGTTTTCTCAAGTTAGTAGACTTCATTTCTTACTTTTCTACTAGATTTTCATGTTAGATGAAACCCTTGTATGCATCTAACACTCCTACATCAAGTCTTGGTTAAAATGGTGACTTTAAACTTATATTTTCTTTTATGATGATAATAACCTACATGTTTGTTTATATTCATGTTAGATCTAGTATATCTTGTGTTTCTACTAGTGATTTCATATATTTTGAACCCCTCATATGCTACATTATGTAGATCTATAGAAAAACAAGTGTTATAATGCTAGTATGTGTACAAAGTGCCTTAGTTTTATGAACAAACCACTAGATCCGAAATTTATGACTCTTGGAACCCTAGGTCCGAATTTTTTTAACATGTTAGAAGGTTGTGGATAGCACCATATGACTTATTGATATGTTTGGACGGCAAAATCTATAAAAATAACCTATTAAAAAGATCCGGAAACTATAGATAAATTAGGGCAAATTTAGGTCAGAAACTTTGACCCCTCCTAAAGTGATTTTAAAATATTTCTTTAGTCTTAAAAACCCTAGTACAAGATCCCTTTTGAAAATAGCTAAATTTGGGGGAAAACGGGACCAAAAACGGGCACTTTACGGGCCCGGAAAACCCATTTTTGTAAAGATATGCAAATAAAGGTTACAACTGATCTTGAACACCTTTAAGGACTTTAGATGACTTATAATATGTTTACAAAGTGTTTTAGTAGTTTAAAAGGCCTTAGAACGAGTCACGGGATCAAAACCGGCTAAATCGAACACATACCGGCAAAACCGACAAAACTAGGAAAGCGAACCCTTGAACTTGTACATTCTGATTTCCTATGACCTTTATGATGAAAATAAATGTTTATTTATCTATTTGGTCAATTGCTATAGTCATTTTTGGAAAAGCCGTGAAGTACGGCTAAAACCGGCAAAAAGGCACGTTTTGACCTAAAACTGTCGTTTCTTCCTTTAAAAGTCTTATGGACTCATATGATAATCACTTGGAAGTATAAACTATTTCTAAACTAATATTCATCATGGATATAATTAATATTTTGATTATCAAGTAATAAATATTTATTTGCAATAAATATTTCCTTAAGGTCAACAATGTCATATCACATTAACGGGTTACCCTAACACCAAGACTTGACCAACCAAATTGGAGTGACTTAGATGTCAACCCAATTTCTATATTCTAAGTTGTCTTGTAACATTGTATAGGACTGCTTACTTGCCTACCTTACTGAATTACTTGTATTCAGGTGAGTTTTCACGGCCCCTTTCATTTAACTGTTTTAATACTTGGGGGAGAATTCATTACAAACATAAATCATTGCCTGACAAATAGATTACTTGTTACCTTATTGATTACATGATCTTTTCTAGTCCAAATTATATTGTATCATGCTTGTTCATGTTATGATGAAACCCCACTATTAGTTGAATCCGATTAATTTACAAACAGAAACGATGACTCGTGGATAGATCTATCGGGTTAACGCCCCTACTCTGATTGGTAGCTCCAATCCTGACTCCGTGTTAATAGTCAAAAGGGTACATACAGTTATAATTGGCCATGCGGTACTGTTGGACATAGTATCATGAGTGGGTAATCTGTTAGTTTCGGAATTCAAGGTTCATGGTAATTTATAAAACAGTATCTAAGCACATTGTCAAACGATGGAATGATTATATTAAACTCTGCTTATCAAACTTTACTTGCATGCTATCTAAACCTGTGAACTCACCAACTTTATGTTGACTCGTTTTAGTATATGAATTCTCAGGTGATTGATCATGCTGCATTCAGGACATCATAACATTTAGGACCTGCATTTTCTTATTCTGGAGTCATGGTCAAACTGAGCTACTCTTTTGGAGATTTCATTGCATAACACCTAACGGTGTCATGTTCTCAAATCTTTTGAAATATAATTATTTTTGTAACAATTAAGACAAATATACTTTCACTACTATTTCCGCTGCAACTTTGAATGAAACTCCATATTTTGAATTAACTTAACTTTTTAAACGGCTCTAGTTGTTGAATCATCCAGAGGTCGTTCTATGTAATCTTGACTATGATCCATCTCGTTCGCACCCGACACAATAATTACCGGAGTGTGACATATTGGTATCAGAGCCAAGGTTATAGAGAACTAGGTTGCATACTAGAACTTAGTCTATAGCTTAACGCTCTGCTAGCCCCATCCCATGCATTATTTGTTCGCATTGCATACATGCCTTACTTGTTGCATCTCTTAACTATTATAATTACACTAACGTAAGACTATTATTATGACTTGGAAACTTTGTCACAGCATGTCTACCCCAGCATCAGTTGTACTATCTTCGGACTCAGAGGTTGAGATGGAGACGATACCACCTCCGCCAGCTCCACCATCTCCGACTTACGAGCCGTCGTCGCCCACTGCTGACCCCCGCTCACCTACGAGTGTGCTAGACTTTCCGGACGATGACGACACCGATTCTGACGACGACCCCGAGGAGCCGCCCTTCTTTGAGGTGGACATCACCGCCGCAGACCCTCCTGCTGACAGAGACTCTATTGTGGTTACTCTGAGTGCATCCCATCCCCCTTCTCCTGCACGTGCACCGTCCTTCCGTCCTTATAGGACCACACCATCTGGACCCCTCCGCATGTATACGCCGCGGAAGTCCGTCTTTCGTCGCCCCTCTCGTGGGATTCGTCTTGCTTCTCGTGTGAGATCTCCCCGCAAGAGATTGCGTACACCGGAGCCTACCCCTGCTTCTACCGACCCGCTCTCGCTTCCCCTAAAGAAGAGAGTGCACTTTGACGATAGCACTTACAAGTTTGGTGAGACTTCATCTGCTGCCGCCGCTAGGGTGACCCCTGTTATCCCGGTCACCCCTGCTATCCCGGTCATCCCTGCTATCCCGGTCACCCCTTCTGTCCCGATCACCGCTGTTATCCCGGTCACCCCTGCTGTCCCGGTCACCCCTGTTGTCCCGGTCACCCCTGTTGTTCCAGTTTCCCCCTCTGCACCTACTACCCCTGTAGCACTCGTTGCACCCGCTGAGGCTGATTCTCCACCTATCCTGGTTCACGGAGTTGCCGTCGACATCCCGATTTCCTCCTTCTTTGATGGCATTGCTCGCCGTGATGCCGAGATTCACCGCCTTCAGGCTATCCTCCAGCTCCCACCTACCCCTATGGCTGCCCTGGAGATCCGTATTTCTGAGCTCGAGAGCCTCACTGGTTCCTATGTCCAGACCTTGGACACTCTGCATACACTTCTGGGAGAAGTCAACGGCGTTGCTGGCGCTTCCCTTGCTGCTGTGGAAGCCCTTACCGCCAGCACACCGTCACTTGTGGATTTCAACGACGTCCTCCGTCTGACGCTCTCGGTCATCACACAGGTTGGAGAGATTTTAGCATTACTTCAGCACCCATGATATTAGCAGTATTGACATATTGGGGATCTGTTTTACCCCTACTTTTGTAATGTGATGTAACTTGTACTATTGTGGAATCATGTTATCCACCAAAACAATGTTGTCTTGTATGAATTGTTTTCAGTCACGGTTATGGATGTTATGATGTATGTTTTGATTCGCTATTATGGTTGTGTTGTGATGTTATATTTCTTCTTGTATGTGTATGATTGATGTATGTCGTGATATGTATGGTTGTTATTATGATTGCCTTACTCTTATTTTGCCCATGTGAAATTAGAATCATGCCTAGACGTGCTACGAGAGCTAACCCTCCTCCTCCTCCTCCGCCTCCACCGCCGCCTTTGAGTGCTGCTGAAATTGAAGAGTTAGTACTCCAGCGTGTGACTAAAGCCCATGCTGCAGCTAACGTAGAACGTTCCACTGCCTCTGACGGACGTCGCTCGCCTATCGGTAAGACAAACCCATGATTTGATTGAATATCAACAGGTAACAATTACGAAGAATTGTTTTCAAGAAGCCCTTGATCTCTCGTTACAGGTACTCGAGACTGTAGCTATAAAGACTTCATGAACTGCAAACCCACCCACTTCAAAGGCACTGAAGGTGCTGTCGGACTGATCCGATGGTTCGAGAAAACTGAATCCGTCTATCGTATGTGCAACTGTCCAGATGAATACAAAGTCAAGTACGCCACTTGAGTCTTCAACGAAGGCGTGCTAACCTGGTGGAATTCCTATGCTGAAACCTTGGGACAGGATCTTGCCTACTCTATGTCTTGGGAAGATTTAAAGGTGCTCATGAGAGAACTTGAAGCAACCTTATTAGACACATTTTTATTTTCCAGAAGCACAGACTTTGAAACAAATTTTGGAGCTTCACCCAAAGACTTTTCCTTCTTTTTGGACTTAGACTTGTTCTTCTTGGGTGGAGTGACAAACTTTGAATAATCATGCAATTCAGCATTTGGATCAATCGGAGCATAAGTAACTTCAATTAAATCCACTGGTTGAGGAACCAAGTGAACATTATCCTTTTGAGAACTCTCCGCACTCTTATCTTGTTTATACAAGAAATTTAGCAATGTCGGTGACAAATTGTTAGAGCATGTTTTGATGTCTAGTGCTAGGTCTAGGTGTTTTGTCTATGTATTTGATAGTTTTGTATAAACTGGTTTCAGCGTACCAGTGGCGGACCAGATGGTACGCACAGACCATCTGGTACGTTGGTTATTTGGTACGCTGGACAGGTTTTGTATAAATAGTTAAATTCGTTTAGAGAGAGTAAAGTTGTGAGAGTTGTGAGTGCTTAACTGCGTGTTTTCAAGTGTGTTCTCTCTGTAATCTCTCTCTTGTAAACGAGCTTCTGATCTATAAATGAATCGTTTATTTACCTCGTTGTGTACCAATTCTATTTTACAATCATGCATTAGCAAGATCATATACGTGTTTTACAAGTGGTATCAGAGCAGGTTTGCTCGTGATTTCTGATTGGTTTGGGTTTCTAGAGAGAGAAACAACTTTTGGGTAAGAATCTCATCAATTCTCCTCAGTTTCACGTGCATACGATACAAATTTTACGTTCAAAATGATCCGTGAGTGTTACCTTTGAGTTCTGCATCGATTTCATGTCCAGAAAACCAAAAATTTTGAAAATCAGTTGTATTTTATTTGGTACGCCGCTGGTCCGTCTCAAGAACAGGGTGGAACGCGACTGGTCCGTACGGCAATCTTCATCAGAGATTTGGTACGTGGAAAGTGGTCCATAGGACAATCTTCATATTCTGGTCCGTGGCTATTATTGACTGGTTCGTGGCAGTTGCGACGTACCATTTTGGTTCGTTCAAAATTTTTGGTACGTTGAAAGGTGGTTCGCCGGTGGTACATTCTTGTAGTTCTGGTTCGTGTTTGGTACGTGAAGATTTTGGTACGTTGAGTTGAATTTTGGTACGCGGATCGATATTTTGGTACGCTTGATCAGTTTTTGATTATACAATCATGGATCCGTTCCAAGCTTTTGCAGCGATGTCTACGACCGTTCAAGCATTATTGAATTACGATAACGAGATAAGGAACTACAAACAAAGTTCCTAAAATGATGAAATTTGAAGACTTCCATAATTGGAAAACTCGTTATGAATCTTATATCGGTGTGACGGATGTTACCGTTTAGACTCCGATGCTGGATGGTTATCAAGCTCCAAAGTTTCAAACTGGTGAATTTGCTGGTCAAGTAAAGCCGTATAACAAGATGAATGATACTGAGAAAGAAGCGTTTAAGTTGGAAAGAAAAGCTTATTCAAACCTATCAATGGCTTTACCTAATGATATTCTGCATCAGTTTAAAATGCATACAACATCAAAAGCATTATGGGATGCATTGTGTCACAGATGTGAAGGCAATGCTCAATACAAGAAAAGCAAGAAAAAGGTGTTGTTGAAAGAATTTGATAATTTATGTCATGTTCCAAATGAAACCATAAATGATCTAGTTTCAAGACTATCACATTTGGTTAGCGAACTTGACATAGTTGGGGTGAGTAAGGAAGCAGGTGAATTGAAGGAGAAGCTGTTAGATACCCTACCTGCATCATGGGAAGGCTATATTTTGTTATTAACACATGATAAGGGTTTTGATGATATTACCTATGATGATTTAACAAGAAACTTGCTAGCTCGGGAACTAGATATGAAGCGAGTTAAAACTCTACCAGCTCACGTTCAGAATCCAGATGTGTACTTTGGTGAGAATGCTTCAACTATGCATGCAAAAGCAAAAGCTAACTCAAATCCACCAACTACTGTGTTTTATGTGGAAAATACTTCGGGTGGTCATGTAAGTATGCCTCAAGGTTCTTCAAGTGAAAGCTACACTAACAAAGCTGCGATGACATTTCCAGTTTACTCAAGTCAATCGTCTTCTGCTCCAACATCCAATCAGAGTGCATTTTCAGCTAAGACCACAAATGATTTTATGGCAGTCTTTTCAGCAATGGTATCTTCATATGATGGGGTGGTAGCATGAAAATTCACTAGTGCTGAGTTAACAGATGAAGATTATGAACAAATCGACCCTGATGACTTAGAATTGATGGATATCAACTGGTCGATGGCGATGCTTGTCAGAAGAGGCAAAGAGTTTATGCAAAGAACAGGCCGTAAAGATCTCAATCCTGAGGGCAAACTTGGATTCGATAAATCTAAGGTTCGGTGCTATAATTGTCAAAATTATGGTCACTTTGCTAAAGAATGCAACAAGGCCAAGAAACAAGAAATTTCAAAGTTATACCAAAAGTATGCTGCTCAAAGTAACAAAGCATCGGGAAGTAATTCTAGCCCATCCAGTTCAAATGCAAATGTTAGTGGTTCAAACTCAGAATCTAAAGCTTTGGTCTCACAAACTGGTGAAGGCTATGACTGGGCTGCGGACTTTCCAGATGAATCTGCATTTTTGTGCACTGAAGAAAGAAGTGTGAAGATTGAAGATGATCCTGATCTTCCTGGTGAAGATTTCTTTGCTGAAGACCAACAAGCTTTTATGGCTGACATTCAGGTAGATTCTAAAATCTATGAATTTTGCATGACATCTGCTAACCAAATGAAGGAACTTTCTGATGAGAAAGTCATGTATTATGATAAATACATGTTAGCAGAAGAAAATGTCACAATTTACAAACAAAGGTGGGAGGCCGTTAAGGCTGAACTAAAAAGTGAGCATGCCTTGATTCTGAGCACAAAAATAGAATTAAATAATAAAACTGAAGATTATATTTTTTGTGAGAAAAAGCTTGCAGAAGCAAATGCTAAAATTTCTGATTTAAATATTGAAATCTTAGATCTTCAAAGACAACTTGAAAATTTCAGAAATTCATCTTCCTTTGCAAAGATGAAAATTTAAAAGAGGTGCTCAAAGAATCAGGGTGTACTTCAGTTCCTCCACCTATTGTTCATGGTCTAGGACCAAATGAACCTGAGATCAAACCAGCTGTTGTGTTTGATTATTCATTGTTTACTGAGGGGTCATCTGATAAATCCAAAGGCACTCATAAGAGGAAGCATGTCAAACATGTGTCCAAAACTATCAAAGAGGTTCCCAAACAGTCTGAATCCAGTGACCCTGTGGTTGAAAAACCTGTCACTGAGATCAAGCCTAAAAGTGTAAAACTTAAACCTTTAGAGGCTGCTCAGAAAATCATTGAAACTAAAAAAACAATGAAATAATTTGAAAAGGAAAAGTTTGCAAAAGGTCGTGATTTGTTTTTTGAACGCGATTCTGTAACTGTAAGCAACACAGCAACACCTGATGTGAACTCAATACCGGTGCCTCCGCCGAGATCGGCAAAATTTATTGGCATTGGGTTTGGACATCCTGATGAAGTTTCTAAGGTCAATCAAAAGAAACCTCAGAAAGTTCAACAAAATGACAAGAAAAGTGTCAAGTTTGGGAACTCTGATGACAAACTGAAAGTAAAACTGAGATTGGTTAATCTTCTCAGAAAGTGAGAATGTATTATCTCAAAGGTAGTGATACCATATTCTCAGATGAGACATTCCCATTATGTTGTGTTGACCCAAAAAGAGTTGCAAAAGTGTTCTATGCTGATTCAGAAGAAAAATGTGTGTCTGATCATGAAACTGTGAAAAATGGTTCATTGTTGAAACTTAGAACTAGGCCAGATGATCAGATTTCTTACAAGTCTCACACTCCAAAAGATCAGAAGTTTTCATCAAAGTCAAAAACTTCAAAATATTCACCTAAGAATTTTTACAATTTTGATGGTAAATTTTCTGCTAAAACTACCAGTTTTGACTATGAATCATACGGTTTTTGTGAGGATTATGATTTCTATGATGACTTTGGTCATTATGAACAAAATTTTGGACAATTTGAGAAAAACAAAAACAACCGTGTCAAACCCAAAGGGTATTCTGATCATTGTGGAGTTGATGATTATGGTTTTTATGATCAATTTGGATATATTGGTCCATTGTTTAAACCTCTTCCAAAGCACGAATCTCGAAGATTTAGTGCTAAGGCACCAAGTGACTGATGATAACACCTCAACTGATTCAGGAGGTAGTTTTTCTACGGTTTTTGTTGATCGTAGGAGGTGTTATCATTGTTACCAAAAGGGTCATCTAAGAAATAGATGTCCGGTTTTGGAAAAGAAACGAGCTTCCGCTGTTAGTACTGAAAAAACTGAAAAAGTTTCTGAGCCAAAACAGATAGATGAAAAGGTGGTCACAAAACAATTTTTCAAAAGAGAAAAAAATTTCAAAAATCAAAAGTCATTCGGAAGTTCAACTTCGGGTGATGTTACAACGGATTCATCTACTCCAGTATTAAGGCAAAAGTGGCTGCCTAAATTGACCTCCAAAGCCACTGAGGATTTTTCTGAAGACACCGGTCGACCCAAAGCTGAAATCTTGGGTCCAGATGCTCACTAATTATTTGCTGATATGTGCAGGGTGCTCAAAAGCCAGCTGTCACAACTTCTAGGTCGTTGATAGCGGAGCATCCATGCACATGACGGGTAATATTTCCTTGCTTTCAGATGTCAAACCTATTCAAGGAGGAAATGTTACTTTCGCTGGCAATAAAGGTGGTAGAATTACCGGTGAAGGAAAGATGGGTAACGAGAATATTCATTTGATAAAGTCCAATTTGTGCAAGAGCTGCAACACAACTTGCTAAGCGTATCTCGAATTTGTGATAAGCAGTACACCGCTGCTTTCACAAGCTTAGAATGCTTGATTCTGAAACCTTGTATTCAAATTCTTGACGATTGGATCGTTATACGAGCTCCTAGATTTCGTGATTTATATGTATTAAACATAAATCAGACTTCATCTGCGGTATCTGCTACTTGTTTTCTATCAAAGGCTACAGAAAAATAATCCATCATGTGGCATCGTTGCATGGGACACATCAATTACCGGAAGATGAATTATTTGGTAAATCATAATCTGGTAGAAGGCGTTTCAAAGAATCGATTTTCTATAAATGATGTGTGTGTCTCTTGCAAGAAAGGTAAACAAAGGAAGAAGTCTCATCCGTCCAAGCGTTTGAATTCAATTGTAACTCCTTTGGAACTGCTTCATATGGATCTTTTTGGTCCTGTGAATATTTGCAGCATTGAGGGAAGTTATTATTGTTTGGTCATTACGGATGATTTTTCTCAGTTTTCATGGGTGGTGTCTCTAGCTTCAAAGGATGAAACTCCAGATTCAATTCAGAAGCTATTATCTAAGTTTGAATCAATGTACAAACACAAAATATGTCGCATTCATACTGATAATGGTACCGAATTCAAGAATGCTAAGATGACAGCTTTTTGTGATTCCCTTGGAATCAAACAAGAATTCAGTGCGCCGTATACTCTGCAACAAAATGGAGTAGCTGAACGAAAGAATCGAACTTTGATTGAGACGGCTCGAACTATGCTGGCTGATGCTTATTTACCAATAAAGTTTTGGTCTGAAGCCGTTCATACTGCATGCTCTGTACTCAATCGTGTTTTGATCGTTAAGCGATTTAACAAAACAAGTTATGAGTTGCTTAAGGGTCGAATGCCAAATTTAAACTTTTTTTAACCATTTGGGTGTTTATGCACGGTTCTCAAGGAAAGTGGGAAGTTTGCAGCTAAAGTTGTTGAAGGCATTTTTGTTGGTTATCATCAACCAATGAAACGTGTTTATTTTCCTTCTTCTAAGACCATTGAGAATCATGTGAATGTGGATTGTCAAAAACATACATTTCTACAACCTAAATCGGCTGATATTCGTACTTTTTACAAGTCTTTAGTTGATTCTTTCACGGCTGCACAATCTGATTCTGATGAAGAGGATCCTGATGTTTTAGCTGCTTTGCTACACACATTGAAAAGTCCTGTACCAGGATCATGGATTCCTAAGCTTCCCAGTCCTTCTACTGTTGTTGCTTCATCTAGTCAGAGCGTTTCTAATTTAGAAATAATGAGTTCTTCTGATGATGATGAAAGTACTTTTCATGAAGCTGAATCTACACCTGTTGATGATCAAATTCATTTACCAAGTACAAGTTCTTATGTGCCAAATTATTTACCAATTGGTGATTTATCAAGTTCAGAAGAAGCAGATGCAAATTTAAATACTCTGGCAGATAATCTTGAAGTTTCTGATTCAACAACTCTTAGGATACACAACATTCATCCTCAAGAGAACATTATTGGAGATCCGAATTCGGGAGTGCGTACACGACATCAATTGTCAGAGAATGTTGATGCTTTAATTTGCAGAAACTAGAGATTCTGGGGTCCAGAATGAAGTTTTTCACTCGTGTTTTCTATCTCAAGTGGAACCTACCAATGTTGATAAAGCGTTGGAAGATGCTTCTTGGGTAAAAGCAATGCAAGAAGAGTTGCAGCAATTTCAAAAATTGGGTGTTTGGCATCTCGTGGACTTACCTAAGAATTCTAAAGAACCTTGTGGAACGAAGTGGGTATTCAAATGTAAGAAAGACGATCGCGGTGTCATTGTCAGAAACAAGGCGCGAGTAGTGGTTTAAGGTTTTTCCCAGATCGAAGGCATTGATTTCAATGAAGTTTATGCTCCTGTAGCAAGAATTGAAGCTATCAGGATATTTCTCGCTTTCGCAACACATCACGGATTTAAGGTGTATCAGATGGATGTCAAAAGTGCTTTTCCGAATGGGAAGATTCGTGAAGAAGTTTATGTGAAGCAACCGCCTGGGTTTTATGATCCAGAGTTTCCTGATAAAGTGTACAAGTTAGACAAGGATTTATATGGTCTTCACCAGGCACCAGGGGCTTGGTATGAGACACTTTCTACACACTTGCTTGACAATGGGTTTCAACGTGGCAAGGTGGATTGTACACTATTTTCAAAGAAGTTCGGGAAGGATCTGCTGCTTGTTCAAGTCTATGTTGATGATATTATCTTTGGAAGCACAAAAGACAGCTTAGGCAAAGAATTTGAGCGGGTTATGCAAACTAAGTTTGAAATGAGCTCTATGGGGGAGATGGGTTTCTTTCTGGGTCTTCAAGTCCATCAATCTGCCAAAGGCATATTTTTGCACCAAACAAAATATGTGTCTGATATTTTGGCTCGGTTCAAGATTGGCGATGTTCGGATTCCAAGTACACCTATTCAGGTTTCACATGGTCTCGAACCAGATGAATCCGGTGCAAATGTTGATCAGACATTGTTCAGGGCTATGATTGGTTCTCTTATGTATTTGACCGCATCTTGTCCTGATATTATGTTTGATGTTTGCTTATGTGCTAGGTACGAGGCAGCTACGAAGACTTCACATATGGTAGCAGTAAAAAGGATTTTTGCTTATTTGAAGGGTAATCCGGATCTTGGCATCTGGTACCCTAATGATGATAAGTTCGAGTTATCGGCGTATTCTGACTCGTATTATGGCGGCTGCAAAATCAACTTTAAATCGACTACCGCCGGATGTCAGTTTTTGGGGGAGAGATTAGTGTCTTGGCAATGCAAGAAGCAAACCTCGGTTGCAACATCTACTGCTGAGGCAGAATATGTGGCTGCTTCAAGTTGTTGTTCACAAGTTTTGTGGATACGACAGCAGTTACGCGACTACTGTTTGAATTTTCTAACTACTCCAATTTACATTGATAACTCGGCTGCTATTTCTATCACGAAAAATCATGTTCAACATTCCAAAACAAAGCATATTTACATAAGATATCATATTATCCGGGATTGTTATGAAAATAAATTAATTGATTTGCAGAAAATTCATACAGATTTTCAACGAGCTGATTTGTTCACAAAAGCTTTTGACAAAACTCATTTTAAATTTTTGTTGCAAATCAATGGGATTACTAGATTGAATGCCAACTAAACTGGTTCAGTTGATCATTTTTTTATTTTTGTTAATGTTTTCCTTTATTTTCTGCTTTTTAGGGGGAGATTTATATGAAAAAAATACAAAAATATGTGTTTTTCTGTATTGAAAAATGAAAAAGCATTAAAAAAATTGGAAAATCCAAAAACATAAAAAAATGGAAAAATCAAAAATTGAGAAATGTGATCCAACCTTGTGAGAAATGATGGTACATCGGTGAATGTTACTGACCATGGATAAAATAGATTGAAAAGCTATAGGTTCTTGTATGTTTCATTGAATGTGTCAATCAATATCTGATACTTGCATGTATGATATAAACATAATGCTTGCTTGAAATCTGTGGTGTAACATAATTCTCGTGGTTGAGTAATCTTGATAAAAGATGAAAAATGCAAAAATAGAATAAATAAGTGTTCTAGTGTAAGCATACGTTCTTTTGAAGGATTTAAACTTGTTTGATTTTCTTTATTTTGTCAAACGATCGGACGTTCTCTACGTATCGAAAGATCGACCTGATCGTTGTTCGTTTGACGTTCTGCTTTATTTTTCTTGGTGTTTCGTATAACTCATCGGACTTTCTCTGCGTGTACGGGAGTACCAACCTGATTGTTGTTGAGTTATACAATTTCAACTTGTTTTTGCTTTCTTATTTTCCTAAACAACCGGACTTTCTCTTCGTATCGAAAGATCGACCTGATTGTTATTTGTTTAAGAAACACTATGAACGACTTATATCTGTATATATTTATGAATGAATAAAAGAAAAAGAAAAATCAAAAATATAATAAATCAGATTCTCAAATTACTTGAATTTGTGGGTACCACGATTTCTATGCTTGATAAATATACCTAAGTCATATCAGAAAGCAGTAAAAATTGATTTGATTTGACTGAAATAAACATGAAAATGTTGTATTCGTGAACTGCTTGGCTTGCATGCTAAATAGATTGAAATTGAAGTGTGTTAAGTGCATCTCACTGACATGATCTCACGTTCCGGTCTTTCTCACAAAAATGTAAGTTATTGCGTTTAAATTTCTAGTTTCAGTTGTTTTGTTATTTCAGAAAATTTCAAAAAGATTTTTGGTGTGTTTTAGCAAAAGTTCGAAAAATCAAAGAGATTTTGGTGTGTTTTGACATAAAATTTGATAAAAGTCAAAAAGATTTTCATTCTGCGTCATTTTAGATCAGATGAATTCAGATAGGGAAAATTTTTGATTGAAAGAACCACAATCGTTGCTTAAATCAGCTCATCAAATTTTAATTTGACAAAGTGTGATTTTTAGAGAAAAATTTCAATGTTTAATGAACAGGGGCAAAATGGTAAAAAAATGGTCCGGCGTACCATATGGTACGCGGGGCGAACCATTTTTCATATAAAAGGGATTTTCTGGTTCGTGATACGCATAACCTGCGTACCAGCTACGAACCTCCTCTGAAAAACCCTAAAAACCGTCTCTGTAGTTTTTCTTCGATTTTTCAATTGATAACGAACTGTTGCTGGAGATTTTTGTTGCTATAGGTAGGTATGATTGTTGCGCATCATCTGGTGGTCTTGGATTGCATTATGGTGTTCTCATTTGTGTGATTTTTGAGTTTTAAGTCTCGGTTTTTCGCTAAATCGAATGGGGGTTGGTTTAATGAGTTATCAATGATCTCCATCCACTCTAAGCACATGTACTGAGTCGGTTTATGGTCTAGATCAAAACCTCATTAATTGATTTCAAAACAAAAACGGTTTGGAGTGTTAAAATCGAAATTGTCTCTTCGGTTAACTGTTCTTCCGACGTACCATATGGTACGCAACGTACCAGATTTGGTACGTGACCTAAAGTGGTTCGTATCTGGTTCGTTTGACCTGTCTGGTACGTGGTCAACGATTCTGGTCCGCCGTACCAGATTTGGTTCGTATGACCAATTTGGTCCGTGGGTGGTCCGTTGGTAAATTTTTCCAAAAAGTTAATCGTGTAAGCGTTTCGAATTGAATTAGAATCAGTTGTAAACGGTTTTGGTTATATCTCATGATTTTAATGATTGTTCGTGTTCATGTTTTTCAGAAATGGTGGCGTTAAAATCAAATGATGAACACAATATTTGTGCTTATCTAAGTGCATCTGCTCGATGGAAAGCACATTTTCTTGGCATATTCGACTTTTTGGAAAGATCGAGAATTCACTATGCTGCTACTCACGAATGTACTCCATACAAGGATCTGCTTACTATGTTCTGGAATTCAGCTCAAGTAGATTGTTCCGTGGATCCTTCTGTAATTCGGGCAAGAATTCTTCAAACTGATGTGACTATATCTGAAGAAGATGTACGAAGAGTATTAAGATTCAACGATCAACCAACTTTTCCAACGAAATTTGATGAAATTGACATGGTGGCTTTGCTAAGAAGAATAAAGTATGATGGGTATCTATATGATTCTTGGCTTCTTAAGGCGAATCTGAGTCCTCCATATAAATATTTGATGCACATGATTATCAAATGCTTTGGGAATCGTTTAAGATGTCATGATGTCTTTGACGTGAAGCTTCTATCCTTCTTTTATGCTTTGGTGATGAACCGAGAGTTCAATTTTTCTGGATGGATCTTCAACTACATGAAAGAGAATATCTTGTCAAAACAAAACAAAAGTTTCATGTATCCAAGGTTTCTACAAATGATCTGAAATGATCTACATCCTAATCTTCCAAAGAATCCAGCAGCTGTCTTGGTTTTAAAGCACATGAATGAAGTTGCTGTGGGAAAGCTACCAGTTTATCAGAAAAGGATAGGAGCAACGAATGTACCTCCTCTAGTTAAACATTTGATTGGTCATTTGGCCAAACCTGATTATGTAGCTCCTGCGAATGGTGCTACAAGACATGATGATAGTTCGGATGATGAATTAGAGTATGATGACAGAGGTTATTGTTGGGCTAGTTATATTAGAGGCATGAACATTATTTTTGGGCTTTGTTAGTTTATGTTTTAGGCCATGTGGGCCGATTATTTATGTTTATGATTGGGCTTAATTTGTTTATGATTGGCCCTAGGTCATTGTAAGAGGTGGTATAAATACCACCTCATGTTTATGATTATCTAAGCTTAGAATACACTAGTTCACGATTTCTTCATATTGATAGTGTTTACGATCAGTCATTCAAGCTTCAAGATAGTAGTTTTTCTCATTCAAGATTCAATCTTTACCTTAGATTGAGTCTCTTCTTCTACTATTCTTCTTGAATCGATCACATACGAGGATTCCGCACTCGTTTGTGATTAGATATCGTGTGTTTGGTTAGATTTCGGACCTACAATTGGTATCAGAGCTAAGAATCTGTGATTCGAGGCTCTCACGATATTGATTCAAGCTGTTTTCTGGGTTAAAGTGCTGGTTTTTGAAGATTTGAAGGGTTTTTAGAGTTTACGAGTTCTGCTGCTACTGTTCTTCGTGTTTACGATCCATTTTTCTGGGTTCTTCGGTGTTTACGACTGCTTCGGTTGAAGATCTGCATAGTTTTCGTGTTTACGAGTTCAAGAATCGATTTTTATCGTGTTTATGATCCGGCGAAGTGCGTTTACGATTGTACTTGTGTCGTAATCGGTGTTTACGACAATTTTGGATCGTAATCGTGTTTACGATTATTTCTGTCGGTTTCGTGTTTGCGATTTTGGCTTTGATCGGAAACAGGAGTTCACGATCGTAATCATCATTTGCGATCGTAATCATAGTGGTTCTTATCGTAATCTCATTATTTGGACGTTTGGACTTTAGATTTAAGTTCCCTAAGCTTTCTTAATGGATTTCGAACCAAGTATGTATCAGAAGCTGGATTTTGAGATTGGATCCATCACTCGTCCACCTAGGCTAACATCGGCGGATAACTTTTTGGAATGGAAATATAGGTTTGAAAACCACTTGAAGAGTGTAGATCTAAGACTCTGGAGAGTAGTAATTCATGGACCATTCACACCTACTCACTCAGAAGAAGTTAATGCAGGGAAGGTTAAGACGGAAGATGAGTATGATGATGATGATTGGGAAAGATGCAACAAAGCAGAAAGAGCATTTGCCATCATGACTATGGCATTAACACCAGATATTGCTCAAGGATTTAAACACTGCAAGACCGCTAAGGAACTCTGGAACGCTTTGGTTGTGGCTTATGAAGGGAATCCTGACATAAAGGCAAGCGTAAGCAAATGCTGAAGCAAAAGTTTAATCTATTCAACCATGTACAAGGTGAATCCTTTGAAGCACAGGTGCAGAGGTTTGTGTCTCTGATAGCTGAAATGTCCAGCTATAATGTTGAACCAGACAAGGAAGATAAGAATCTGAAACTGTTGAATAGTTTACCCAAATCTTGGAACACCAACATCTCTATCATTAAGGACAACAACAAGCTGAATGAACTATCTCTTGATGAGTTAATCAACAAACTCATGTCCAAGCTAATCGATGACAAGCAGAGAGAGTTGAACCATATAAGCTCTCTTAGTTTGGCGGAAAAACTAAATCAAGCTCTGTTGTCAGAAGATGTGGAGACTAAGCATGATGGGAAGTCAACTGGGAGTGGACCAAGCTCTGTCGCAAAGTCAACTGCTTTTGTGGCACAACCTCAAGGAAGTTCAAGTGGAGGCGTCAACCCTGATGCTACGAATGATCCCAATTTTGCCCTCGGTATAGGTTTTATGAACAGTTACCATGCTCTCATGACCGGAACTCTTGTGCCTACTGATATGTTATCGGGTGAGCTAAACCAGATAAATCCTGAAGATGTAGAGATGTTAGATGTGTCATGGCAGATGGCAATGGCAGTCTTCAGAGCAAAGAAGTTCATGGCAAAGACAGGGAGAAATGTGTGGAAAGATCAAGACAAGATCAGGATGGGGTTTGACAAAAGCAAGCTGAGGTGCTACAACTGTGACGAGTATGGGCATTTCGCAAGAGAGTGCAGCAAGCCGAAGAGAGAAAGGGGAGAAGAAAGGAAAGCAGGTGATGGCAAGGGAAAGGCTGAGTCGAATGCTTTCGTCGTGCAGGAAGGAGGTGGTTATGATTGGACACCTCAGTTGAAAGAGTTTAGCCTGTCTCATGCAATGATTGCTGCTATGGAAAGGGATGAAGAGGAAGAGCATGCTTTTGTTGTTACTGATGAAACTCCTGTGAAAGATAAGGAAGCCTTGGCTGCTGAGGTTGATAACCTCAAGGTATGTTCTGATCCTACTTGTGCTCGTATAATACCTGGACTTAGACAAATATGTAAAAATTATGAGATAGAATTGTTTGAGATTAAGTGTGAAAGGAGCTCATTTAAGGGTAGATGGCTAAAGAATGAGGAGAAGGTTAAAGCACAAAAGCTAGACATAGTAAAATATCAAAAACTGGCAACTGAGAAAACTCTCCTGTATGACAATGCTAAGTTAGAAATAGCTGAGCTTAGGAATCAGGTAGATGAGATCACACATAAGTACAATGAGTTGCAAGTTAAATTTGATATGAATCAAACAAAAAGCAAAAGAATGTTTGAGGCTAGAAAATCTTTGAACTCCTGTATAACTGATGTTAGAATGGGAAAGGACAAGGGTGGAATAGGAATTAGTTTCCCAAACAAGGGCAAGAACAATGTTCCTCAAGATAACTCTAGAGATATAATAGGAATAATCTTTGAGGAGGATTAGATAGACAGATCTGAATCAGGAACACATGAGATAGGACCTCCCTTAGATAGTGTTCTGGTAGGAGTGACACCTTTGACCCCTCAGGAAATAGAAAATGTGAAACACATGTCTTACGGGTTGGGTAATCAGGATAAAACTGTGACAGACACTTGTGAATCAAGTACTTCCCAGGAGTCATTAAACAATGATGTTGGACCTGCTGATAGTTTTGTTTCATGTACAGATGAAGTAGGTATTGAAGATGTATCTGGGAAGGATGCAGAATGTTTGAGAGTTAAACAGTGTCATGTGTCAAGTAGTGTAGTTTCTGATTTACCAAAAGATGATGTACTGGCATCAGTGTCTGAATTGAATGAGTCTAAGTCTATGCAATTAGTTGTGTCAAAGTCTTTAAAACATGTTTCAAATTCTAGTAATGCAATTCATGGTTTTAGAATTCGTGTGCCTAACACAAAAACAGGTCGTGAGTCTAAGCCTAAGGATTTTGTGCCCTATCCCCAAGTTGTGACTACTTATAACAAACCAGAAAATTTAAAATCAAAACAATTCTGTTTAGTCACACAACCTGAAAAGGTTGCAAAACATTTATTGCATAAATGGGATGATCAGCCTCAATGGAAATCATCCTATCCGAGGCGGGCATATTTGTGTAGTCATGTAAATGGGCCTAGACCTATGAACTGTTTTCAATGTGGAAAACCAGGACATTTTGCTGCAAATTGCTTAAATAGACCTTATAAACCATACTGTCTGCAAAACCCACGGACCAGTATGTTGCAGAAAATGATGGCAGGAGAAAACAAAAACCAAAAACAACAAGCTTTGTCTAAGGGGAAGCAGAGTTTAGAACCAATAAAGACTGAACAGTCTAAGGTTTTGAACACAAAAGCTCCAGTGACAAAGCATGTTGAAGAAAAGTGGAATGTGACTAGACCTCCAAACTCATCTTACAAACCTAAGGGAGTTTATCAAAGAAAAGACAAAATGAAACAAGAATTTGGTGAGAGGCTAATGCCTAAAGTCAAACATGTTGTTAAACCTAAGGGCAAATCAGTAATTGAAAAAACAAAAGATGTCACTCAAACGAAACAATTGGTTTATACAAAATTAAAACTTGAGTGGACACCTGTTGTCAAGCCAAAGGGTAAAAAGGTCACATCTCCACCAAAGAAACTTTCACCTGCAAAGAACTCAATAAATAATTCTAAATCTCAAAAACAACCTAATTGGAGACCAAAAGTCAACATTCAAAATGTGAATGTATCTGAACCAAAACCAGAAATGGTCCTTCAAATGGTTAATTACACTGACTCCAAAGGAGTGCCCAGATCTGTTATGGCCTGGGTACCTGAATCTCACTGATTTCTGATTTTTATAGGGACAGCCAAGTAGATCTATCAACAATCTCTGGTACGTTGATAGCGGTTGCTCCCGACACATGACCGGAGACTTATCCCTTTTGGAAGAGGTACAAGACTTCAATGGCGGAGGAGTATCTTTTGCAGGTGGGGTAGGTGGAAGAATCAGTAAGAAAGGGGTAGTGAAGAGTGGAAGTTTGACTTTTTCTGACGTGCACTACGTGGAGGAATTATCTCACAGTTTGCTCAGTGTGTCGCAAATGTGTGATAGAGAATATTCAGTCTTGTTCAACAAGAAGGAATGCATCATCCTCAAGCCAGGTGTCAAAATTCCAGAGGAGTGCATCTTGATGCGTACTCCAAGAAGAGGAAATTCTTATCAGCTGAATTTGGGCAAACCTCCAACTACTGAAGAAGCCTGTCTTATCTCCAAGCAGCATGAGAATCTAGCGTTATTATGGCATCGTCGCCTGGGGCATGCCAATATGAAGAATCTGTCTAAGCTGGCTAAAGGAGAGCACGTTAGAAATTTACCAATCAAAGATTTCTCGTCGGTAGAGAAATGTGTGGCTTGTGCTAAGGGGAAGCAGCACAAGTTGCCACACCGTCCAAAGGTTACAAATTCTGTCTCATCTGTTCTTCAACTCTTACATATGGATCTTTTTGGTCCCATGCAGGTACAAAGCATCAGCAAGTTTTCTTACTGGTCTCGTGATAGTGGATGACTACTCGCGATTCACTTGGGTCTTCTTTTTATCGAACAAGTACGAAACTCCGGCCCTTGTGAAACAGTTCGTCACACTTATAGAAAACCAGCTGAACAAGAGAGTGAAGGGTATAAGATCTGACAATGGGACAGAGTTCAAGAATGCAGAGTTGAACATGTTTTGTGGTGAGAAGGGTATTGAAAGGCAGTTCAGTGCTCCTTACACACCACAACAGAATAGAGTTGCAGAAAGAAGGAATAGGACACTCATTGAAGCAGCCAGAACAATGATGTGTGAAGCTAAATTGCCTATCTTCTTCTGGGCAGAGGCAGTCAACACGGCGTGTTATGTGAAGAATCGTGTACTTTTAAACAAACGTCATGAGAAGACTCCGTATCAGATTGTTTATGGGGAGAAGCCGAGGGTGGGGTACTTCAAGACCTTCGGGTGTCCATACACGGTGCTAATTCAGTCCGACGTAGGGAAATTCGAAGCTAAAGCTGATGAGTGCTATTTTATCGGTTACTCAGCAAATAGTGCTTATCGCGTGTACAACAAAACCACCAAATTGATTATCGAGGCTTTTGATGTGGATTGGATGGAAGATAATCCAACAGATGCGGGTACTGGACCAGATTGGATCTTTGACTACGGGTCACTGTTTGAAGGTTTCAACTTCTCGAATGTATTTCACAATCTGGGAGAGGAAGACGACATCATTGCTCCGTCGTCTGATTCAAGACCTAATGTTGAGAAAGTCGGTGAGAAGGCACCTGTTTCTGTTCCCACAAATGTCAATGCCGATGCTCCAGGATCTTCGGGAACTCATGATTCAGAACCCTCTCAAGGCCAAGGTATGAATGATAATTTTCTTAACACTAACCTACCTGTTTCTGTCTCTGTGCCAGATGTTCAAGTATCAAGGATCAACAAAGATCATCCAATCAGCAATATACTTGGACCAGTTTCAGCAGGTGTTACCACTAGAAGCCGCACGGGAAACATTAACTTCTGCATGTATTCATGTTTCATTTCCCAGATTGAGCCTCCTAATGTGATGGTTGCTCTCAAAGATCCAAGTTGGATGGAGGCTATGCACAATGAATTGAATCAGTTCTCAAAGCTGGGAGTGTGACGACTTGTGAAGAGGCCAGAAGACAAGAAGGTTATTCCTACGAGGTGGTTATATAAGAACAAGAAGGATGACACAGGAATAATTGTCAGAAACAAGGCGAGATTGATAGTACAGGGGCACAGGCAAGTTCATGGGATTGACTATGATGAGGTATACGCTCCGGTGGCAAGATTGGAAGCAATTCGGATCTTTCTTGCTGTGGCAACGTATCTCAATTTTACGGTGCATCAGATGGATGTGAAGACTGCCTTCCTTTATGCAGAGATGAATGAAGAAGTTTATGTAACTCAACCACCAGGGTTCATAGATGAGGAAAATCCAGACCATGTTTATCTGCTAGATAAAGCCTTGTATGGTTTGCATCAAGCTCCACGCACCTGGTATGAAACTCTGTCCAATCACTTGGTGGAGAATGGATATACAAGAGGAGTAGTTGATCAAACGTTGTTTAGGAAGAGGGTGAAGGAGGACATAATCATGGTGCAAGTTTATGTAGATGACATTATCTACGGGTCAACAAACGAGGAATTGTGCACTGAATTTGAAGATATTATGAGGAAGAAGTTTGAAATGAGTGACCAAGGGGAGATGAGTTTCTTTCTTGCATTACAAGTAAAACAGGATGAATCTGGAATTCTTATTCATCAGGCAAAGTATGTGAATGAGATTATGGAGAAATTCAAGATGCAGGATTGCAAGCCCATTTCCACTCCCATGGCATCCAGACCACTTTTATCAGCTGATCTCAATGGGGAATCAGTGAGTGAATTCCATTATCGGTCGATGATTGGATCACTTATGTACTTGACAGCCAGCAGGCCAGACATCATGCACGCAGTTTGTGTGTGTGCACGCTATCAGGCTAATCCTAAACTTTCACATTTATCTGCTGTTAAGCGTATCTTTAGATATCTAAAGGGCAAGCCTAGGCTTGGTCTTTGGTATCCAAAGAACACTGATTTTCAATTGTATGCTTTTACTGACAGTGATTATGGAGGTAGTGACCTTGACAGGAAATCTACAACTGGAGGAGGTCAGTACCTGGGAGATAGGCTCATTTCTTGGCAGAGCAAAAAGCAGCATACCGTATCAAAATCAACTGCCGAAGCTGAATACGTGGCAGCATCCGCCGGAAGCTCACAGGTAGTATGGATACAAAATCAGCTCACAGATTACGGTATGGAATTCGTTAACACTCCTAACTTTTGTGATAACGCTGCTGCTCTGGAAATTGTCAAAAACCCCGTCCAACATTCCAAAACCAAGCATATAGACATAAAGGTACATTTTATTCGTGATTGCTATGATTGGGAGTTAATTCAGCTTCAAAAGGTAAGCTCCGATCAGAATGTTTCGGACATTTTTACAAAACCCCTTCCTCGTCCAAATTTTGAATCATGTGTTGAAGGCCTAAAGATGATTGCCTTCGAGGAATGATCTGATCATTTTGTTTTGTACAAAGTCTTTGATTAATTAACTTTAAACAAATAAAAAAATAAAAATTAAAAAAATAAAAAAAATGACTGAAAAACTGAGTCTTATTTCAAAAGTCTCACAAAAACAGGGGAAGAAATGGTGCTGGTTGAACTGAAAAGTTTTTATGATGTCTTTTGATAGGACGTACAAAAAATGTTCAAAGACGGTCGGAGACTGACACGCGTAAGGCTGATGTGAAAGACTGCTCAAAGACGATATGTCGGTAAGCTCAACCAAAACAGGGGAAGAAATGGTGCTGGTTGAACTGAAAAGTTTTTATGATGTCTTTTGATAGGACGTACAAAAAATGTTCAAAGACGGTCGGAGACTGACACGCGTAAGGCTGATGTGTAAGACTGCTCAAAGACGATATGTCGGTAAGCTCAACCAAAACTATGACCATCTATGTAAGTGCTGTAATCTTAACTTCTATAATGTTTAGATTCCCATCCTAGTCTACATGGTTTAAAAAAACTGAGTCCCGACAAAAATGGGTTGAGAGTGGTATTTACCTAGTATTCACTCTCTCACACGCCATGCTTATACTGTATATGACAACACCACAGGAAAGAAAAAGAAAAAGAATTCAAAAAATGAAAAATTGTGAAAAAGATAAAGAAAAAGAAAAGAAAAGAAAAGAAAATTATTTTGTTGGTCTTCTCTGCGTGCTTATGCGGCCGACCTGATCACCAACTGATAATTTAGAAAATAAGTGGTAGTCAAAGCAGTGTTGCATGGTTCCTCAAGTTGGGGGTTTGTGAATCCTCAATAAACTCTGAGATTGGGTAGGTTTTGCTGTGAAATATTGGGTGTGGGGACGGTTAAACATATCGGTAAAATTGTACCATATTTAAGCACTTAACTGGATGTGGGTTTATGTGTTCAAATCACCTGGCAATTGTCTAGAGCGTCAAGTAACGGAAGCTGAAAAGGGTTCCTCTACAAAGACTCGTCTGATATTATCTATGAAAATTTTCAGCACCAGGAAAGTAAATATTTAAATTTCTGCGGTAAGTTTGTAAATATTTCATTTTGAGGCATTTTATCTGTTTTAAATTTTTAATTTCTATTTTGATGATCATGATCAGATACTCGGGGTATGAGTCTGAGGGGAAGTTTTGTAAAATTTCAAAGGTTTAAGATTTTCAAGGTTTTTATGAGAACAATCATTTTTTTAAAAAGTTTGGGGTAAACTTTGAATGTTTTTTTGTTATAGTTTGAGAGGGTTGAATGAAAGTTTTAAATGATTTTGGTTCTTGAGGGGGCAAAGTGCAACTTTCTTTATTTAAACCTTGTTTCCGATTTTTTCTTTCCCATTTACGATTCCTTTTGTCTCTCGCTCGTTTACGACCCTCACCAAGAAAACCCTAACCGCCGTTTTCCGCCACTTCAGTTGCCGGAAAACCACCTCGGCCATCCTTTCTGCAATCCAACCTCATCAACTCCCTCGCCATACTGTTCCGACCAAGAAACCGGTTTCAATCGTCTATTTTCACAATTTTTCAGTGATCGATTCTTAAGTTTTGTGATCTGTGCCCTAACCTGTGTCGGTCTCTCAATTTCACTGAGTTCAAGTTGATTTCTCGAAGATTTGTAGTCGGTTTTGTGATAAAGTCTCATTAAGGTTGTTACAGTTAGCTTTTGGTGAAGTTTTGATGTGTTTAATGTGTTTACGAGTTTTATTGCAGGTGTAAAAATGGTGAAAATGTTGTTTACGATAATCTCGGTGAAGAAGACGATGATTGGAACGTTTACGATTTCTGTTTACGACTCGATGTTCACGATTGGGTGTTTACGATTGGAAATAACGACAAAGTCGTTACGATTGGGCTTTAACTGATTTTCGGTGTTTACGACTGGGGCGAAGTGTTTGCGATTGGTCCAAAGTTAACCCGGTCGTCAACTCGTTTGTTGAATCGTAAACTCGTTTTTGAGATCGTAAACCTATATATTGAATCGTAAACACACTTATATGAGACTTAAAATCATAAACACTTAACATTTTTGAAATCTCATTTAACTTAAGTTAAAATTAATGGTGTTTGTGAGCGTGTGTTTAAATCAATTATTTTCCCTAAAGTTTAAATTGAAATTTTGTGAACTTCAAAAATAAAATTTAATCTTCAATTGAACTTCTTCAAGGGTTAATAAACTTAATTGTTCTTTAATGAATAAATCTGATACATGTGTCTTGTCTTTCTCAGATGGCAGACGAGATGCTCGACGAAGAGATTAAGTTTGAACCAGATCATTGCATTCCAGCATACCTTGAAGACCCACCAGAGAAGCACATGCCCCTATTTTATTCTCTGGTGGCAGGGATGAATGTTTGCAAAATCAATCATGCCCTGAGGACAAGTGTGCTGATTGACGAGCAACTTGTGAGAGAGTTCTGGGGCACAGCTAGAGCAAATGCAAACAAGTCAAGAATCTCTGCTACTATTCAGAACAGGCCGATTGTAATTCTGGAGGAAGATATAAGGAAAGGACTAAACATCAATGATCGTGCTACCGATCCGATTGAATATCCAAAGGAAGCTGTTTTGGCGAGTGCTCAATCCATGGGATATGAAGGAAAATTCCCGCCTATCTTTAAGAAGCTGTTGCCACATTACTGGAGGTGTCTGGCTCATTACATGCAGAAATCTTTTCTGGGCAAAAGAACAAGCTTCGATCAGCTCAACAAGCTACATGGAACTGCATTCGTCGCATTGGCCTTGGATTGGAACTTTAACTTCTCCAAGATGATGTTACTTGACTGGATAGGCAATGCGGACCTGAGCGCACGTGAACAGTTCCTGATGACACCTAGGTTTGCTCAAATGGTGGTCATGGAGAAGTACCCAATGATAGAAGAGTGAATAGAGAAGCTGGATATAAAGGTTATGGATTGTGGAGTGTTTGGGCTACAGACTCAAGACAGAAGGGGTAAAAATAGTTTTCAAGGAAGGATTGAATGGGTCAAGAGGGGTGCATTTCCCGAGGTGGCAAGGGAACAAGAAGTTGAAGAGTCTGAACCAGAAGCCAATGTGCCAACTATTAATGCATCAATTGCTGAAGATCAAGATACAACATCAACCCCAGCTGTAAATGTGCAAGATGAAGATGAGGTGATCCCTTCAGATGAAGAAAACGTTATGGATGATATCTTTCCAGATCATGAAAATGTAAATGATGATGACATATATGGGGATTTCGGACCCATCAGTCTCAAGAGATCAAGGGATGACATGCTCATGTCTTCAAGCAGCGATGCAACCCCTCCCGAGCTAAGTCTGAACATAGAGGATGTTCTTGAAGAACCCATCCCTGCTCGTGAACCATCTCCAAGGAAGAAGACTGATCCAAGAAGCATAAGGTTCAAATTTACTAAGACTATCTCAAGTCTGTTAATGGTCCATCCATCTGAGTCTAGCTCTCAAAGTCAACTTATTCAAGAAGAAAGCCCTATTCAAGAAGATTCAACGATCCCAATTGTTGAAAATCAACCTGCCCAGGTACAGACTGAAGGTCCTCTTCTGACCGAACGTAGCCCTGTTCGGGAAGAAAGGCAATTTCTGGAGGTTGACAACACTTTTGTTGTACCTAGTCCAGTGAGAGTGAGCGTCTCAACTGTGACAAGCCTGCCACCGAGCGTGCCTAGCTTTCGTCCATTCCAAGCTGCTGAGCTTCCAATCAAAATGAGGGTAAGCACTGATCCTCATATTAAATTTCTGATGTCTCGGAACAGAATTAGAGAGTCTGAGATAAAAGCACTTCAAGCTGAGAACAGAAGAATGAAAGAGAAGGAAGTGGCTGACAAGAACAGAATGAAGTATCTTTATGAGGCCCTGATGGACTTGAAGAAGAAATTTACTGATTTAAAGAGTGTTGTGGAGTCCAACACTTCAGGTGCCGCAGGTCAAAGTTCATCTCAAGGAGTGCAAAGTACAGAGACAATGGATGTGGATGATGGGGATGACAGTTTTGAAATGTCTGACTATGCTCGTAGTGGAAGGGTCATCTCCAAAGCACCAGAAGGTCACGACAACTGGTTCAAGGAGTTCTTTCAAGAACCAGCCCCCACTCAATACACCATTGATGTGGGTGAAAGCTCAATAGACAGAAGAGGGAGTCGTGAAGCCATTCTGTGCTGGCACTATGATTCAGAGAAGAAATTGTTTGCCGTAATCCGTGACGGCTACAGTCCAGTGGAGTACTACAGAACACGTGCCTAATTTCATACCTGGACTGAGCCTGAGATTAGAAGTTTTCTAAGGGCTCCGTACATCAACCGATGGAACAGCTCATAAGGAGATCTTATTCGCAACAATTTGCTGAGCCATCTAGAAAATAACTTTGCAAACTTCGAGCTAAAGCAAGTGAAATGGGTCGAGACTGGCACTGACCCAGTGACTGGAGATTCCATAGGTGAAGAAAGGAGACCGCCCACCAAGCGCACAAGAGTAATCAACATGTTGGATGAGATTGAAGACGAAATCTTAGTCAAAAACTTAAAATGTTGGTGTTATGATCCAACAACACATGAGGTGGTGGTGCTCTGCAAAAGGATGAGGCAATTTCGCTTCTATTATCCGGTCGATTTGCTAAGATTTGGAGAAAGAGACATAAAGCTCCTCGCCTCCCAACCTATTCTCGGGGATGAGAACGATATGGAAAATGCTATAAGGGTGGGAATCTTTCATGGAACGGCGAATCGGATCGTGGAGAACGGATGGTGGTCAAACAATGTGCAGAACACGTTCAGATTCGATCTGCAGCTGCCATAGGTGGTCTAATGGTTCATGCCTAGGGGAAGATTGTTGGGCTAGTTATATTAGAGGCATAAACATTAGTTTTGGGCTTTGTTAGTTTATGTTTTAGGCCATGTGGGTCGATTATTTATGTTTATGATTGGGTGATTGGCCCTAGGTCATTGTAAGAGGTGGTATAAATACCACCTCATGTTTATGATTATCTAAGCTTGGAATACACTAGTTCACGATTTCTTCATATTGATAGTGTTTACGATCAGTCATTCAAGCTTCAAGATAGTAGTTTTTCTCATTCAAGATTCAATATTTACCTTAGATTGAGTCTCTTCTTCTAATATTCTTCTTGAATCGATCACATACGAGGATTCCGCACTCGTTTGTGATTAGATATCGTGTGTTTGGTTAGATTTCGAACCTACAGTTATCCTATTGAGGAAGATGAGAATGAGGAAGAAGATATGCACCAGCAAACCATCAACCAAATGTGCAAGAACCTGTGCAGCAAGAAAATCAAGAGCAAGTTGTTCAAGAGGCTGTTCATGAACCTGAAGTTGTTAATGTTCAGGATGATGAGATGATTGATGATGCTGATGTTTCTGATGTTCATGCGAATTCGTCGGATACTGATTCAGATTTTGGTGATTATGTGGAAATTTTGCATAATACTAGAGGTATTCAAGTGAAGAAAGGTTCTAAACAACATATTGAATACTTGAAGTCAAAGAATATGGATACTTCAAAGTATGAACATAGAACCAAACAGGCCGAAGATAGAGATGTTAATGATGATCTGTCTTATACTCCTGTTATGGAGGAGCCTGTTAGGAAGACAAAGACTGCAGATAAAGGGAAAGCTCCTATGGTGTTCACTGGAAAGCATGTTAAACACATGGCTAAGAGAAACATGACAGTGAAAAAGGGCTCATTCCTGGCCGATGCTCGGAAAGCAGGTAGCAGTCCACCTAGTAAGAAGCAAAAGGTGACAAATCAGTCTTCAATTCCAGATCAACCAACCACAAAATCTGCTAATGTTCAAAGTTCCAGTATTCCACCTGTTAGAAAGCTAGTTATCCGAAAGCCTTCTACAACTGCTTCTGCTTCTGCCTCAACCATTGCTGCTTCTACAACATCTACTATTTCTTCTACTGATATGAAGCTTGCATTACACCAAACCAGACTTGATGAGTTGGAATCAACAAATCGTCAGCAAGCTGATGAAATTAGAGGCTTAAAGAATCTGGTTAAAGAATTGGTGTCTAGAGATCAGTTAAAAGAACGTGAGATTGCTAAATTACAACAACTTTCTCTTTCTCTGGGTGAGCAGCTAAAACATTTGCTCAAAGCTTTACCTGCTCAGGGGGAGAGAAGACCGAATCCTGAAGAAAGTTGTTGAGAAGATGATGATGTTTTGAAATATTTGAATGATGATCCTGACCCTGAAGGAGGTGTTGGTGGAGATGGTTCTGGTGCTGGTGCAGCTGGAACATCTGCTGCTGCCGGAACATCTACTACAACTCAGGGGGAGTCGTCTGAAAAAGAGGTATATGATGTAACTCCGATTACCAGGGTTGAGTTAGGAGAAGGGGAGTTCATAAATCCGTATTCGAAAGAGCAACTAGCTGCTATTTTTTTCTTTGAATATGGATGATATTGACAAAGTTTCGTTTGATGATCCATACAAAGAAGAGGATTCAGATGATAATGTTGATTATGAAGAGGAACAGGTAGAAGTTGAAGATATGACTGCTGAAGAGTATCCAGATGATCCTAAAGTTTATGGAAAATTTTCTGATAATGATCACTCTGGAGGCTTTAATTTCTTTGGCAAAGAAGATGAAGATAAAGTTGATGAAGAATTAAAGAAGAAAGATTCTAAAAAACAACTAGAATCAACTGAGTCTTAGAGTTAGTCAGAAGAACAAGAAAAGAAGATGTTATTTGATGCCTGGTTGAAAGAGCAAAGAGCTAAGAAGCTGCTAGTAGTGAAACCGACAAAAGTTGTTGATCAGAAGAAGTTCTTTGACAGGAAAGATGGAGAAGCTACTGGTAGTATAATCAGTTGGATGTTTGATTCAGAACTCAGGTACTATGCTATAAAGAAAGAGTTTGGAGTTATGTACTTGAAGAATGCTACAAGATTTAGCACTTTGCCGGTTTGTGATGTTCGGGATTTGTCAAGAAAACCATTTTTGAATCATGGAAGTGATAAGTTGGCAGAGTTCTTCAAGAACAAATTGATAGAAGAATGTCAAGGCAAATTCAAATTTTTAACTCCTCAAAGGCCGAAATATTCTGAGCATCCTACTGATATTCATCCGAAAACTGGAAGACCGGTTGTGATTCCGAAGTACAAGAAGCCGGTTCAGATGAAGAAAATACCATTGAAAAAGCTTGAGCAAGACTTTATCAAGACATTAAGATGGTGGTACTATGATGAAGATACTGGAGAACCAGTGGTGGTGGTCAAAGAAGAGAACAAGGTGTTCAGATTTTATGATCCAATGTGGTTGATCAACTTGTCCAAAGATGATATAGACAAACTCTATCACAGCAACATTTTATATAAGGCTGAGCATGCTGAGCAAGCCTTACAGTTTCAACGAGTGATTAGAGTTTGTTTTGCTTTTGAAATTCATGCTGGAAACAATCGAAGACAACACTGGAAGAAGACTGAGACAAAAGCTTCTGAAGACTAGCACAAGACAAGGGGGAGTTTGTTAGAGCGTGTTTTGATGTCTAGTGCTAGGTCTAGGTGTTTTGTCTATGTATTTGATAGTTTTGTATAAACTGGTTTCAGCGTACCAGTGGCGGACCAGATGGTACGCACGGACCATCTGGTACGTTGGTTATTTGGTACGCTGGACAGGTTTAGTATAAATAGTTAAGTTCGTTTAGAGAGAGTAAAGTTGTGAGAGTTGTGAGTGCTTAACTGCGTGTTTTCAAGTGTGTTCTCTCTGTAATCTCTCTCTTGTAAATGAGCTTGTGATCTATAAACGAATCTTTTATTTACCTCGTTGTGTACCAATTCCGATTACAATCATGCATTAGCAAGATCATATACGTGTTTTACACAAATTGCAATTCTTCACTTCCAAAACTTCTAATTTCATGTCATTAATCTTTTGTTGACTCTTAAACACTTCCTTTTGTGACTTGATGAACTTTGCATTTAGATCATCATATTCATACGTTTTAATTTTATGATCTGACATTCAGCAAATAACTCTTCAAGAACACTTTCTCTCTTTTTCTTATAGATCTCAACATCCTTAGTCAATACCTCATTCTTGTCATGATAAAGAACATTCTCATCTTGAAGCATAGAAATCTTGTTTTGAAGCTTTTTAATAGTAACAACAGTCTTAGCAAGAAGAGCATTAGCTTCCTCATACTTTTGCTGAACCGGATAACTCTTCTTAAACAAATTCTCAAAATCTTGAGCTGCGTCTAAAGCTTCGGCTTTGGCTTTTCACACTCTTCAGCCAATTGAACATTTTCTTTCACAACATCTTCGTGAACATGAACTAATTCATAATATTTCTTTTGAAAATCTTCCAACTCCTTCTTTAGCACAACAATTTCTTCAGTTGATGTTTGACGACGTTGTTCAAAATTTACAATTTCCTTGAGCAATTTTTCACATTCAAAACATTTATAATCCTCAACTTTTGAACTATCAGAAACCTTAGATAAATCTTCTTGAACCAAAGATGCACTTGAATAGGAATCAGAATCAGTCAACAAGCTGTCATCATCATCATGACGAGCAGTCAATGCAATTGAAAATGGCGCATGATTCTTTTTAGTTGCTGAATATGCATTCTAGGCAAATTCATCTGGATGCTAAAACATTTCTGTCAGATTATTAGCAAAAGTAACAGATTTCTTCTCAACCTTATCAGCTTCATTTGATGGATCAAAAACTTAGTGAGCATGGTGACCATATTTCAATTTACTATCAGTAGAACTTGGACATTCTCGAGCAAAGTAACCATAGACGGAACACTTGTAACATTTCACTTTAGACTTGTCCAAACCAATCTTACCATCTTGATTTAATCTCTTCTTACCCGTTCTATTGAAAAATTTCTTCGTTCTTCGAACCAACATAGCATACTGCCAATTTAAATCCATTTCCTCCAAATGATCATAATCAATTTGATCGTAATCTTCATTTGCCAATTCAGCATTACTCACAGCACCAGTGATAACACCAAAATATGAAGATACCAACGCAGACATCAAAGCATTATAATCATCGATAGTTTGAGCAGACAATGCAGTTTGAATCGAAGAACTAGGAATCGAAACAGTACAACCAGCAGAAGAATAACTAGGAGTTTCAGATTTACTTGCCAGAAATGCTATCGGGGTTGCAGAACTAAGAATATTAGACTTCCCAGCATTCATTGTAGAATCATTTTCACCATGATACACCGCAGAATTCTGAATTTGCGCAGGAAGTGATTTGTTCACCATTAACTCCATATCCTGAGCCTGAATTCTTTGAATCAAATCATTGAAAGATAATCCTGAATAATCCTTGTCGTGAGTAATCATCATCACATAATTCTCCCATTTCTCAGGCAAAGCCTCCAAAATCTTTTCTTTCATATCAGCTTCTTCTTTAGTAAGATTCACCAATCACATTTCACTCATCAGATGAGCGAATCTTGCAATCAGATTGGGAATCGATTCATTTTGATAATGCTTGAAGCTATCAAATTCTTTCTTCAAAACCTTTTGGCGACTTTTCTTGTATTGGTGGCCTTCACATCGTTTTTTCAAAGCATCCCATAGACTCTTTGATGTGTAATTACCAGCAAATTGATGAAGTAACTCTTTAGGCAATGCCATCGTTAAAGTACCATACGCCTTTTTCTCTGCTTGGTAAGCTTTCTTTTGCTCAGATGACATTTTCCTTTGAAGAACAGGTTCACCAGTTTCATCCTTCGAATAAAAATATTGTTCAGTAAAGGATAACCACATATCAATATCATTCGTGTCAACATATGCTTCAAATCGTGTAACACCCGAGTTATTATTGTGAAAAATAACGTTAAAACGTTAACTATATATTTGGTCCCAGAAAATTTTCTCAAAATATTACAGTATTTAAACGTTCACACTTACAAAAACTTTATTATTGCGCTTACAACCAAGCAACCATGTATCTTAAAGACATCGTGATTACGAATTTCGAATCGTGAGTAGATTTCCCTTCAAGTGTTCGGTCTTGGGCAAGCTTGACGAATCCGGCTACATCGTATGTTTCCTGCATTTCCAACACTAATATGTCATCATATAACGTGATGGAACAATAGGGATTATGATAAATTACAGAAAGAAGCAAAAAAATCAACTTTCGGGAAGGTTCCCACCGTAAGCTACGCCAACCACCGTAGCTTACGGTGGTCACCCTTTTGCTTACGGCCAAGATCCTCTGGTCTACGGAAACAGCTTACGGCTGCCAGCCACCGTAAGCTACGGTGGCTCCGAAAGCTACGGTGGCTGCAGGCCTAATCCACCCTTTTTCTTGCAACACTTGCCCGATTACCCATTTGGAACATTCCCAACGCATGTTTTGGACCTGTTAACATCCATAGCCATATCTACACATTTTCATGTGTCATTTAGTACAATCATATGGTTTTTGAACCAACAATTACTTACGGGGTCCTTACCTTTTTCCACCCATTTGACCCGTTAAGTCTCATGTATTTACCCGTGATTGCACATGGGCTAATTCACCATATTTATGCATAGGATAATCACATAATTTGCACTCACATTGCTACAAGGCAACTCTTATACATATAGTCATGGTTTACCTTTGTTAAGTAACCCTACACTAACATCATACGCATGTATCTATGATTCTTTGAACGTTTGTCAACAACACATTTTATTTACTTGTCTTAGTTTCGCTATACCACATGACAAGTTATATACTTTAGACTCATTGGCATATCTCATTAGAGTCATTTAACCCATTATGACCCATTAACCAGAGTCTTACGATTCATTTACCAATTTATTCATGTTAACATCTAATTATGGTTTCTATGAACCATGTAGTTAACAAATTATAATTGCACCTATTTATGGTTCTCATGAACCCATTTGACCCGTTAGCATGAATCCTACGATTCATTTACCAACCATTGTCACTTTAAAATCTAATTATTGTTCCCATGCATCATTTAATTAACAAACTATAATTGCACCTATTTATGGTTCTCATGAACCCATTTGACCCGTTAGCATGAATCCTACGATTCATTTATCATCCATTGTCATTTACCATATAATTATGGTTTTTATGAGCCATGTAGCTCTCAAGTAAAGTTAACATACAAGGTTCAACATTACACATCTAGGATGTCATAATGTAACCTTGTTTGATACATCTTTAAATCATTGGAGTTTAGCTCCAACGGATTGATATCTTAATTAATCTCGATTACATATTTTCCCACAAGGGCTATCGCTTTTCTAGTCGGTATACATTTCACATTTTTAAAGTAACTATAGATAATTATATGAAATGTGTAACATAGCAAAGATGTTACCTCGTGGTCTTCAAAATCATTACCCGATTTGCATATGCTCCGTTGCCCGGTTGCCTATAGTAGATTCAATCCTTGTTAGATCCACACGACATCATAAACCACCAATATACAATCAGATATGAGCAATTCAACTTGTCCATTCTTACTAAAATTTTAGAAAAATGAATTATTGCACCATATTCTCAGCAGTGCTACTGTAATGGTCTTTTCCGACAACCCTAGAAGTTTTTCTAGCATTCCATATTCAAAGATGAAATGTAGTATACTGAAAGACCTTTCCAAGCGTATATCGTAGGCCTTCTAACGAATTTTCTACGATTTTATATGATTTTTATAAAAACAGGACAGCAGCTATTTTTTTTTTATTATTTCCAACAGCATGCTGGAAAATTAAGTGGCCATATTAACGGGTCATTTTGACCCATTATACATCGGATTCAGTTTCCGGTGTTCAAATACCAAACATAGTATTCAAAACAAGCTTTTCAATCGTATATCATACATCCCAAACGGACATACGAGTGATCTTATACAACACTATCAAAACAGCCCCACAACTACATTTTTATCATTTTTATGGTTGCATACAAGTCCATTTAACACATTTTATAAGCATGGATTTCACATTCGATGCACATTGCTATTTCATAATTCTTACTAATGTAACATTCCTACATATAGTCATGAATTCACTTAAGCAATCTCACTTAGGCATTTCATCGAGCACCTTATGTGCATAGCATTAACAAGCATGTTTCAACTTAACTTGCTTATGTTCTAACCCATATTTTGCATAACACATTGATATCACATTTTGTTAATTTCGTATAACACATCTAGCACAATGTAAAGCAATTTAACATTTAATCATTCCAACTACATCTTGGGTAATCAATTTTCCCAAGTTTATGTTCAATTTTCGTGACCTAAGGTCTCCACACCCAAAACTTGGTGTTTAAGCCAAAATAGCAAGCACTAAGGTGTTTAAATCACCATTCAATCAACATGCAAGACATAGGGTACAAATTTACAGCCCTAATTTGCCTCATTCATCATCAATTTTCGAAATTAAACATGCAAGTAACATGAGATTCACTTACACAATGTTTTCCCCATGGATTCCATAAGGTTCAAGGTTTCCAGTCTCTTAGTTTCCCATCAAAATCGCAGCTTTTGGTCATTTGATTTCCCAGTTCGATTTTAGGGCTCCTTGGGGAGTGGGGATCGACCTCCTGCTCGTATATACGATCCCCCCTCTTTTCCAGATTTTTATTTTACTTGCTACATTAGCATATTTACATCCTAGGTCCGTCCATTCTCATATCTAGGTTATTTCCAACTTAAACCTTTATACTAACATGTTAACCCTTCTAGTTTTATGTTTATAATATTTGGCACATAAGTTATATGTGCCCAATAAATCTTATCCATGCTTAACATGAATTTTAACGGAAATTTAACCATGTAAAAATCGGGATGTTACAACTCCACCCCCCTTAAAGAGGGTTTCGTCCTCGAAACTCCTTCCCATATACTAGCCACAATGTAAGACTTGATTACAAGTAATCAAGTTAATCACACTACATGTATATACATACACATATATAAATGTACATATAAGCATGTTACCATTTCTTTTATGCCTATCTTAAGGTCATTCGCATATCCCTTGTAATTCAGGGAACTTGACGAGGCACTTTGAGTCATTACATTTATCAACTCCATATCAGTCATCATATGACAAATTCTTTATTTTGTTTCTTTTTACTGGTCCCGCAGGACAGTTCTAGCATGAAAACTCTTTTGCTATCCATTATCTTACCTACTTGACCCGTTTAGGAGTTTACTCATTCTAGCTCCACGGGTCATTTATGATTAAGGTTCTAATGACTATTATCATAACCTTATCGATCAAAAATCAAAATTTCAAATAGTCACCCTCTCCGTAAGAGGTTCAAACGTTAATGTTATAACATACGTACCTTAGTGTCATCACAATCTGTGTACACAACTTTCTTGCTCATGTTTACCTTGATGATATCCCTAGTCGGAATCTCGTCCCGTGGCTTTCCTGCTAGTTGTGTCCTTGCACAGTCTAACTGTACATACACATATTAAGCAGTATAACAATATTTGCAAGTGTTTAGCATGTCACTTGCCGTTAACATTTCACATTAATTATGATTCATTTGAATCATTTACACATCAACATACATGGTTTAATCAAGCCATGGCTCCTAAGAGTCCTTTAGCTATTTCATGTCAATACAGACCTTATCCTTCTTGCCTTATCATTATTGGCACAATTCCTATGAATTGTTTATCATTCGATTGCCTATTAATCCATGGTTATGGTTCCTATGAACCATTTGGCATATTAACATATTCTTGTGTTGCCATGGTTCTTTTGAACCATTTAGCTAGCAATCAACAAATAATCAGCATTATGATCCTGAAGGATAATTTCTAAACAATTTAACATATTGACATGGTTCTTACTAACCATTAATCGATCACATAACATTTTAGCACGTAATAATGGTTCTAAAGAACCATTACTCGTTCACTACATTTCGACATGTATTTAGAAAATTTTGAGGATACTTACTTACATAGAAATCCTTTATTAGTTTTTGGGAACAGTCGCTTCTAGCGTCCTCCCTACTTTGAAAATCATCTATGCTCGTGGGTCTCACCCAGGTAGTTGGGTTGATCACCCACCTAGTAGATGCTAGTCATTAAAGACGTATATAGTAACCAATATATTTCAGCATTAGGGGTTTTCATGTGTTTAATCAAGTACTTTTTACCTTTTGTTAATCAACAAATAGTTTCATAAGGTTACGGGTTTCTAGCATGTGCAATACACCGTTTCCCCTTATCCCTCATTTCCATTTCAAAATTTTAATCAATTCTAGACTTGGGTTTTATCCCGTGTCATATAAATTCGATATCTTTTAACCATCTATGATATCGCATATTATACGTAATGTAACCGTCCCAACGGTTTTATCGATATATAACATGTAACCATTTCAACTCATTAGTTCCATGGTTATTAGTTAATCCTTCCTTATAACAATTTCATGTAAGGTTCAATCCTTATACATGTGAAGGTGTTCCAATGTAATCTTAATTCAATTTAATGGCTTCACGACCCTCCCTTGGGTCGTTCTTCACCAATCACCCCATTCATTATATTGGTTTCACGGCTCCTAAAGAGTCGTTCTTCACCAATTTCCATACACACATTTCAATTTCAAATTATGACCTCATGGGTCCAACCTCTTTCTTATAACTCGATTTAGACTCATGTGCATGCATTATCATTTATCAAAATGTAATCCAGGTTGGGTAGTCCCACCTGGTTGTACCTTGGAGCTTGCCCATTTATGCATTTGAAAGCATACGGATCATTCACTATCCTTCCACTTGCTCGGAGGCAACTCTCCTACAAAAATCAAGGTGTCAAAATAGACTACATTTAGAGCTTTCCTTACCTCAATCAAGGTTACTCCTCATTAACATCATCATTTACACATTTCAAGATACAACATTGCCAAAGTAAATATCACAATGCTATCTTGTTACCTTTACATATACTATTCGAGATACAGCATTGCACAATTACTTGTCACAATGTTATTTCGTTACACTTTCAAAAAAATTTTATTAAAGATACAACATTGCACAATGGACTTGTCACAATGCTATCCTGTTACATTTACAGATACTATTCGAGATACAACATTGCACAATTACTTGTCACAATGTTACCTTGTTACACTTTCAATTTTTATTCAAGATACAACATTGCACAATGGACTTGTCACAATGCTATCTTGTTACATTTACAGATACTATTCGAGATACAACATTGCACAATTACTTGTCACAATGTTACCTCGTTACACTTTCAATTTTTATTCAAGATACAACATTGCACAATGGACTTGTCACAATGCTATCTTGTTACATTTACAGATACTATTCGAGATACAACATTGCACAATTACTTGTCACAATGTTACCTCGTTACACTTTCAATTTTTATTCAAGATATAACATTGCACAATGGACTTGTCACAATGCTATCTTGTTACATTTACAGACTATTCGAGATACAACATTGCACAATTACTTGTCACAATGTTACCTCGTTACACTTTCAATTTTTATTCAAGATGCAACATTGCACTTTAACTCGTTACTATATTATTATCAAATAATCTCACGGATTTATACGAGGTCTTTTTCCTTAGCATTAACCTATTTCTATCTGTCCCTAACATTTACAAAATTCACGGTTCTAGCGCTTACAATCTTCCGTGCTATTCACATTTTTAAGCATTATATCAAACATTTTACCATTTGATAATTACATATGTTTAACCATTTGTTCATACACTAGCTACTCACAACTATGCCACAATATGCAAACTTTTACTCACCTGGATTCCCGATCAAGCTTGAACCAAACACTTTTCTCGTACCTCGAGCTCGGAGTTTGAGTTCAAGCACCTTTCGCGTACTTGAATCCCTCAAACCATGGCTCTGATACCAAATTGTAACACTTGAGTTATTATTGTGAAAAATAACGTTAAAACGTTAACTATATATTTGGTCCCAGAAAATTTTCTCGAAATATTACAGTATTTAAACGTTCACACGTACAAAAACTTTATTATTGCGCTTACAACCAAGCAACCATGTATCTTAAAGACATTGCGATTACGAATTTCGAATCGTGAGTAGATTTCCCTTCAAGTGTTCGGTCTTGGGAAAGCTTGACGAATCCGGCTACATCGTATGTTTCCTGCATTTCCAACACTAATATGTCATCATATAACGTGATGGAACAATAGGGATTATGATAAATTACAGAAAGAAGCAAAAGAATCAACTTTCGGGAAGGTTCCCACCGTAAGCTACGCCAACCACCGTAGCTTACGGTGGTCACCCTTTTGCTTACGGCCAAGATCCTCTGGTCTACGGAAACAGCTTACGGAGCTGAAAAGTGAAAATCAAGAGGCTGAATCCCTCCCTAGGGGGAATATTGAAGATCAATGTAGGGAGGAATTCATAGTTTTGTTAAGTCTACTTGTTTAGATTAGCTTAATTGTAATCTTGTCTTTTGGGTAGTTAGCGAAACTACCGAGCGAAACTGTTGTTTCGCTCGGTATCAGGATTAGTCGGTCTCAGTGACAGTTTCGCTTGGCCAGCGAAACTACCAGCGAAACTGTCTACTGATGTGTATAAATAGTAGCCTTTGTGCACGATTATGTAACTTTTGCAACATTCTCAACCCTAATACAGATTTCTACATTTTTGGTAAGTTTGGTGACGGCTAGGAGCATTCTATTACATCTTTGTAGCTTTTTGTTCATCTCTTATCATTCTTTTGGTTGATGTTGTGATTGTTCAATACTAGAAACCCATTTTAGCTATTGGAAATCATCATCTATTGTTGTTTGATTGGTTTTCTTCTCAAAACACCATCATTAGCACTGATTAAGATCAGTGAGGACCAACAACATCTTTAAATCATTGGAGTTTAGCTCCAACGTATTGATATCTTAATTAATCTCGATTACATATTTTCCCACAAGGGCTATCGCTTTTCTAGTCGGCATAAATTTCACATTTTTAAAGTAACTATAGATAATTATATGAAATGTGTAACATAGCAAAGATGTTACCTCGTGGTCTTCAAAATAATTACCCGATTTGCATATGCTCCGTTGCCCGGTTGCCTATAGTAGATTCAATCCTTGTTAGATCCACACGAAATCATAAACCACCAATATACAATCAGATATGAGCAATTCAACTTGTCCATTCTTACTAAAATTTTAGAAAAATGAATTATTGCACCATATTCTCAGCAGTGCTGCTATAATGGTCTTTTTCGACAACCCTAGAAGTTTTTCTAGCATTCCATATTCAAAAATGAAATGTAGTATACTGAAGTCCTTTCCAGGCGTATATCGTAGGCCTTCTAACGAATTTTCTACGATTTTATATGATTTTTATAAAAACAGGACAGCAGCTATTTTTTTTTATTTCCAACAGCATGCTGGAAAATTAAGTGGCCATATTAACGGGTCATTTTGACCCATTATACATCGGATTCAGTTTCCGGTGTTCAAATACCAAACATAGTATTCAAAACAAGATTTTCAATCGTATATCATACATCCCAAATGGACATACGAGTAATCTTATACAACACTATCAAAACAGCCCACAACTACATTTTTATCATTTTTATGGTTGCATACAAGTCCATTTAACACATTTTATAAGCATGGATTTCACATTCGATGCACATTGCTATTCCATAATTCTTACTAATGTAACATTACTACATATAGTCATGAATTCACTTAAGCAATCTCACTTAGGCATTTCATCGAGCACCTTATGTGCATAGCATTAACAAGCATGTTTCAACTTAACTTGCTTATGTTCTAACCCATATTTTGCATAACACATTGATATCACATTCTATCAATTTCGTATAACACATCTAGCACATTGTAAAGCAATTTAACATTCAATCATTCCAACTACATCTTGGGTAATCAATTTTCCCAAGTTTATGTTCAATTTTCGTGACCTAAGGTCTCCACACCCAAAACTTGGTGTTTAAGCCAAAATAGCAAGCACTAAGGTGTTTAAATCACCATTCAATCAACATGCAAGACATAGGGTACAAATTTACAGCCCTAATTTGCCTCATTCATCATCAATTTTCGAAATTAAACATGCAAGTAACATGAGATTCACTTACACAATGTTTTCCCCATGGATTCCATAAGGTTCAAGGTTTCCAATCTCTTAGTTTCCCATCAAAATCGCAGATTTTGGTCATTTGATTTCCCAGTTCGATTTTTAGGGCTCCTTGGGGAGTGGGGATCGACCTCCTGCTTGTATATACGATCCCCCCTCTTTTCCAGATTTTTATTTTACTTGCTACATTAGCATATTTACATCCTAGGTCCCTCCATTCTCATATCTAGGTTATTTCCAACTTAAACCTTTATACTAACATGTTAACCCTTCTAGTTTTTATGTTTATAATATTTGGCACATAAGTTATATGTGCCCAATAAATCTTATCCATGCTTAACATGAATTTTAACGGAAATTTAACCATGTAAAAATCGGGATGTTACAAATCGCTTAACCCAACTACGATAATCTTCCAATTTTAGCAATTTAGGAACTTTTTGACTTGTTCCGATTTCATTATCATAGTTCATCATGTTTGCATCGTAGCTTGAACCGAATTTTGAATAGCCGCAATCGTTTGAAAATCACTCATCTTTTTCGAAAACTTGTACACAAAAACATCAAACCCAAAAACGAAGGTCTTAGAAGTGGATTTTGGGTATCAAAACGGAGGGTACTAGCCGTCAGGCAAGTAAAAGTATAGATCTTTCCGAGACGTCGTTTTGGCTGGTATTAGCTCCCGTAACTCTTTACGGTTCTCAAGTTACGTCAGTTTTCGTAAACCACTCAAAATCTTAAACACTGTTCACCGAACCTCCGCCGAACCTCCTCCGAGCTGCCTCCGAACTTCGTCCGAACCTAAGCTTCGCCGAACTCTCTCCGAACCTAGCCTTCGGACAATCAAACAGAACCTAAACCGAACTTGTTCTCCGAACTTGGACCGAACTCTCACCGAACTCCGTCCGATCCTTGAGTTCGGAGCGGTTACTCCGAAGTTGTCCGAACCTCAGACGAGACCAAGCTCACTCGACACTATTTTCTTGATTTTCAGTGCTTTTGACTGGAATTTTCTATAGGAATTCAGGTAAACTCGATAGAAACAAATTAGGAATGAATTTTTGACGTAAAACACACTCGAAAAGATCAAATGAAACTCAATTTCGCAAATACGTGAATTTTGAGTCAAAACTTTGAAAAACATAGATTTCCGACCAGTAGAGCAAACCAAATGCTCTTATACCACTTGAAATTGCTTGAGCGTGTGGATCGTCTACTTAATCGTTATGAAATCAATGTAATACGAGTTGGAACACAAAGAGTAAATACAAATGACTTGTATTAACCACAGAGAAAACACCACAGAGTTCACATACAGATCTGACTCGGAAGCTCTTGAATTCTATTACAAGACGGCTATATATACCATTGAGAACCCGCTGGTCCGAACCTCAGGTTCGGCCAAGGTTCGCTGGGTCCGAACCTGGAGTTCGGCCAAGGTTCGGCCAGGCCTAATCTTGCACTAACAATCTTGTATTCGATACTTCACATGACGATCAGGAACCATGTATCAACAACTTTGCCCTGTCTCTTTCCCAAAAGAAGAATGGCAAGACACGATCCTCATGATGGGATATCAAGGAAATCTTTTAGTGAATTCGAACGAGAAGATAAAGAACACCTTTTTCCTAGAAAACTGGAAGTGTATCGTCACTTTCTTCATTTCTGCTTTCGCTCCAAGAAAGTCTGGGATTGGTGACTTCGTGGAAGAAACAGCTTGGGCACTACATGTTTTAGCATCCGGTGCTGGTTTCAACCTCTCCAGGCAAATAGTCGAATGGATGGACTACAACCTTCATCCCACTAGAAAATCTGAGAAATTTTTGATGTATCCTAGATTCATACAAGCCATCCTTGATCATTACTACCCGAACTTACAGAAGACAGAACCATACTTGGTTCCTAGGAGGATGATATCCGGTTCTTACACGCGTTACCAGATTGGTTAGTATGATGGACCCAAAGTTCCATTTTTCCCAAACATGATTGAGGGAATTGATATCGATGGAGATATGGATGAACATCAAAGAAATGATGATGCTGATGCTGAAATTTCAGATACCAATGCTGCTGAACCTGATAACAAGGTTGCAGAAATCGTTCGACGGTTGCTCGACGGTCGACTGGTGTTAAGCGATTAATCGGATTAATCGGGGATTAATCAGCGATTAATCAGAGACCCTAGATTATTATAAAAAATAAATGTACACATATATATTTCTAATATGGCAATATGTTAGTATAATTAAAAAATTAAATAAGTAAAAACCTTTAAAAAAAGTCATAATCTAGTACTTAAATAAACGTTTAAGTCAAAAACTACAATAGTAAAGACTAATACGTCTAATAATTTCAAAAAACAAATACATTTTCATATTTATATCTTTATCTTTCTTTAACATTTTTTCAAAATACACCGACAGCTTAACTTTTGATGCTTTTTTAAAATTTTTTAATAGAAAATTAAAATTTTAAGCTAACCGTCTAGACCGCCAAGGACCGATGTTGACCATCGTTGAGCAACTGACTGTCAAACCCTTAATCGTAGACGGTTAGGAGGCGCCAAGCGATTAATCACCGATTAATCGGCGATTAATCGCGATTTCTGCAACACAGCCTGATAATAATGCAACAAATCTCCAAGATGATAATCCAATCAACTCTCCAATTCATGATGACCCTATGCATTCAGAACCTAAAGACAGAGCTTCAACCAAAGGTGCATCTGAATCAGACAAATCAGGAGATGAAGATGAAGATGAAGAGTCTGGTAGTGAAGATGATGCATCTGGAAATAATGATGAAAATAACTCAAATGCATCTGTATCCAAACCCGAATCAGGGTCAAGATTCCAACCTGGATCAGAATCAGGTTCTGACTCTACTAGTTCTGATGCTAGGGGTCCTAAAAAGAAGAAACTGAAAACAAGAGAAATAACCAAAGTTAGTGAGAAACCTGAAGCTTCAAGTCATAAGAAGAAAAAGGAAATAAAGTCAAGGCAAACTCAAGATGACATCTCATCTGCCTCCTCAAAATCTGATTCACCTGCACCCGAATCAGCCTCTCTTGTATTTGAAGGTGGAGCTGTAGTGCCTCTCTACAAAAGAGAGTCAAGATCAAAGTACGCTCAAGAACGAAACAAGCTTGAAATAAGAAGATGGTCACTCTCTGAATCTGGAAATGCTGCTGCTGCCGTACAATCATTTGTTCAACATGAACCAGATGACATTGTGCAACAAAGTGTTCAATCTGCTCCAATCACCACTGATGAAGCAACAATTCAAGATATTCACGCCACTGCTGAAATTAGCATCATAAGCTTGGACCCGACAATTCAAAATGAGTCTCATTCTATGACAACTGCTCCTGCTCAAGTAATTGTACATGGAGCAGATACCTCTTTGGTCCATCAAGAGTTGATCTTGGAGCAAAATCTTGAAGTCTCCAACATTTCTGCTACTAATAAGCTTAAAGAAGCTACTGACAAGATCAAGGAACAGGATCAAGAGCTTCTCAAAGCCAATGAGAAATTAAAAGAGCAGGCTGAAGAAATTGAAAGACTGAAAAGGTTATTAGTTGAAGCTCTCCAAAATAATCAAACTTCCATAGCTAATGATGATGATGTGGGTGGTAGTGGAAGTGGTAACCAAGGTGATGATCGGATGATAGATCAGTCTCTCTCTGCAGAAAACATTCAACAAAATAAAGAGCCAATATATTAAACATAAGTTAAGGGTTCAAAATGTCAATATATTTTCCAAACGGGAAATATTAAAACCAGAGTTAATGTTTAGCGGAAGCTCATAAAAGTTATGTTGCGCAAAACAAGCGCCCGATAAGTAAATACCAGTTCAAGTTGAAAAGGTTTGAAAACAAATTCCCAAAATAACAGGTTTTAGCCAATGTGCGTGCCCAAAAATCCGATACTCCTAGCGTCCTGCAAAGCATGCATAACATCAAGTGTCAACTAATGTTGGTGAGTTCACATAAGCACATAAGTATAACTAATATAATTATGCAGTACGAATACAACAGTCTTTATTCGTATGTAAGTATGTATATTACAAGTACAATCCATATCGTAGGTAGCGAGCCTAAGTTCATGTCACTAAAACGTTCGCAACCGAAGCTGACCAATTAGTTGTAGGAATAATTCCTTACGTGGTTTGCCTTCCCCGTGTGTACTCGATCACGGTAAGTTAGGCTGACATTGTCCTCAGTCCGACCGCCAGTCGGGTGGTGCATCTCGTGCCCGCTGAGTGGGGTTTGTCAGACCCCAGTAGTACTACCCAATATCCCCTCGCTACTTGCTATTAACGGTTCGATAAGTAAGGACTTGAAAGATAAAGCATTTTATGTGAACATGTGATATATACTGGATTTCTACTTTAATCATACATAATAGTTGTCGTGTTATCACCCTAACCCGGGTGTAACGTGTTTGCGTGTGTTATCGTCCAAAACCGGACGTAACGTAATGGTTGTGAAACTCACCTTAGGGTGCGCTGCAACAATTTAGTAAGACTTCGTGTCTTGCGTAACTACCGAGAACCTATTGAATTTATATACGTAAGTGTGTGTCCGCACATGAGTAACATAGCCTAGACGACGGTATTTTAACAAGTAAATCCATATGTGATGTAGGTGATATATTTCAAAAACAGGATAATTAATGTTTGTTACGAAACGAGTTGGAGACGACATTTAGACAAAAATCGTTTTACTCACGAATCAAGTTGATGGCAACGTCGAAAGGATAAAAGTTCACCCAAGAGCGAATAAAAGGTATATATTATCTTTTACCAAAAATGGGTAGTCGAAATGCATATTTATGCATGTAGATAGATATATTTATAAATATGTAGATATATATATAGTATATATATATATATATATCTATATTCCATAAATATAAGGGTTGATAAAACGTTTGTTTTATATTTCCAAATACGTTTATCTTTGTATATTCTCAAATAGGTTTTCGTTATGATTTTGTTATCAAATAATCAACATTATATATATAATAACCAAATTTTATAAACCGTCACGAGAAAACGCATGTGATGATGGTTACGGTGTTTTCTACGAGCCTAAAATAACATGGGGAACGAGTGGTGGCGGGTTTCGAACCAAGAAATGTTTTAAAAATATAACAGAAAGATAAAATAGAAAAAATCATGGTCACGGGGCTCGAACCCGTGACCTCTAGTGTGAAACACAGTGCCTTAGCCATCAGGGCAGGTTGCTGTCTTGTTAATATCCTCGACCAGGGACCCTTTTGTTTAATCAGACTGGTGAGAAATCAGTTCTCAGGAAAATGAGTAAAAAGAATCGGGGATGGGGAGGGTCAAACTGGTGACCTCCGCGTTACAACGCGGACAGCGGGACCACCAGGCCACCCGATCCGTTTGTTATTTAAACCCGACACTTAACTATATAACGCATGACGGTCGCGTGTCATCTTCTTCAAACATCAACCCTAATGCACCTGACCGCCATGGACAAGCCGAGATACCCACAGAAGCTTGCAGGGACAACCGCAGAGGCTATGGGCACGACATAAACGATACAAAGTGGGTTTTAGAATTACCTTGGGTGCGAAACGAGTCAGTGGTCTTGGTGATGAACGCGATCGAACACGAATCCGTCACCGAAAGCAAACTCGACGCTGTAGTCGCTGCTGTGATCGTGGTTGCGTTGTGCGGACAAGTAGTATGAGTCTTCTGAGCAATATCCGGTTAACCGTGGAGGTCGCCGGTGGTAGAAACGTGATCGGAGACGGTGGGCGGGTTTTCTTTATTTGTTAGCGGTGGTCGTCGGAATGGAAGGAAAATAATGAGAGGGTGGCTCCTGGAACACGTTCAGTTGATTAAGAGAATGCGATATGATGATGGCCAATAATCGGTTGATTGGAGCGGATGCAGTAATTGCGATATAAATGAGGCAGCAGTTACCGGAAGTACTAGACCGTCGGTCGGTTGTTTGGAGCAAAACCAAATTGACTTTCCTCCTTTGGCAAGAACAACCCCTCTCAAATATACACAATAGAGAACCTAGTTAAGTTTTTGGCAACACCAGTCCCTCAATGTTTATAATCCCTAATGAACAGTAACGAAGTTAACGGAGATAACTTGACGATGATTATTCGCTTGTACGTCAAAACATATCTAACGAACGAAGTTTTTTTTAAAAAAAACCTATATACATTTCACATAAAATCATAGTTATAACTCATAGGTAAATGTTTTAAATTTCTATAAAATCATAGAAACACTTCGTATGATTACGTGACACACCGTCACATAAAATCATAAAATGACATGCGTATATATACACCTATATACCACGTAATGATAAATATAATTGCCACATAAAATAACAAAACGTTTTCGTGAAATCATAAAATATAATTTATATAAAATTATAAATTATAAACATTTAAGTTGGTCAACCGACGTCTAGACTCATGTGCAGTGCTCGCTTAACTATTTTAGTTAACTTAGGTAACGGACGTTATCAAAATATAACACAAGTTATTAACGGGGTTAACCTGGGAAATTGCCAGTTGTCACAGTAATAAGGTTGGTGCCACCTCCTGAGAATCTCAAACTTCCAAGATTCTCAAGTGCTACACTTGAAGCAAACCAATCATCTTCAGGAGAGAACCTTGCTTTAACCATGGGTGAACCAGATGTACCTCCTGTCATCCCTGAACTGTCATTGCAACTCCAGTTGGCTCCTCCAGTGCAACAGCCAATAAGCATTGTTATGCCTGCTACTGCTGTATCTGATATTTCTGAACAACTAAAACACTTGCATGTTGATAGTGAGTTTTTAGATCTTGGAAGAAATGCTTTTCGCGAGTTTTATGCGAACACCCTTGCTACTGATCCCAGCAGCCGAAGCGGTGTGGTTGTTATTGAAGAAAATGTTGAAGCCGGAGAAGCTTTGCAGATTCAGCCTCTTAGCATGTTTCCAGATGATATCTTCAATGATATAAGTTTGGTTGAACGTCTGAATAATCTTATTTATGACTCCAGTGCTACAAACTTCATAAATCTGGAATTCACAGCTAATGATGAGTATGACGAGGAGATCATATATGAGATCAAAGACGAACCAGTTGAGTTTGTATCTCCAACTCCTCCAAGATCCGAGCCTGTGGTAAGTGAGCCTGTAGATGATGTTAACATGTCATCAATCCCTTCACCAATTCATCATTCAGAAGAAGGACAAGTAAATCAAGAAGGAGTTTCAACCCAACCTTCAGTGCCAGAGTCTACTGGAACCACCACTGGTGCTGCTACTGAAACTGTTCAAATTCATCCAATAACAAGTGTAAGTAGTGGTCAAGCTACAAATAATGCAGTCTTTTCACAAGAAGCTGGTCCTTCTGGAAGACCTTGACAAAGGTAAACGGAAACTGACTTCTGAAGAGGTTTACGAGCAGGAAATGGAAAAACAAAGAAAGAAGGAAGAAGCTATTAGAGCTGCTAAGGAAGAAATAATGCTTGAAAGGACACTGGATGAAATAGCCAAAGATGAGGCTATCAAAAAAATGATTGAATCCAGCGTCCTCAAATAAAAATTGGCCCTGGATCAGAACACTTTAAGCCAAATGATCCAAGCAACGATGAGGAAGAGCCAAGGATAAGTATAATCCCTAACCTGGCTGGTGACAATGTTGATCCGTCTAACACTTCAGATATTGCAAAATATGTCAGAGAGCTCATCTCCCGTTGAATTCCTCTATCCTACGTGATGACTCTTACGGATGCCCAGCTGGTTGAACTATACACCGATGAGCAAGAGATGGAGAACCACCTCTACAAATACAAACTTGCTGACAAACTGACGGTTCCCAGAGCAAATCCATTTGTTGATATGGATAAGAAATTTGAGTACGTGCAATTTAATGACAATCTGAGGGAAAAGATCCGAGAGATGCACGCGCAGTATATGCCTCCCCCTCCAGAGATCTTTGATCATATTTCACCTCCGCCCAGTCCAACGACAGCTACGCTTGGCGTTAACCGAATGACCAAGAAATAAATGCAAGACTTTCTAGACCTGAGGGGATATGCTCACGAAAGCTATAGCAGAAAGCAGATTCCTGGTCTACGAAAAATGGTCAAAAATCACATAATTAAAGAGAATAAGAAGGTCAAGCATCAGCAGGATGAACAAGAAGCAATAAGGGTTGAGGAACATCGTAGGAAAGAAGCCCCTACCTTGGTTGATGAATGGAAGGAGATGGCACCGTATCAAAAGGCCTTGGTGCAGTTCACTGCTAAAAAGCTCAAAGATATGCCTCCAAACGTCGAATCAAATGATGGGATGAAAATCCTTGGATGGAAATATGATCACGAGTTCAAGGCGTTTATTGTCAAACACAGAAACAGATTCGTACAATTCTTTGCCAAAATAAGAGACCTTCTAAATCTGTTCTCCTGGGAGCTGAATCAACTTAGATGGAGAAAGCTGATCAACCACTCAAATGATCCAGTGGGTAGAGATGCTGAGGAACAAATAAAATCCATCTACAATGTTATTTCTACTCGCACCATTAAGACAGAAAAGAAGAAGTATAAAACTTTCAGAAGGCAAAGAGCTGCGGTCCGTCACAAGGTCATGTACAAGAGTATCAGCAAGGATTTGCACACAAAGAAAATAACCGGAAGTCAGAAAAGCAACCCAATAAGATGTTGGTATTACAGTGGGGACACTAATGAGTTAGTTATTGAAAGGGAAGACAACAATACAATAAGACTCTTCGCAGCAATTGAACTGAGACTGCTGCATAGAAGCTACCTTAAGTGGTTATTCTACAGTCGCCTGGACACCATCCCTCGAAGGCTTAGGCCATACGAGATAGTAGACGCAAACTACTTTGGTTTGTTTCTAAGATGGTGGTGCTGGGAGTGCATTGGTGCCAATAAGATGACAACAGAGAGCCTGAGTACCTTAAAGAACTGGATCATGGGTGGGCATGGGATTTTCTACCTCTCACGTGGACATGAAAGGGTGTTAGAGATGTGGCACTATTCTGATTTGAAGAAGTTCTCGTGCGAAGACCTATGGATATTGTACGACGCACATATCGTCTGCGTAGATGATCGTTACAGGAATCTTGCTCGGAAGTACTAGAGGTTCTTGTTGAAATTACTTGGACAACTCAGATAGCTGTCAGCACTTCATGTTTGTATTACCACTAAAGGGGGAATTTGTAAGATCTTTCTATGGTTGGTGGTAACTCAAACATAGCATCCTAGTGTTTGGGCTCAAATTGTAAATCTTTCACTTTACTTGTGTTTTGTACTTGGACAATTCTCTTGATGTTTATGTTAATCACTCAAGTATTTGATACTTTGTATTTCATATGTAATGTCTTAACTTGTGTTGATCATTGTTATTGAGATAATCGCCCTTGTTCATTTCTACTGTGATGTGAAAGTCTAGATCCATATTCTGCGTCATTTCATGATAATTACTTGGCTTATGATAATAATTGAATGTGCCTTCATAATAACAACCCTTAATGGTTCAATAATGATTCTTGACGTTTTATGAGTGTACTTGATGATTTGAACTTAATCTTGGCGACCTCACCAAGCTTGGCGACCTCACCAATTAGCCTTGGTGACTTGGTTTTACTCTTGGCGATCTGGTCAAGCCTTCTTGGCGACCTCACCAAGTGGCCTTGGCGATGTCAGGATTGTTCTTGGCGATCTCTTCAGTCTCATGTAATAATTTTCACTAACTTCAATAACATTCTCTTGATTTCAGTGCAATGACGACCTGTGCTCTCTCAAGTATAAATAGCAACACTAGAATACCCTAAAATAAGCTTTTGGACGGCTGTTTTGAAGAGAGAGAGCACTTGTGTGTAAAACCCTAGTGTTCTTGAGTTTCAGACTTGAAATCTAAGGATTTCAACACACAAACAATGTGATTTGATCACAGATTCATGTTTTCCGCACTTGAATCTGTGTATTGAATGGGAAAAGCCTCCAAATTGGTCCTGACAAATAACATGCAAACTTTAATTGTTTTGATAATCGTATCGCCTGAATACTTGAGCACACAATATTATAATGTCCTCGCTTTGAAGTTACTGTTAGTATTTGTATTAGCGGGAAGTTATTTAGTAGTACTACTAGGTCAGACAAACCCCATCTGGGTCATTCGCGGCGACTCGATTGGATATCGAATAGGTGTTATATACGTCATTAGTCTTAACGAGGCAAAACTTAACGGTCAAGCTTCAGTAACTATTTAACGTGTCTAGATTCTTGAAAATGGCCTAGCTAACTATTTTATATGTTTTATCGTGATAATGAACTGAACTTGAACTGTTGTGGAACAGTCTCAATTTTGAACTGAACTGTTTTCGAACTGATAAACCTGTGAACTCACCAACCTTTGTGTTGACACTTTTTTGGCATGTTATTTCTCAGGTTGAAGATGTTCGAGTATCACAAATACGCATGCATGAGTTTTTGAAACACTTTTTGTGCCTTTGCACAAGTTAAGTCACCTTGGGTGACAATGTTTTTACACAAATACTTTTATTTTATTACGCTTCCGCACTTGGAAAACTTTGTATTTATATTTTGAATAAAATGTAAACCCATTTTAATTAATTATTGGTTGTTTGGTGTAACTAATCGATTGAGATCCTTGTTTGTCACGCTCCCTGTGGTGGTCTTCCGCACGTGGATTTTTGGGAGTGTGAGAAAACTGAAACTCCCGCGACACACCGTAACTTTCATTATTTGCGTTTTTAATTAATCAATGAATTCAAAAAGTAAACAAATTAATATTTTATTTTGGAAAATGATTATGGATTATTTGAAAGTATAAATTAGTAAATACTCAAAATTCTTCTGATAATATTAAACTGAGAATCAGAAATACGTGAAATTTCAAATGGGTCGGATTTTGTCAAAACGGTTAGAGAGGAATGTTACAAAGAACTTTAGAGAGTTCATAAGCTTTTCTAAAGTATAGAAGAGAGTTTAGAGAATGTACTAGGTTTCTTTAAAGGAATAATATGTTTGGTGTGTTTATAACCAAGGATGACCTTGGTATTATAGGTGAGGTTGGGTTGAAACACCTTTTCACCATAAACCAAGAGGTTGAACATCCATTCAACCTTATAACTTTATTTAGGTTGAAACATATTCAACAAAATTTGTTATATCAAGTAAAGACCAAAGACCACGACTTCAATATAAATTTAAGTTGAAACATCTATCCAACTCATAACACTCATTTTCCATTTATTTACTTACTTTTATTAAAACAAATTTTTAAATAAAATTTTCTGTAAGTCTGTTTTGTTACTAGAATATTTTGAAAAGGCAAATCCAATTATTTCAAAACTAAAGAAAACCACCCTTAAAAAAAACCAAACGAAATGAGTGATCGGTTTTAAGATTTGAACCGGAGCGGTTCAAGTTGTGGCACGTGCATACAGAGTTGTACGTTTTGTTGGAAGTTATATTCTATGGTTCTTCAGATCGTGAGTGACTGACTACATATAGCTTCGTCTTTGCACGCCAGACCGCCCTGCGATTCTTCGGCGGCCAAATCCCGGCGAATCTCCGACTTACAGGTGCCAATGCCCCCTCTTATTCAACCTAGATGTTCGATTTTGTCAATTTCACCCCCTGTATGTAGAAGCTTACAAAATTACAACCATAAAACAGGAAGAAACCTCTTTTAATTCACGATTGTAGATTGAAAACCGATAATCGTAACATAACGATGATCTCATAATCCGCCATGTTTTCATTGTTTCTGAATGAATCAGATCTGTCATTCGTTTATGCAATTTTTTGTCAACAACCAGGGATATGATTACTACTCCACTCTAGTTACAATACATAGAACTACATTTTGATTTTGGATGCATCTTAAAACTTCAAAACAATCAAGAGGCATTGCTAACTAGACCATAAATAGAATAGTATACTTTTGAAGTATATTATCATGTTGTAATGAGGGAGCATAAAAGATATTCTCAGTGCCATATTGCATCACTTCACATGGTTATGCTATTATAGGGATAAACCAGTACTAAGAAATGGCTGCTCCACAAGAGAGGTGGTGTGTTGTCACCGGGGGAAGAGGCTTTGCCGCGCGCCATTTAGTTGATATGCTCATCAGGTATGAAATATATTCAGTTAGGGTTACTGATCTGGGTCCTGATATCAAGCTGGAAACCTATGAGGAGAAGGGAAACCTTGGTCAAGCTTTACGATTAGGTCGTGCTCAGTACGTATCTATGGATCTCCGTGACAAATCTCAAGTATTGAAAGGTAAACTAAGAGTTTTCTATTTCAGATTTATTTCTTTTTGCTTCAAGTTAACCTTTTATTTGACCCACTTTTAGTTTCATCATTGTTAAAGATAAAACCAGACTTTCTGTCAGCAATTCAGCATATTGCAATAAGATGCATGAGACAAAGTAACTAGACTTATTTGGTGAAGTGAGTAGGTATACAAGATGCTATTAAGGAGAAGAGATGCTACAAGCTCTTATGTGGTTGTAAAAACGTAGAGAACATAGATAAGAGAAATACCAAATTGTCAAAAGGAAGTAAACTAGTGTTAAAGAATACAAAAGGTTGCACATGAAATTAAAAAACAATGAAAAGGAATGGAAAAAAGATATGGGAGCTGAGAGACTTAAGTTACATTAAATGCGTCAAGGACAAGAACCTAAGGCTACAGCTAAAAATGGTTAGAACACAAATGATATGTTTCTTAGTGAAACTACTAAAGCCTGGAATTAGGGGTCAGCATGCCATCTTTTTTTTTTTTGTTTATTTATTTTCTGGGAATTATTTTACGGAAGAAAAGGGAAATGAAACTCTTTATATGGATCAATGTGGTGTTATAAATTAAGTGATGTATAGTTATTGTTTCTCACATTTATAGTTATATTTTATCTGCTTTTCCATAATTGCAGCTTGTGAAGGGGCTGAAGTTGTTTTTCATATGGCTGCACCAGATTCATCTATAAATAACTACAAGCTGCATTATTCAGTCAATGTGCAAGGTAAATATGAATGATAATGAACATAGTTCAGTAAGGGAAACTGTATGAAAAAGAAGCAGACTCTACATTTTTGTCCGAGTCTAACAACACTTCAAATCAGGCCCAAAAATAGTTTTTTTTCTTACAGTTATTACCAATTTTAGGAACTAAGCAACCACTCTCATCTTAAATAATTTTACCTTCACATTGTTGATGTGACACTGGTTTATGCCATGCAGGCCGTCACTTCAGAGGCCACATATGCAAAAAATGCTTACGTGATATTGTATTTAATATTAATTATTATATGTTACATCATATGCTGCACGATATATACATATACAGTAAACTGACATGTTAAGATACCCCATCAGCAACTTTTGAAAAATCTGCAACAATACGATACAATATTGTTTGAACAGGTCACTTGTTGCTAAAATCGGTAACAAACGGTAACTTGGTTGCAGAAACCGGTAATAAAATGTAAGTTGGTTTCTGTTTTGCGCCTAAAATTTAAGTTGGTTGCTAAAATGGGGAGAAAGAGTAATATTCGCTTCTATCACCTGCAGTTTGCCCTTCACTTAATTTTTAGGTATAAATTGAAATACTGAACGATTCCAGAGACTTATTTGTGAAGTCAGAAAAATCAATAACCATCTGACTTCCCGTATAATTGATTGGCAGAAGAGTACAAAAGCCAACTACCCTAGCATTCTCCCTTATTATTGAAACCTTATTTCTTAAGTTTCTAGGAAGCTATATTATTTTTTGTTGAGAGGTTAAATTTTTGACAGCTTTAAAATAATTTTTACTTATTCAAGCTTAAGCAATCTGAATTTCAATATTTGGACCTACAGGCACCAAGAATGTAATAGAGGCTTGTACCCAACTCAATGTGAAGAGACTTATCTATACTAGTTCTCCTAGTGTGGTTTTTGATGGGATTCATGGAATAAATAACGGAGATGAATCATTGCCCTATCCTTCTAAGGTGTTGTGTTCATTAAAGATTAAAGTTTTAAATATGCTTTTTGCACGCAGTTATGTATTTCAACTATCTAGTAAATTTATACAATAATACATATTTTTAATATTCCAGCACAATGATTCATATTCGGAAACTAAAGCTGAAGGAGAGGCACTAGTTATCAAGGCTAATGGCGTCAATGGTCTTTTAACATGCTGCATTCGTCCTAGCAGCATTTTTGGTCCTGGTGATAAGTTGCTTGTTCCATCTTTAGTTGCTGCTGCACGGGCAGGGAAATCAAAGGTAAGAAATTAATTGATGCAAAATCAGATTGCAAGTTTATATCTTTTTAGGGAATGGTGTACTGATTATTTAGTTATTCAAATTAGATCGTCAGATTATTTAGGGTCAAACATTTAGCTTTAGATAATCAGTTTATGCATAGCTGCAACAAAAATGGTTATCCTAGGGAAAAACAAAATAACCATATTGCCCCTTTTAACCTGTAACACTTTTAACTCTACCTTTTCGCGGAACAATATTTAAGAATATGTTCTTTTGGTTATTATACCTGTTAAAACTTGCAAAACACTCGAACCACCTGATTAATAGATTATCACAATTTTAAACAGTAGAAGTACGCCCAAACATCATCTATTGCAGCCCATATTGTTACAGCTGATTATCTGATTTTAGTTATTCAATTTCACATAATCACTCTTAAAATGCGATGCCTAACACTCCCTTAAGCATCATTTTGCTTCTTATCATAACTGAGCTGGCATAATTTGGCTACATTTCAAGTTTACGCTTTGCTTTTTAATTTCTGGATTACAGTTTATTATTGGGAATGGTACAAACATGTATGATTTCACTTATGTTGAGAATGTTGCGCATGCTCATGTGTGTGCCGAAAGAGCTCTAGCATCAGATGGGTCTGCTTCAAAGAGAGCTGCAGGCGAGGTAATTTAAGCCTCATCTATGATTCTCTAATATCAACATATTATAATAATAAGTGTGTGATGTACACAAACTGTGCATAACTTTCCCCTGTCATGTCAACTATTAATCAGCATAACTAGATGAACTTCACACATTCGAGGTTAAAAGTTGATCTTTTGCTCTGACAATGCACTTGAAACAGGCTAATGTTTAGAAAAGGGATGTCTGGTATCAAGGCTGTTAGGACGGACAGGAAAAGGAAAACAGCAGCAGCAACTTGCTGCTGTTAATCGGCTGTTGGGGCAGCACAAAGCGGACCAGAAAATAAACACACAAAACAGAAAACTCGCACACTCAAAACTGAAAATAAAACAACACAAGGATATACGTGGTTCAGTCTAATCTGACCTACTTTCACAGTCGCACTACCAAGTCTATTTCTTCTTTTGAAGGTGATGATTCCAATTACAAATGAGGGGTATATTTATAGGCTAAACAAAATTAGGGCTGACCTACGTGGGAGTCTTGGGGCCGAAGGAAACTAAGAAATTCTAGGGTTAGTGGCACCAAAATCAGCCGTCACACTTAACAATCTCTTACTTGGAGACTGATCACATCAATTGCGCTCCATCTTTCTAATTTCTGTAATCTCAAACTAACGTGAGCTACGTGACTCCTTTTATTATCCTTGAAGGCCAATTGAACCTACACACAACTTCAACATGTCATGACTTTTGCAAACTTGTCTATGTGATTCTTCACACCACAGATCTTGTCTAGTTTTAGAGTAACATCCTTTATCAGCCCTATGATGAAATGATAGTCAATTGCATGTGCTTCTTCTTCCCAAGAAGTACTGAATTCTTTCGGGACATGAATGACACTATGCTCGTCACATTACAACAAACAACCTTGTTTCTTGTCTAGTTTTTTAAGAATTATTCAACCAGAGAAGCTCTTTACTTGCTTCAGCAACTCACTTTTGCTTTTGTGATTGAAAGAGGGAACACTTTTCTGAAGTGTAGACACCCAACTGATAGTTGTGCTCCCACTGTCAACATTTATCCCATTTTTGCTTTACTTGAATCATCACGCCTCCCAATTTAGCATATTTATATCCTCTCAGAATGATCTTCTTCCTTTTAAAAGGCAAAGCTACCTATGAAGTACCTTTAAGATAATGTAGAAAGAATTTAACATCTTCTCGGTGTTCTCTCCCTAGATTCGAGATAAATCGACTAACAACTCCCACTCCCACTCCCACTCCCACTCCCACTCCAACTCCCACTCCCACTCCCACTGTATATGTTATGTCTGGTCTTGTGCATACTATAGCGTACATGAGGCTACCAATTGCTAATGCATAAGGAACATTAGCAATTTCTTCCTTGTCTTCATTTGTATGAGGAGGTGATTGTGCTTCGGCTAACTTAAAGTGGCTTCCCAAAGGGCACTTCTGATCCTGGCATCATGAAGATTGAATTTCTCTATAACGTTCCCAATGTAATTTTTTAAGATGATGTAAGAGAACCATCTTTCCTTTCTCTAATAATGCTCATCTTAGGTATATGTTTGGTTGCTCCTAAGTCTTACATTTCAAATTCTTTATACATGGTCTCTTTCATATCTTGATCCCTCTTATGTTTAATCCAACTATTAGCATGTCGTATACATAAAGAAGTAATATGATGTAGGAGTTATAGAATCTCTTTAGATAAAAGCAATGATCCATCTCACATCTTTTGTACCTATTCCTAACTATGGAGGTGTCGAAAAACAAGTACCAGTTACCACTATCTTGGTGCTTGTTTTAGTGTGTCCAAATTCTTCTTTAACTTACAAGCCAAGACTCAGGGGCAAATTTATGAAGAGGTTAGTGGGATACAAGGCACCCACTCAACCAAAAAATAAACTACTAATTAATTAGAACATTTAATTAAGGCACCCAAGGTTTTTTTTTTCAAGGCACCAAAAACCCAACCCCTCAACTTATAGAGAGGGGATCAATTGGTTTTATCTTTGAACTAATGTGAGATTGAAGTCTGTTAGAGAATATCTTTGTTCAATAACTACATCAGTTTACTTGCCCATCAAGTAGTAAAGTTGTTGGACTTTAATTTCTAGTGGTTGGGCACTTAATATCTAGTTGTAACAGTTAGTTTGCTTCCTATATAAATACCAATGTATATGTAAAGAGAAAAGTAAGGAAATACAAAATGTAGTTTCTTCAATCTGTTTCACATCCGGTACCATCTCTGTTTACATGGTATCTGAGCCTAACAAGCTCTCAGTTCAGTTCAGCCTAACAAGCTCTCAGTTCAGTTCAGCTTAACAAGCTCTCAGGTCAGAAATCGTTAAAACCCAGTTCAGTCACCAAGTCACTACCTCACCAGCCAAGTCCTTTTTTTTCTGGCCACCTCTGTTTCCTTGAAAGTTCCTGAAATCAGCCTCCACTCATCTGTTCATCCGACATCAGTCCCTATAATTCTTTTTTCCGTCCACAACCAGTTCTCACTTCCACCTGCATCAGCTTTGCAACCACCCGAATTGCATAACCTCCGAAAATCATCGCCGGAAACTCATCGACGCGCCGCCGGTAACCGCCGACGCACCGCCACCCTCCGCCACTCTCCGGCGGGTGTGAGCGCGTGGACCACCGGAACGCCGCCGGACTTCTTCCTCTGAGGTCGCCGGACTCCCCTGAGTCTATCTGAGCAATCAATTTCAGTGTTTAGGTACTTCGGTAAAATCACAAATGAACTACAGAAATTCTGGAACACTTCTGTGAATTTTTTATGTTGCTGGAATTCCGCCGGATTCATCTGTTGAGGTCACCAGACCTCCCTGAGTCCATCTGAGTACTCAATTTCGGGTTTTGGTCAACTTTCTAAATCTACAGAACTGAACTCATACAGAATTTCTGTAGTGAGTCTGCAAAGTTCATAAATTCTGTAAACATCCTGTTAAGTTCCATTGGAACTCCGTTAAAGTCGGCTATCTCCGTTACACGTTGCTAACGGATCTATGTCATGAAATTCGGTTAAAATTCTGTTAAAGTTCAGAATTCTTTTTAAAATCTGTTGTATATGTGAAACCAAAAAAAAAAAAAAAAATCCGTAAAAACCAGTTTAATTTTTCAGAACCGTATCCAGTTACCTGGTCAATCATCTTCTGCTGTTATATCCAGTCATCTGGTCTTTTAAATTCAAATATGAAATCCAGTCATCTGGTCATCTTGTTTATTTCTATCTTGTCGTACATGTTTATATCTGATTCTGTTTATATAAACATCATGTGGACCTTTCTGTTATGTCTAGTCCTTTGGGACATCAGGTCCTTCGGGACATCAGGTCCTACGGGACATCAGGTTATACATATCTGGTCCTTCAGGGACATCTGGTTCTATGGAACATCTGGTCCTACGGGACATCTGGGTTTGACTCTGGCTTAAGAGTCATCTGGTCCTTTGGGACGTCTGTTTTTAGGTTATGGCTTTGAAAGCCGTCTGGTTAGATCTCATCCTTATGAGATTGCGTCTGTTCTTGGTTCGTGGCTCTAACAGCCGTCTGCATCTTAGCTATTTGGATTTGGCAAGTCCATTTTAGCAATCTGGGATTGAGCAACCACCTAGTTGTGTTGCTCAGGGGGAGTGCAATGCTTCTCTATTTGTTCTTGGCCTTAACAGCCGTTTGGAAACAACTCTGAGTTGAGCAACCATCTGGTTATGTTGCTCAGGGGGAGTGTACAACATGCAAAGGTTGATGTAACCTTCCGGTGATCTCGGTCACATCTATGTATCTAGTGACTACGGTCACATCTGTCCTGTTCCGTGAAGACTGCAAAGTGTACTTCAGTTCAGATTCTAGTTTGCTAGTTTGCTAGTTTGCTTCTGCTGCTGGTGAACATCGGTTCTATATCTCGCCTGTTCTGGTTTAGCGCATCTTCAAGACTTCAGGGAATCTCTGATGATCTCTGCTTCCGCATCCACAGCTGCGGTACCTCGTGTGCTTCTTGTAACAAGCTGAGCATGATTAACATCTATGCTTCAGCTTGAGGGGGAGTGTTACAGAATATCTTTGTTCAATAACTACATCAGTTTACTTGCCCATCAAGTAGTAAAGTTGTTGGACTTTAATATCTAGTGGTTGGGCACTTAATATCTAGTTGTAACAATTAGTTTGCTTCCTATATAAATAGCAATGTATATGTAAAGAGAAAAGTAAGGAAATACAAAATGTAGTTCTTTCAATCTATGTTTCACATCCGGTACCATCTCTGTTTACAAAGTCTAACTTTCAAATATATAGAGAAGAGGAAGCCATTTGGTTTTATCCCTTGAAGCAATGTGGAATTGATGTTCACAACTTCTTGACTTTGGCTTCTCTTAGTCTCATGCATATCCATTCTCACCTCAATAATTGTTTAAATTTCATGTTCATGAAAGTAATGCTTTTAATTTCTACTTTCAACACTTTGTTTTCACTCTGATCATCGTTCTCTTTGTTCTTCTCAAGAATTCCATTTTTTAACACTATGTTGAATTTGAATGGAATTTTAAAACTTCAAAACAACAAAAAAAGTTTGAGAAATTAAGTTTTCTTAATGTTTATCATTCCTTAGTAGAGCTAGAATAACTTTTTATTTATTTCATAATCACAAGTATCCTTTTGACCCGATCCGTTTGACCTCACCAATTAATGTATTTTTTTTACTTGATCTTTTTGGCTCACACTGACAAAAAATCCTGTCCGTCACTAAGCCAAGTTTTCTTTCCTAACTTTTGGTTGTGACATATAGATGTCTTCATCAAGGTCATCCTACATGGGTTGGGGGCTTTTAAAGCAGAGGAAGCCATTTTTTTTTGTACATTTTTATTTATATCTTTGCCTCTTTGGACTTTGCAAAGTGGTAATGATTTTTGATAGTAACATCACACTCTGGTGGAACTGGGGAAGGCATGACAGTTCTGCAAAAGGGTTATTGCACAATGGTGATGTTGGTGAGAGGGTGGGTCTTAATGCTGGTGGGTTTGGTAACGTTGTACGTTTTGGTAGTGGACTAGTGGTGTTTGTGTTGGTGTATATGGCGGTACGGCGGTACGGGTTGGGGTTGGCCGTGGACGGTTATTGGCGCCAAGATGAGGGTTTTTTTAGGTAGTGGAGTTGATAAAGGTGGTGGCAGTGCTGGTGGAGTTTTTCCGTTGTGCGGAATCAATCGAGAGTAGATGTTGTCTTTCCGCCATAGTGGCCAACATCTTGTTGAATGTCGGGGTTTCCTTGTGTTGGTTTGGTGGGATTTTGCCAACATTTATTTGATTTAGCTCTTCCTTGTGTAGAGGCATGAGGTTCGGGAATGAAAACACCAAATGATAGAAGCCAATACAAGATGCCAAATCTCTAAAGAATTTAAAGAAGAACAAAGACTCTTTTTACTACATCATTGATCAAATCAAATGGCATTTTACAGGCTTACAAAGGGAAACCGCAAACAATGAAAGTAACCTACTAGAAACACTAACCCACTAACTAACCTAATATAGTGCCAACCAACAAAGGAACAAATGTGCCCATGTTGTGAACGTGTATTGTTCATCCGGTGGTGATGTGGGAAAAGTTGTATTAGGCACGTACCAATAAAAATATCTGCAGAAATGTGATACTAATGGTTGCGAATGTTCACATCATGTTTTCCTGCATGTAACATATGAAAATGTTTTACCTAGGGAAAATATACAAGTGTTTATTAGCTCCGTTTTTTTACTATGAAAGTTCACTATTTTAAGTTGTTTTTCCAGGCTTACTTTATAACCAATATGGAGCCGATCATGTTTTGGGAGTTCATGTCACTTATTCTTGTTGGCCTTGGCTATGAAAGGTTTTCTTTTCTTCCCATAATTTGCTGCTGTAGACCAGTAAAAGTGTAAAACTCACCATTGTCCACCTATTTTGTACTTGTAAGATCAAAATTATTTTTAATTTGTGAATACAGGTCAATAAATAGTATTGTTTTTATCAACACGATACATACTACAATAATAGTAACCCCCTCCTACTCTACATCCACGTTATCTCTTACTGTTAATGATACAAAATAATTCTCAGAAAACTATCAGCGAGTCCCACCTAAACTTATTGTTAAAAGTTCTATTGGTTTATAAATTTGATTACTCTAGTATTTGCCTAACTTTAAAATATGAATGATTTTATGATAACAAATCCTTAAAGAGAAGTCATCTTTTACGTGTTGTATTTTGGTAATGACAGACTTCTAAAAATAAAACTCATTTTATGACAACAAATGTTTTTAAATGACTTTATAACCAAAAGGTTAATAATTATTGCCAGAAAACTTCAATAAATAAATAAAACTAAATAGCATGAAGAGAAGAGGGGATGGCTAATGGTAGGGCGTAATTTATGAAGTAGAAGGCATATAGATATATACAATAGTTAATATACTTTAGCAGCACTTTATCTTTATTTCTGATTTCATGTAGTTTGCAGGCCAAGAATCAAGATTCCTGCCTATGTCATGATGCCTATTGCCCGTATGGTGGAGCGCATTTACAACATCTTTGCCCCATATGGCATGAAGGTCCCACAATTGACACCTTCAAGGATCCGACTTTTGACTTGCAACAGAACATTTAGTTCTGCGAAAGCAAATGACCGTCTTGGTTACCAACCAATTGTGCCCCTTCAGGTTCTTAATATTTCATGACCGAAGTTGGATTTGATACAAAATATTTATAGGTGGCCTTCGGTTTACACTTGGAATCACTAAGGATATGTGTTTGATAACATGATAAAAATGAGAATGGGGTATGTCTTCAAGCGAACACTTAGGTGGGTTTGGAGAATACTCCTATTTTTGGGTTTCAAACCTATACCCTCAATTCAAAACCCGCAAACTAGACACCTCTTAATCTTTGTTTTCCTAATAGATAAACCGGTAGAATAATAAAGAGAAGTTTTTCTTTAGGGAGTATATGAATTGTTACTTATTTTATAATTGAATTAATTTTCTTGTTGCATACGTTTGATTGTGACTATCCATATCTATTTATTTTTTCATAAAAGTTTTGATAGAAGGAATCTGGGTTACTGCAGGAGGGTCTCAAAAGAACCATTGAATCATATTCGAATCTTAGGGCCGAGCTTTTGCCTAGAAAGGAAGGGCCATCTAAAGCTGATATATATCTTGGAAACGGGATAGGTATGGAAATGCCAATATTTGTTGACTCACATCCTGATTAAATTAAATTTTATGTTGCTTAGTGCTATTGGTGGGATTTATTGAGTATGATGATGATGATGATGATGATGTTGCTTAGTGCATTATTCAACCCCTTAAGTTTTAATGCACCTTAGCTGATCTATATTTAACCCTTAATATAGAGTCACATAGTTTACAAACACTATATGATTCTATAAAATTGCATGTTATGAAGGGATAATTGTTATATGTTGAGAAAACTAATTTTTAACCCTCATTTACGTGTTAATACATGATTGCTCAAATGCTCACACAAACAAAGGCAACACATATACAACAACATACCTAGTAGAAATCCCACCCAAAGGGTAGGGTCTGGGGAAGGTGAGAAGAGAACAGACCTTACCTTTATCCCACGGGATGAAGACCCCAGACTCGGAAAGCGCCCAAACCATACACAACAAGGACCATAAACAGAAATTAACATCATGCAGAAGACCAAGTACGACTCAAAAGTAGATATCATAGAAAGGTCACAGAAACCAACGCGCCATGCAGTTGGTAGGCCTAGGACTGTGATAAATCTGAAAAATAAATAAAATAATAATAATAACAATAATGATAATAGATAATAATAATAATAAGAATACATACCCACATAGGACCCTAAAGTATGCAAACAATCACACGCATGAGAAAACTGGAAGATATGAGAACATACAATCCTAAAAATCCCTAACCTTTATCCTACTTCTCCAGACTCTCATATCATTGATTATGTCCTCAGAAAGGTGCAAGTCTAACATATAATGCCTAATCTGCTCCTCCCACTTTAGTTTAGGCCTACCTCTATACCTCCTCCCTTCAACGGTGAGTCACGGGTGCCATCAACGGTCTCCTCTTCACACGTCCGAAACGTGCTCATTGATCAAGCTACGCCCACAACCGAACTCGAGAGAGTTTTCTATTTTCAGTTTTGGTACAAGTTTACGAAGATATAGATGTTGTAGGCGGATTAGGGTTAGTCCCACACAGTTGCTTCCCAAGTTGCTTTCAAACCATCTTGCAAATCCACATGAGTAGATCCCACTTTGCCTTTGCCTCTGCCTCATTCCTAATAGCAGTATATGTAGTTTCCTCTAATACAAGTACTCCTAGATCCACATCTTCCATAAACCAAAGTAATGACCATCAAATTTATCGATATTTATCTTTCTATTTTCTGTCATTAGTCATTACTTCAGTTGGACCCTAAGGCTTTTATATTAAATGTTGAGAAAACTGGCATTTAATCCTTACCTGCGTGTTAAACTGGTAATATGTGATCACGCAAACAAGGCAACACAAATAAAAGTGCAAGAAAAATAAATAACACTAGCATTTACATGGTTCACTTGATTGATGTGATCGAGCTACGTCCACGTCCAAACTAGAGAGTTTTCTATTAGTTTCGATCTTGGTACAAGTTTACAACTACATGCATGATGTTTATAACTATTTTAGACGTGGATTACATTTAATTCCACGTTGTTGCTTGTTCTCTAAGTAACTTGCTTTCCAAGCTTACTGTCAACCGACTTGCAAAACAATGTCTATTCCATACGACCAAGCCCATATAAGTCTAAGAAGTTGACTAGTAAATTATAGTGGTCTTTGGTTGAATTTCATTTAGTCAACTTTGTGATTTGACCTTTTGCAGTTGCGGACATTTTTCTTTGGAGAAATACAAGGTTGACATGGACTGCGATTCTTGGTTTGATTTTATTTTACATTAATTATGTGTTGTCTGGAAGTACCATGATAACTGCAATTTCAAAGGTCCTCATGTGGGCTTCAATCGCTCTGTTTTTTCATGGGAAATTGCCCGATCATCTGTAAGTATCACATCCCGTTTTAATGTTTAGCCAATATATTTCTGTTAATTAAAGGGAAACTGCACGAAATATTTTATTAATGATTTTAGCAACCGACCTCTGTTTAATTAATTTTGCTGATGTGGCATTGGTTGATGCCATGTCAGCTTCCACACATGAAAACAAAATATTAACTTACAAGATTATGATATGTAAATATAGACATGCCATTGTATGATTCTGAGATTGAACTGTTTGAAAAGCTATCAAAATCCTTTGATGGTGCAGAATGGGATATTCAATTGAAAAAATCCCAGAATCAAAGTTTCGGTTTTCAGAAGAAACGACCCGCAGAACTGCTTTATCAGTGGCATCATCATGGAACCGTGCTGTTGATAATTTAAAATCTATTTCCAGCGGGAACGACTGGATGTTGTTCTTCAAGGTACTTCAAGTAGATTCATATTTATGATGTAGTTTCACTTATTACATGCTATCACCATCATGGTTCCATATTTCTGGTTTTACTTTCTCACTCTCATTTCTCGATGAAATGTTTGCTTTTCCGCTAACCAGATGGCCCTATCCCTCCTCGCCATAAGCTGGATTGGATCAATGTCATTGCAGAACTTTTTTGTCAAAGGTTCTTCACGTCTCTCTCTGTGTGTATTTTCTCATGAATTTAGGCGTGTTTTAGTTATTTGACTAATACTTTAACGCCTCTATTAGACCTTTGGATTTAATATCCATTTTAGCCTTGGTTTTAAAAAGCGCACCTAGGCGCAAGGCACCCTCAGGCGAGAGATTCGTCGCTTATGGGGTGACAAGCATGCCAAATTGAAATTGCATGAGGTGCGCCTTTTGTATGAGGACAGATTTTGTGCATCCGGAGATTATTATATCAAATCCTGCATATACAAGTTTTTGAAACCTATCGGAACATAAAAAGTATTATATAAAAACGTCCAGCTTTGAGGAGGACCCTATCGCCTCGGTGGGACATTTTACAACCAAGATTTTAGCTATCATTCATTAATAAATAAAAGAAATTGTTGCGTTTCTTGCAGTACTTCCTTTGGCCTTTGTTGTGTTCTACATTTACGACCAATATGAAGACGAAGTGGACAAGGTTGTTGAAACAATATTCCCCGTCGCACGCTTGTCAAGTCCTGACATGTTAAGATTATTAAACCCTTTCAAGCCACTTGACAAAAAGGAGTAGTCAACCGTTGTATGGGGACAAGCAAATCAATTGATATTGTCGTCGTTAGTTGTGATGATTTGTGTTCCTAGAAAATGGGAAGGAGCAGACTAGATTCGTTACGTTATTACTGAACTATATTCGAGTTGATTTTCTGTTTTAGTAATGCATTTTTCGTTTGTAAGAAGAGTTTTAGTGTTTAATTTGATTGATTTTGTTATCAGTATTCAACACAATCCTTCCTAGCTAGCTAAGATCTTTCTTCAATGGTTTTTGATGTTAGTATGACGCCCCTAGGTTTTCTTGTCATTGTGACTCATACACTGGGTCGAGCATTCCTCGGGTGTTGTTCAATCCTGAATTATAATAAGTCTCTCTGTTGTCATTCTTTGATTTTTGGTTGTCTATAACACTGAAAATGATGTAAAGAATTTCATCCAGAAAAGGTTATTTTTGGTATGAAATTTTAATAACTTATTAAACGAAAAATGAATGTGAATTGGAGAAAGACTGATTCTAGAGTAGATTATTTTTAGGTAGTTGCTTTCGCTGGAGTAAACTAAGGAAGGTGTACTATGAAAATGCAAGCACTTTTGTAGTACAAAGCGTACATACATATGTGTTATAACTGTCAAGGAAATGGAAAACAAAAAACTCTTTGACAGGAGACGTTATTCACAATTGGTGCATATCTATCTATCATGATCCGGCCAGTTATCTTTATGAAAAGGAAAAAGGAGATTGTGGAAGATCAGGTGGTCTTGTTGCGATTTGTTAAATACTCATCGATCTATTGCATGTTTTTATAACTTACTGATACTGGAATGCGTTTGGAGTTTGTTCAAATTCAAGGTTATTATGGGATTCAATCTTATGCTCAATCACCTAAAGAATTACGGTTTGATTTTCCCCATCTATCATCGTCCAAATCTTTTATTGATTTCACAAGTTCCATACGTTATTTAAGGTGGATCCAACTTCAAAATATTGTCAAATTCACGTAGCAGAGTCCCTAAGGAGGCCATTTGCACATGTGGCAGTAATAAATCTTCGATGGATTCTCCTTTGCTTTGCTTTTGTTAAGAGACTTTATAGCAGGATATTTTGGAGTTTGTGTTACCTTTTTTGGCATGTGAAGATTCCAAAAGGGTGCAATGTGTCTTTTACAACGTTAATTTCAGAGGTGAATAGTCATTTTCTAGTTATGGATTCTAGACCTATATATTAGTCTAATTAACTCGCAATATAAATCATTTGCTAAGTTATTAGCCAATTAAGGTGGTTGATTTCATCATTAGCAAAGAGCAATGGATGTGGTCGTCAAGTTATTAGCTAATCGCTGGTTCATTGAATTTTATGAGTTGGTAGCTTTACATTTTAATGGTACAATAATGGACAAGGGTAGAGAAAGTGTCATGAGGCTGTTATATGTGAAAATTTATTTGAAATATGATGGTGGAAGGGTGGCTTGTAAGCTCTGCAAGATTTTACATTGATGTAAGAAGTGCATCATGATAAGTATGTAGTTGTCAATTCATGATATTATAACTGTGATATAAGGGTCTAGAAGGGATTTTTGTAGGAATATTTGTTTCTTATTTGGAAATGCCTGTGTTATGAGATAATAGAAAGGGCAATTCATGGTAAAGTTACCTTATTGGTAGGGGTGTTCATTATTCGAATCCGGTTCGAATAATTCGAAATTCGACTCGATTCGAATTCGAATAAGAAATTCGAATTCCTTATTCGATTTATTCGAATCAAATCCTAATTCGATTCGATTATTTAAGTCTAATTCGAATCGAATTCGAATTTGATGTTTATTGGTAGGGTTCAAATTCGAATTCGATTCGAATAATTCGAATAAGAAATAAATATTATATGTATATATATTTTTTATATATAAATATTTTAGTATTATTGGCTCACCACTTAAGTATTTAACATAAGCCCAAAGTATATGAGTTGATTTATGTCTAATTTGGAGTTGTTGGTTGGGGAGTGTTTTATGACTAATTCTTTCATTTTTTTAATAGGTTTAGAGTTGTTTGGAAGGACTATTTTGGTTGTTCGCTTAGCTTATTTTTGGCTTATTTGGACTTGTCGGTTGCTTGACTTTGCCTTGTTGTTTTGGTTTTTTTATCTAGTAATTTCATATTTGTTTTGTCGTTAATTCAATTATCTTTTCGGACTTGTTTAAGGACTATCGTTTTGAACTTTTGGATATGTTTGGAACTATTTATAAAGTTATTTTTGGATTGTTATAGAATGGTTATTGAAAAAGATATATATATATATATATATATATATATATATATATTAATTTTATGAAACTAAGGATTTCTCTTATTCGAATTTATTCGAATAGATTTGAATTCGATTTGAATTCGACTATGATTATTCGATTCGCATTCGACTGGTTTTAATCGAATTCGAATCGAATTCGAATTTGGTTTTTGAAATTCAAAATTCGAATAATTCGATTCGAACAATTCGAATAAATCGAATTCGATTCGATGAACACCCCTACTTATTGGTCAATGTTTTATTTTTCTATAGCATGTTGGATTTATATTGCCTAAATACATCTAAATTGGAATTTAGGTTCCCGAGATGTTTCTTAGAATGTTTAATTGGCTGCAAATGAACTTAAATAGTTTGAAAAGGAATGTCAGAAGGATTGCCTGTATAATCAAAAGTGCGGTAATCAAAAGTGTTGACTGGTTACGTCTACCGATGAAGTGGGCTAAGCTAAATGTGTGGGCTAGAATGCAAAGGTCCTGCCTGTATATAGATAGTTATTGGAGTCAATTATTGATGGAAAATGGTAGAAGGGTTCTAAATTGGGTTGGCTTATTGAGTCAATGGTTAAATTTTCTGGATATTTGGCACATTTCGGATGAATTTTTTTAGGAATTGTAAGATTTAAATTGAGAGGAAATAGATTGAATTCGAATTTAGATAGAGTGGACTTTTTTAGTCAAACAGTGGACTTTCAAAGTTAATGGGGAAAGTGTATTGACAGATGGCAGGTTGGTGTAAAAATCGGATGGGATAATGAGGTGGTGGGGTTCATATATGTTTTTTTAAGTGTTCATAGCAAGAAGAATAAATCAAGTAGGCATGTGGTTTTAAAAATGGATTGGGCTGGATGTAAACTATATTACAAAAGTATGTCGGCTTTGCTATGTGGGTTACATGGAGTGTGGCTGGTTTATTTTGAATAAAGGGATTCAGGCTTATGGACACTATTACATATGGAATTGGAGAGTGTATAAAGAAGAGAATTATAGGCTGAAGAATTTACATGGGTGTATTGTAAAGCTTAGCAATGTATTACATTTGATATATTTTGTAGATCTAAATCATATTAGTTGATTTTAGAGTTTGGGACATGTCCAAGTCAAAAATCAATTTTATTTAGTTTGTACACTATTATTGTGGGTTTGTAATAAAATTTATCGGGCTATGCCCTTTACCCAAAAAGTTATAAACTAATCGACTTACTAAATTTATTAGCATGGTTGGATTCAAGATGAAAAGTCTTGTGGAGGCATTACTTTTTACGTCATATGGTGGGTGATTCGAAAGTCTAGAAACGAGGCCGTCTTTCAAGCGAAAGAAGAAGCTCATATTTGACTTGATTGTTCATTGTTCTTTTCTTTGGATTGGTAATAAGATTAGCAAGGTCAAAATGAAGGTTCAAGTGGATTAAAAAAGCCGTTACATTTAATAAGAATAGCAAGGTCAAATGGGATGATAGGTGAAGAGGATAGGATAGATGCTGAATCTATCCTCTGAGCCTTCCACAGGCCGGGTTAGGCCCACGCTTAGCTGAGCCGGCGAGTCAGGTTCACACACATGCAATCTATGAAGGTTAGCATTGGTAAGGAGTCCACAATAACAAACCCTCGGATTTTGTGGGATCCTCAACCAATCAGATTCCTTTCGAATAAGGAATGTACCAACCTAAAAAATGAATTAGTTTACCTCGAGAGTTGGGTCAAAGAGGTGGTCATTATGAAGAAGGGAGAGGAGATTCATCTGATGGATTTCTTTTCGTTAAATATTAGGGGTATTAATGATAGTAGGAAGGTGGCTTGGGTTAATTAACTTAAGAGAGAGAATAAAGTGTCATTCTTATGTATTCAGGAAACCATGGCGCAAGACGGGACTTCAATTCAGGTTGATCAAATATGGGGAAGGGGTAGATTTGAGTTCCCAAAAATTTCATAACTTGAAATATATATACGTGTGCTATACGTGTTAAGTAGCTAAAACGCATATTGATATGGCTTATGGATTGATAAATGGGTAAAGGGTAATGATTTGCAAAATGCTATACGTGTTTAATATGATAGATGCATATGATATATGTGTTGGATAGCCAAACATGATGAAACGTATGAAAAATACATGTTTACCCATTAACGGGTAATGAATTGATAAAAGGTAGGGTTTATATGAATGATACACGTACTTATAGATGAAATAAAATAAATACATGTTTTATAAGAAGGATAATTGATATACGTGATATCAACATGAAATACATGTTTAGGAGTTGATATGATAGGTATAACTGATAATCGGAGGAAAATACATTTACACGATTGTATTATGTTAGATATATGTGTAAGTATATACATACATATATATATATATATATATATATATATATATATATATATATATATATATATAACTAATAGCTTAAATACATGTGAAATATTCATTTGATGAATATATATGTGGGAATACGTGTTAGAATAGTTAAACATGTGAAAAATAAATAAGAACGTATCCTTACGTTGAAATGATGGTTAGAAATGAATAAATACATAACGTATACGATTATTATACGTATTTATATGTATTTATACGTATTTATATGAACCCGAGGCTTAGGAGTTAGTATAAATATATCCTAACATGATTTGGAACATAAAATGATAAGTGTATAAAAGTATGAGGGGCTGAAACGTAAAGTAATAGAATATATGTAAAAATATATAAATATATATACGTGTGTATATATATATATATTATCGAACGTATCCCGAGCCTTAAAAATATTAGAAAAATGTTCCATAATGTTTTGGTACATAAAATGATAAGAGGGTAAAAGTTCAGGGGCTAAAAGTGCAATTAACTAGAGTTAAAGGGCTAAAAATGACAAAAGTGTAAAACTGGCCGGAAATAGGGGTGGCTCGCGTATCGCGCAGACCTGCCCTAACCTCCTGCGCCTCTAATGCATATTAATAGCGGCCTTAACACTCGTTTTTCATCACCAATTCACTCAATCTTTCTCCTAAAAACCCTCTTTTGAACCAGCGACTTCTTCTGCAAAATTAGAGCAAATGACGAGGAGTTTAAAGCTAAATTTCTGCAGCCACTCTTCATTTGGTATGATCTAAAATAACTTATCTCAGTTTTTGATAATATTACTTCTAAGTATGATTTCTAAAAATGTATAAAAACTAGGGTTCTAGAGTTTGTTTTGCCAAAATCGGGTGATCGGGTTGGAATTAGGGTCTGAATTTTTGTAGGTAATCCTAAAATAATGTGTTTTAAGAAAGCCCTAAGTTTATCTCATAATTGGAAAAGGTTTGGTTAACGTTTTGTTAACGGGTCAAAATTAAGGTTTTCGTAGCGTTGTTATGCCCAAATTGAGTAAACAATTTTGAATTAAGTTTTGATATTTTAAAGCATATTATAAAATGTTATAATGGATAATACCCTAAGTCGGTTTTGAATAAAAATGAGTTTTGGTCAAGAAATGAGAAAAACGGGAAATTAGGGTTTCTAAATAAGATTATTTAATATAAAATAATCCAGAGGGTATGGGGACTTAAATTTTGGTATAGTACCATGTCTACATATATAATAAGTATATATGAAGTTAAAATGGATAAATATTAAATTATTAAAGATACCGAGAAGTTCGTGCGGACCGATAGGGTAAGCGCCTGTACACTGGGGTTTCTGGCAAAGTGGGGGTGTCGCATAAATCCCAACTGGGTACTGGCATACCTCACTAGGTGATCTTGGAGTGAGCGTTTACTTATAGGAATATGCGTCTTCGTATTATCGTTAAAAGAAAAGGATAACTGGCTAAAGGGCATTTTGGTCATTTTGACATTTAAAAAGGAATGATGTTAATCTATACTATATAATAAACACAAGTTTTTAATGTCTAGGTGGCACAATTTAAGGTGTGCCACCTAGGATTAGCTTATGTGTCATTTTTATAGATTTTTGAATTAAAAAATTAAATGGTATTTACAAAAAGAAAAGATCTTATAATTAAAAATAAAAAATAAAATTCTTTCCATACAAAAATTATTCATATTTGTTTTACAATACCATAACTTTGATTCATCAATCTCCTTCATTTCTCAGTGAAATCTATCTATACTATATAATAAACACAAGTTTTTAATGTCTAGGTGACACAATTTAAGGTGTGCCACCTAGGATTAGCTTATGTGTCATTTTTATAGATTTTTGAATTAAAAAATTAAATGGTATTTACAAAAAGAAAAGATCTTATAATTAAAAATAAAAAATAAAATTCTTTCCATACAAAAATTATTCATATTTGTTTTACAATACCATAACTTTGATTCATCAATCTCCTTCATTTCTCAGTGAAAATTTGAAAAAAAAACTTTCATCTTTTACTTCGTTTAATTCTTTTTATATCACAGCCTCGGGTATTTACCCGGGACACTAACTAGTAATTGAGTATTACTAAGATAATAACATGTTAAAATAAACATAGGAGTGTTTATTATATTAAACCTTGCATTAACGCCATACAATACGCGATTAGGTTTAATTGGAAGGCATAGCGGTTTTGCTTGAATTAACTGCTTAAAGAGTATAAGGTGAGTTCTATGAGCCCACTTTTAAATGTCTTAAATGTTTTGATGTTTTCGGGCTGATATACATGCAATGATATATATTCAACTGTTTACTTGAAAAGTATTTGAGTTAAATGCTTTTACGTGTTTTGTGTTAATACATATACGTGGAATGTTTTAATGCCTATAATTGTTTTAAAGTGTTATTACCTGTTATAAAGTCTTTTCGGGAAGGTTATATTGAATGGATAATAAATAAGTTAAACTTTTGAAGTAAAGTTTTAAAAAGGAGGAAAATAAGTTTTGAAGAATTAAACTGTTTTCAGAAGGATTATAATAAATGATTATTATAAAGATAAATCTTTTTAAAGGTTTTGAGAAAATTTTTAAAGAAGGTTTTAATCTAAGCAAATATTATCTTAAGGAGGGTTGAGGGGAATTGTACAATTCAAGCAGTGGATATAAAGCCACTGGAGTAGCGACGGTTACTCAGGAGGTCGGGATGCGACGACCAACCGAATGGACTAAGCTTAGTCCCAGTTAGACAATGCTTAGTAAAAAGAGGTTTTGCCTATAATGTTTCATATGACTCTATTATACGTAATGATTATTTGCACAGAGGATGGGTCCCAGAGGCCCAAGGTATTTTAGAGTATTAAATGATTTTTAATACTGATGAGTTATATGTTTTGGTATAATTCTGGCATGTTTTATACCTGTTAAATGTTTATAAAGAAGGGGCCGTTAGGCCCAAATGCTTGAGGTATGTTTTAGAGTATTAAAATATTTTTAATACTGAAGGTTTAAATGTTTGGTATAATCTTGTCATGTTTTATACCTATTAAATGTTTTATAATGAAAGGGACCGTTAGGCCCAAATGTTTGAAGTGACCTTTCACGGTAAAGGTAAAAGTTTTAAATACTTAGAACTCACCAGCGTAAGCTGAACTTTCCAAAAATGTATGCATGTATGTCAGGTATTGGTGATGTTTAAAGTATCAAGGGAAGGGCTCTAGTGAGGGCAGATTAGATGGGCAAGTTATCAGGAAAGGACTCGGTAGTAGACTGGCATAGCTATAAATAAGATCAAGTCATTAGATTATGTTGTTATCTTCCTTACTATTGTAACTTGGTATATATAAATGAGAAGTTTTTAATTTTCGCTGCTTAGTTATCTCTGTTGTACCATGTGTTCATGAGTAAATCCGACACGTGACCGCTCCTAGAGCCAATACTGGGAGTGGGCGTCACAAGTTGGTATCAGAGCCTTGGTTTAAGATATTTAGATACTAGCGCAGTATCTAGACTTAAACTAGGACTCTTGGTAGACAAAGTAAGGTAATATAGGAAATGTAAATGCCAGTCAGAATACTTATGCCCATAGAATGGAGGTTGCACAAGGAACATAGGAGGTAGAACTTAGGGTATGCAAGTGCGGGGGAATACCCGATTGCAATTAGCTACTGCAATTTGGTATTTTACCCAAATGAACATATCATAGGTTCTAACTATTATGTGGCCAAGTGCGGGGTAGGCTAATTGACTATAAAATACATGGTCAGTAACTTGTAAGAATGTCTAGAGGAAGGTAGTTTTAAACTACAGGTTATAGAGTTACCGGTAGGGAAGGAAAGGTATGGACGCTAACGATGATTGTGATGAGAATAATTGAGTTTTGAACGCATCATAATTATATAATTGTATGGCGCGCATGCACTTATTTAATTATCATGAATTCAAAATTTGGAGACTTCACGTCACATGAGTTATGATATGTCTGACTATTTTGATATAGGATCAGAGGATGAGTAGAGATAACGATAATCATAGTCACGATAGGAATGCGAATAGGACGCCCGATGCCAATTCAGATGTTAGCAATAATGAAGGAACGAATACCTTCAGTGAAGAAGAGAAGACCGCCACGATGGCAGAAACATCAAGGGCTACATTATTATCGATCGCTAACCAACTCCTAGAGGCCCTAACAAGAAAGGTGCCCAATGAAGCCACCGCAAGTGGAACTTGTCCTGAAAAAACGTCTAGCAGAAATCAGTTCCCGACGGAGGGTAAACGGAAGCAGTCCGAGATTAAAGAAAGTCTTGAAAGCAATGAAGGCATGTGCCACAAGAAGGCTAAGGAAGCTACTAAAGAAGGAAAGCCAATATGTCAGGTGTACAAGAGACGTCATCATAGGGATTCTGTCACACCCCCAAATAACCACTAACGGGGTTTATACCGTTAAGGGGTGCGAACAAACCAGGATCACAACCATTAGTTACAAATACTAAACGAATCAGAGTTAAGTCCAATGTTCATAAATACAACAGTTTAAAATACGCAGCGGAATAAAAACATAAGTCTCTCAGCACTAACCATGTGCTTTAATTACAAAACATAAATTATCGTTAAATTCCTGAATTTAGTTTAAAATAAAAGTAAGTATCTTCTTGTGCCATGCCAACCTCCAGTGGATACTCTTCAACGATCTGCAAAAGTGAAAACCACACAAGTGTCAACCTAACGGTTGGTGAGTTCACGGTGGGCATGACATGCATTGGCCCGGTCTCATAATCGTATTCATCAACATATAAATAAGTAATAGATTTGCAAAACATTGCCAAGTGTTGAATTACCGAATATGCACTAGTTAAGTAAAAGTTAAAGCGGTCAACCGATATCGCGGGTAGCTAATCCGGTTTCCATGCACTAAGGAAGTCGTACTAGGGCTGAAAGCTGACGTAACAGAGTTCGGCATTTGCCGATGGTTGGTGCCTCCAGTTGTGTCCCATTTGGGAGGCCCACAACTAAAACAGGCTGATATTGAACTCCGTTCGGCCTCCAACCGGTTGGTTACACATTTGTGTACCGCGGAGCAGGGTTTGTCAAACCCTCAGTAGATCTACCCAACATCCCCTTGCTTCTCAGATCAATAGTACTAAATTGAGGACTTTTAAATTTTTAAGGCATCCTTAGAAATCATGTGATATCATTTGGTTTAGACTTTAACCTACACTAGTCATATTAAAATGTTTATTCTGGATTTCATTTGAAATCCTAAAAAGAGTTTAAGTGTCAAAATGGTCGTTTCCGGATTTCAATTGAAACCCCAAGGATGGACAGTTGCAAGTGCTCCCCATAAAACACTCCAACTTCCATAACAGGTACCCCATTTGGTAATACCTCAAAATGTCAGCGTTGTTTTTCGTTAAGTTCATTCGTTGTGTCCCAAACGGGCTCACAATTAAAGGGTTAGTGAAACTCACCTTAGGTTGCTCAGCTACACTTGCTAATTAATCCAATTATTGCTTAACGAAGACCTATGAACACGTTTAGGTCTTAAGTATTAGTTTTGTGTCTAATCATTAACTTATCGTCACTATGGCCCATAACATAGCACGTTGGAACTACGACACGACATAACAACACACGACACCGATGGTTGATCATAAACAAGGGTTCACATATTACAGAAATCATAGCATGTTTCATCATAGCATAATCATGTAAGTCATAGCATAACATTCAAATAAGTTGCACAAGTTTGGGTTTAGGTCTGATCACAGTTTCGCTAGCAGTTTCGCTAGAGTTTCGCTGTGCAGTGTCGCTGTACAGTTTCGCTGTGTGCATGGGCAGCACTTTCGCTAGGCAATACCCGATGACACAGTTTCGCTAGCTAGTTTCGCCCGAAACTGTTGGCACAGTTTCGCTAGACTAGTTTCGCCCGAAACTGGTTGAACTTTCGTTCAGGGACAAGGTCTATGGTTGTTTCGCTCGATAGTTTCGTTCACTGGCGACACTACAGTTTCGCTGTATAGTGTCGCCTGAAGGAGATGTACATAATTTCGCTATACAGTTTCGCCCAGAGAACATGCAGTGTCGCTGGTCGCGAAAAAACTCACAAATCAGCCTAAAAATCAACCTAACAGCTTCCATACTTCATGTAATTCAATATCTAGTATGCATAATCATTTACCAACATCAAACAACAAGTTTTAACACCTTAAACATGGATTTTTATCATCAAATCACCAAAAATGCATTTTAAACCTAAAATGACCTAATCTAGCATAAATCTTCATTATGGTTTGATTTCACACGTAAAGTTACTGACTTTATGATAGATCTAGCATCCCTAAGCATCATATCAGAAGATCAAGTGATTCTATGAAGATCTAAGCATGCTTTATGAAGAAAACACATAGAAAACACATAGATATGGTTCATGGGACTCACGGTTGATTCTAGGATCGATGGATGATCTTCACAACTCAGAGATGGTGGCTGATTCTTGGTGGTTCTTGGCTGGAATCAGCTGGTCCAGAAGTTTCAGGAGAGTGTGTGTGTTTTTGGAGAAAAGGTGTAAGAAATGGGGCTTCTAGGGTTTTATGTCCTTATATAACAGGGGCTAGTTTCGCTGGCAGTTTCGCTGGCCAAGCGAAACTGGCTCTGTAAGTCCATGGTTTGGCTACCGGGCGACACTATAGTTTCGCCCGTAGTTTCGCTAGAAACCAAAAGTGACCAATTTACATTTTTAAGCAAGATAAGCACGGTTCATGAATTGTCATGCTATTCATAATACTAAATCATGTATTTAAATCACATTGCACATAATAACTATAAATAAATGAACACATAACACATATGGGCGGGTTCGGTGATCAACCAAAGGTCGTGGACGTATTCGGCCTACTTAAGCATTAGTTACTAAGTTAACACTTATAACGTAACTAACGGAGATTGTCTAACGGAAGTTAACATTGGAATTCTCGGATGTCACAGATTCCATATGGAGATCAAACAGTTGTCACAACTGTGGCCAGGACGACCACATCTTCTGTATGTGCCCGGAGCTGAAGAAATGTTTCGAATGTGGGAGATTAGGACACGACAGAGCAGACTGTCCTAAAAGGATGAAAGCTCAGAAATCGATGAAGATGATAAAGGGTGTAGACAAGCCTAAATGTCATGTATGTCATAAGAACCATCTTGGAAATTGTCGAGCAGGACTCTCTAGCTGTTATACGTGTGGAAAGGAGGGTCACTTCTCTGGTAGCTGTCCAGAACGAAAGAAGTGGCATAAATGCGGAGAAACGGAACACCTGAAAGCAAATTGCCCTAAGTTGGCAAAGAATACCGAACCTAAGGGAGCATTCGAAGCTCTATAGAATGGAGTCAGGGCTCTCAGTATTGTAGGAATGGAACCTGAGATTACATCCAATGTAGTTTCAGGTAAGCTTACATCGATAATATGTCTACTTATGTGTTATTACGACTCCAATATTATATTACGTAGGTTATACGAGGAGATCCCTTTTTAGACTAAAATGGCCTTAGGGAGAAATATTACGATTACGTAAATTACCTATTAGGTTATTCCCAATAACGTTAGATAATTTTAGAACGTTGGGATGAGAATAAATTGACTTATGGAGCGCTATGCACAAATCGTTTGTAACCGGAGGAAGGCTCCACTTCATATACAAGAATCACGATGGCTCAGTAGTAAGGATTACTTATGTAATCAAGACATGGAGGTTTATGGGTCAAGAGGTAAGTCATACTCGACGTATGCCATTAAATCGGAGGCAAAACCAAGAAGCCGAAGAACGTACCGGTGAATCCAATGAGCAACTCGTCAGATCAAGAAATGGGGTTCTAAAATCAACTCGACGCTGAAAGCAACGTTAGAAGTAACATCAAAAGCAACGCTAGAAGCAGCAACACTAAAAGCAACAACGTAAGGAGCAACACTAAAAACAACAACGTCAGGAGCAACACTAGAAGCAACAACGCCAGGAGCAACAACACTAGAAGCAACAACGCCAGAAGTAAGAGCACCGTACCAGTTATCTCCATTATAAGTAAGGAAATTTCTTTAGGTTGGATACCTCGCCTTAGGATGCTCAAGCATTTTCAGAAACAAGGACGGAAGCCAAGGATATGCGTAGGCTGCAAGAAGATAAAGAAGTTGTCGGTGGGAAGCATATATCCTTTACCAAGGATCAACAAAACCATTCAACCAGCTACAAGGAGCGAGACAATTCTCCGAGATCAATCTGAGGTTAGATTAGTGCTATCTAAAGGATTAAAAGTGAGCCTATAAAGAGAATGGCTTTTCGGAAGCAAAATGATCATTACGAGTTAGTAATGTAGACTGGACTGACGATTTTCCCTATAATCCCAGAAGTCTCGTGGGTAAGCATGCATACAAATGACGTTCTAAAGTTTTTGAGGAATGGAGAAAAATGCATGAGGCATTGGAAGGAAGGAGAAGAATGCTATATGTAGGTTTTGAAGTGTATAGAATGATAAAAAGAAGTTCATACGATCAACGTAAGAAATACCCCAGTAGACCCCTTAGAATTAGAAGCAGCAGTACGTCGGAAGCCACTAAAGATACTCTAATAGATATTAGCTTCCTAAAGTTTAGCAAAACGATTACCGTCAAATTATTAAAGATCTTTCCAAAAATCGTAACGCCATTAGGTTGACTAAGAAGATGTCAAAAACCTTTTTGGAATCATCAGAAGCAAGCATGAAAGGAAGTAATGAACATATTAACTCAGGCATCAGTATAATCTTTACCGATTAGGCCTGAATGGAAGTTGCAGCGAAAGCATTTTTCACTCAAGAGACGGAGATATTATATTAGACGGTCTAAACTGGTTTACCAGGATTAAAGGTAGATATACATAAATTATATAGGTTTTGTTGCGATCAGAATAATGAAGTCATGCTGCACCGAACTAGTAGTAGTACGCCTCTAGTTATATTAAAGATGTGGTAAATACACCGTTAGTACATCTTATATATACCTAAGGTATAATGAGATGCGGTACTAGAATTATTCTCGTGCAATTAGATATTACAAGCCACTGTGAAAACGAATCAGTAGTAATTACGAATATGTATCACTTACTAGAGAGCGAGTGAGGGACTATTGATGTCCAGAAGTAAAGTTCAAGTCTTGCAGCGTGTAGATAAACGTTTAACGTACGCAGAAGATTAAAGCCAAGTAACAGAAGCTTCGCAATGAAATTCAACCTTGAGGAATTTCGAAGCATATCCTGGTGGGATTCATAATCAAGCTACCCTATATAGCTAAGAGTTATGACACCACCTAGATAATATGAGATTAATTAAAGGAAGAGTTCCTTTATGGTGAGAGATGTATTATCCTAAAGCGTTAGCTAGATTATTCGTTAGAATTTCTTGCTTAAAGTATTGTATCTATTATAGAAATGCGGTTCACATTCTACTTGTGAACAAGATTCCGTTGGTAGAATGGTTGAGATATTACCTTATAGGTTATAGAAGTAGATGATAGATTATTATAGAGAGTTTGCTGCGATTCTAAAATCTTAGCCTAGGAACCAGGTGGTTCATAGAATGCATTAGATGCATGAGGAAATGGTTCCGGATTAATCCCGGAAAGGAAGGTAAAGGGTAAGGATCTAATTTGCGAGTTAAATCACAGTTTGAGTAGGTTTTGAGGACGAAACCTTATCTAAGAGGGGTAGAGTTGTAACACCCCAAAAATTTCATAACTTGAAATATATATACGTGTTAAGTAGCTAAAACGCATATTGATATGGCTTATGGATTGATAAATGGGTAAAGGGTAATGATTTGTAAAATGCTATACGTGTTTAATATGATAGATGCATATGATATATGTGTTAGATAGCCAAACGTGATGAAACGTATGAAAAATGCATGTTTACCCATTAACGGGTAATGAATTGATAAAAGGTAGGGTTTATATGAATGATACACATATTTATAGATGAAATAAAATAAATACATGTTTTATAAGAAAGATAATTGATATACGTGATATCAACATGAAATACATGTTTAGGAGTTGATATGATAGGTATAACTGATAATCGGAGGAAAATACATTTACACGATTGTATTATGTTAGATATATGTGTAAGTATATATATATATATATATATATATATATATATATATATATTCTAATGACTTAAATACATGTTAAATATTCATTTGATGAATATATAAGTGGGAATACGTGTTAGAATAGTTAAACATGTGAAAAATAAATAAGAACATATCCTTACGTTGAAATGATGGTTAGAAATGAATACATAACGTATACGAGTATTATACGTATTTATATATATTTATACGTATTTATATGAACCCGAGGCTTAGGAGTTAGTATAAATATATCCTAACATGATTTGGAACATAAAATGATAAGTGTATAAAAGTATGAGGGGCTGAAACGTAAAGTAATAGAATATATGTAAAAATATATAAATATATTGTAAGGAAATGATTTTCTGAGTCAACCGGATCAAGACGAAGATTTCCGGTTGAAGATATGTTCAAGCGGAAGAACGCTCAAGCGGAAGTTTTGTCAACCGGAAGCTCAACCGGAAGAACATTTCCGGGTGAACTCTTTTATCCAACAGTATAAAGAGTTCAACCGGAAAAGTACAGGAAGATTACTTTTGCAGAATTCAGACCTGCAACAGCTTCTATTCTTCCAAAGTCACATCCTAGCCGTCTCCTACTTATAGATAAATGCATTTTGCACATTTCCTCTATTGTATGTTTACTAATGTTCTTTTAGTAAGTTTATTGTTTGACTTTCATGTACGGTTAGATTAGCCCGTATGAGATCAACGGCTGTAGTTGATCTCCTTAGTACTATTTATAGTTGTTAGCTAGTTCATTCACAAGTACCAGTTCGTGTGCTTACACTTGTAACAGTTTGAACTTGAGTTAATGCAAATAGTACCGAGAAATTTATTATCTTGTGTTCACTAATTCATGCAATCAATACATTCAAACTACAAGTATAAGAAAAACAAAGCTTAAGTAAAAACAAGTAAGATACAACTTTATTCCGCATGGTTGTGATCTGCAAGTAAAGAGTTCTTGATTTGATTATTTCTCTGAGTAACCAACGGTCCTACATATATATACATGTGTATATATATATTATCGAACGTATCCCGAGCCTTAAAAATATTAGAAAAATGTTCCATAATGTTTTGGTACATAAAATGATAAGAGGGTAAAAGTTCAGGGGCTAAAAGTGCAATTAACTAGAGTTAAAGGGCTAAATATGACAAAAGTGTAAAACTGGCTGGAAATAGGGGTGGCCCGCGTATCGCGCAGACCAGCCCCTATCCCGACGCGATACGCGAGGCTGTCGTCTGCACAACAGCTTTGTTTTGGTTCGTTTTTGGCCACGACGTTCGACTTAGAGCTCACGAATTTGACTCCTACGCGTCAAAATCGATTGGTTTGTCACCATGGACACCTGCCCTAACCACCTGCGCCTCTAATGCATATAAATAGCGGCCTTAACACTCGTTTTTCATCACCAATTCACTCAATCTTTCTCCTAAAAACCCTCTTTCGAACCAACGACTTCTTCTGCAAAATTAGAGTAAACGACTAGGAGTTTGAAGCTCAATTTCTGCAGTCACTCTTCATTTGGTATGATATAAAATAACATATCTCAGTTTATGATAATATTGGCTCTAAGTATGATTTCTAAAAATGTATAAAAAATAGGGTTCTTGAGCTTGTTTTGCCAAAATCGGGTGAGCGGGTTGGAAATAGGGTCTGAGTTTTTGTAGATAATACTAAATAATGTGTTTTAAGAAATCCATAAGTTTATTTCACAATTGGAAAAGGTTTGGTTAAGGTTTTGTTAACGGGTCAAAATTATGGTTTTCGTAACGTTGTTATGCCCAAATTAAGTAAACAGTTTTAAATTAAGCTTTGATATTTTAAAGCATATTATAAAATGTTATAATGGATAGTAACCTAAGTCGGTTTCGAAGAAAAATGAGTTTTGGTCAAGAAATGAGAAAAACGGGAAATTAGGGTTTGTAAATAAGATTATTTAATATAAAACAATCCAGAGGGTATGGGGACTTAAATTTTGGTATAGTACCATGTCTACATATATAATAAGTATATATGAAGTTAAAATGGATAAATATTAAAGTTTTAAAGATACCGAGAAGTTCGTGCGGACCGAAATGGTAAGCGCCTGTACACTGGGGTTTCTGGCAAAGTGGGGGTTTCGCATAAATCCCAACTGGGTACTGGCATACCTTACTAGGTGATCTCTGAGTGAGCGTTTACTTATAGGAATACGCGTCTTCGTATTATCGTTAAAAGAAAAGGATAACTGCCTAAAGGGCATTTTGGTCATTTTGACCTATAAAAAGGAATGATGTTAATAATTGAGTATTACTAAGATAATAAGATGTTAAAATAAACATAGGAGTGTTTATTATATTAAACCTTGCGTTAACGCCATACAATACGCGATTAGGTTTAATTGGAAGGCATAGCAGATGTTTTGCTTGAATTAACTACTTAAGAGTATAAGGTGAGTTTTATGAGCCCACTTTTAAACGTTTTAAATGTTTTAATGTTTTCGGGCTGATATACATGCAATGATATATATTAAATTGTTTACTTGAAAAGTATTTGAGTTAAATGCTTTTACGTGTTTTGTGTTAATACACATACGTGGAATGTTTTAATGCCTATAACTGTTTTAAAGTGTTATTGTTGGAACCCGTTTTGGTTGTTGGAAACACAAACCATTCGCCGTTGAGTATTGCTGGTGAAGACCTCTAGATGAACTTGCTACAATAGATACTTATCTTGTGTAATAGAATTCAAGTTTGTACTTAGCAAAATATTGTTTATGTTTTAGCGAACTTGTTTTCCTTCTTAGCGGACTTGTGATTGTGCTTAGCAGACTTGTTTCTACTTAGCATCCTTCATTGTTGAAATTTCTATGTATGTCTTAGCGAACTTAAATGGTTCCTTGCGAACTTGTTCATCTACTTAGCGGACTTGTTAGCTCTTAGCGACCTTGTTTAGCAGTCGTGTTTGTTCCTAGCAAACTTATTCACTCTTTGCGAACTTGTTAGCGAACTTGTTAGCTCTTAGCGAACTTGTTTAGCAGACTTGTTTACACCTAGAGAACTTGTTAGCTGACTAACTTATTCCTAGCGAACTTGAACATATGCTTAGCGAACTTGTCTGTCTGATGGAATATTTATTGCTGAATTCTATGTAATGATTGTTGTGTCAAACATTCCTTTTTGTCCTATGCTCTCTAGTAGTATAAATACAATTGAGAAAACCCTATTAGGTGTGCCACTCCTGGATTATTCTACAGAGAGCATTTTGTGTGTGTGTTCTTGGTGTAGTATGTGTTCTCGAGCTTTAGAAATCATCAATGGGAAAACATTAATGCAGATCCAACCGAAATCGACCATCACACATGATTTCCGCACTTATGTGATGAATCAAATGAGATACTTGTGCTCAAATTTGGTCCTGACAATTGGTATCAAAGCCTTGTTCTTCAAGTTTTGAGGTTTTTCTCAAAATGAAGAAATTCTCATATGAGTTGTCGATTTTGGTTGATTTTGCTTGATCTTTGAGTTGATTCTTGGTAGAAATCACTCAAGGAACGCAATGCTATGCTCAGATTTCTGCCCAAGTTATATGGTCGATTTCTAGTGATTTAGCCAAGAACAGTTGCGTAGTTTTTGTTCTGTACGTGAGTAAATTTTTTCCAAAATCGTTATTATGTTGAATCTTTGTCAAAATTGATGGATTGCGAGTTTCATACACCTAAAACCGAATTTGTAGACACTGATTTCATTCAAAAACATTAAGTTTTGAAGATTTTAGAGGCTAAAAGTCGTGATTCTTGGTGTTCTTCACATAAACTCACTATTTCATCAAATTAGGTCATTTAGAGTGGTTTTTGGAGTTTGTGTCAGTTGAATAAAGTGTTTCTACATGAATTTCGAGACTCTTGATGATCTTAAACACTGATTTTGTTAACATTGATTTTTGAAGTTTGAAATTGCTTAAGAACAAGCTGTTAAAAATTTGGCTAAGTCTGGAAATTTGACTTTTCAAATTTTTTTTTTGCTGAAATATCACTTGTTAATGACTAATTATGTTTTTTATTGTTTGTGAATGTAGGATTTGTGTGAATTCAAGCGTTCTACAAGCGTTCAAGCATTTTGAACCTAGCGTTCAGCCCGTTCGACACATTAAGAAGTTGTGCTAAGTTTTTGTGTTTCTCATTCCCAAAATGGCTGAAGGAAATCACTTTGCTGCCGTCATGCAGAATAACAACCGTCCACCAAAACTAATGGGCGCGAGTGACTTCGATGATTGGAAAGGAAAGCTTGTGTAATTCCTGGAGTATGTTGACTTTGATCTATTGACTTCAAGTGTGACCTATGTTCAACAGCCACCGTCTAGGTACTATGTTCAACAGTCAGCACCATCTTCAACTAACAACACTAGCATGGATCAGGATTTGTGCAATGCATTTCTAGCTTACATGAATTCCCAAATGTTCGGCAACATTGAAACAATGACTATTTATCAAGAGGATCTTGACCAACTCTCTGCTGATGATCTTGAAGAGATTGATATTAAATGGCAGATTGGTATGATTGCAGCCAGGACAAGAAAATTTTTCAGGAAGACTGGAAGAAAGGTATTTCAACCACCATCTAATTACAACATCGGGTTTGATAAGTCAAAGGCCTAGTGTTACAATTACCAGGAGCTCGGTCACTTTGCTCGTGAATGTCCCAAACCGAGAACTTGGAATGTTCCCGTCAGCTCAAGTGGTAGTAACCAAACTTATCAAAAGCATGGAGGAAATGGTAACCATTAGTACTAGAAATATGGCAGCTCATCCTTTCAGAAACCTCTGAATGGAAATTCAAATGTCTCTCCTCAAGCACCATCAGGCTCATAACCTGCTCAAAGGGTTGACAACTCTGGCAAGGCATTGGTTTCACTAGACGGTGGAAACTACAACTGGACTAGTTCCTCACCATCTCAATCTTCAAGCCATTCAGACTATGCACTAATGGTTAACTCTGATGGAGAAGAGAGTTCAGTGTTAGTTGAATTTGACCCTCTTTTTCAAACTAACTTTGTCTGATGGTTGGAATTGATGAGATATTTAAAGAATCCTCACATGCGGTTGGAAATGCTACTACTGTGACTCCGTCAGAGGTTGAGACTGAAGCTAGCAAACGTCTTCTTGAAATGCAGAAAGGAGAGATTCCAGATGAGGTAAAATCAAAGCTATGTTCAGAAAAATGTCTTGAAATTGTCGCTCGGTACCGTGCATACAACCTAGAGTTGCATGCTAAGGCGGCAGAGAGTGAAAGTCAAGTTGAGCTTCTTCAAGCAAATGAAAAATATTTTTAGTCAAAATTAAATCATTCCAGGATAACATTGAGGTCATGAAGCTCACCGAATCTAATTTAAAAATCCAAATTGCTGATATTTTAAACAAACTGACTTCTCTGAGAAACAGCTATGCTGAAGCTCGAGAAACCATTGATTTGATGAAACTGAATCCTGAAATTTTGGGAAGTGCTGTAGCGAAGGACATAATGTCGCAACTTAGAACTAGTTTAGGTCTAACTAGGGAGATACTTGATAGTGCTGCTGAGCACCCACTCAATCATAACTATTATTGTGTCCCGAATTGACCAAAATCAATTCAAAGAGCCATATTAAGTTATGCACACACCGATTGATGAGCACCCTAGCATGATTCCAAGTGCTTTTGAACTCAAATCGTTGGAAGACCAATTGGCTAACGCCGAAACTGGTTTTGGTCTCCCACCGATTGATGAAACACTAAAATTTGGGGATTTCGATGCAATTTCTTTAAATTCTGTTAATACCAGCATTTCTGAAGCTTGTGTGTAAAAGGCTGCTGAAACCGAGTTTCTCAATTTGTGTACCCAAAATGCAACAAAAGGTCAATCATTTTTGTTTAATGAAAACTATGAAGTTTTTAACTGAAACGATAATTTAAAAAGGACTAAAACCGTTCGGAGGCGTAAGCCAAAGAAGAAAGTTGCAACTGAGAAACTTGAGCGTCAGCAAGCTATCAATAATGATGAGTTTAGTCGTGCTTTTGCCGAAATGGCCTTGAAGCATGGCAAGACAGTTATGCACACACAAGCTGGTCTTACAATCACCGATGGTAAGGTGATTACTGTTCTTGTTGCATAACCGGACACTCCAATGTTTCCTGCTCAAGCAACTTCTGCAACCATGGTCTTCAAACCAAGGGAATCTTCTGTCAGCTCAGCTCCCAATGAGGCTGAAAAGTCCAAAATGGTTCTATTCAAAGCAAGTGTTCCAAAGAAGAAAGGAACTCAAAATGAACCTGTTTTGACTGCTCAACCAAGTGTTGAAGGTCAGCCTGCTGTGGTCGAGCTAGATGCTGTTACTGTTGATGCTCCTGAAACTGAGAACACACCAAAGAAAAAGAAACAGATTAGGCGGAGAAAAAAGAAGACAGTCACTGAAATTGATAAGAATGAAAGTGCAACATATACTTAGCCACGACAAGGGGCTCCCCATGTTGATGAACTATCTTCTGTGGTTACTCCAAGTGGCACAGTTGAGACATTGGGATGTTTAGTCTGCGGGAATCCACACCATGATGCAAGGGTGTGTGTATACAACACGGGTTATCCTGCTTACAATAACGCTCCAGTGCCTCTTGCGCACTTCTACTAGCAACAACAAGTGGTACCACAAGGAAATCAGTTGGTCCCTATGTATTATGGGAAATATGGTGAGGACTACATGGATCAACGGTTTGATACCATGTTTTAGCAATCTTACCCTAATCAACCCTATGTTCCTAATCAAGCCCCGTATGTCCCTCGAGGTTAGGGAAGGAATACAAGTACTTTCAGGCCACAAGTTTAACAACCATTGAGGATGACTGCACCAAATCCTACCCCTCTAAGATCATGGACGCCTCGACCAAGGCCTCCCTTTCTACCAAGGCCTGTCATGGTTTAACAACCTGTCCTAGATCCACGTCCAAGTGCTGTAGCTTTACCAACTCCTCCTGTTGTTGTTCATGCACCAACTGCTCTGCCTACGAAAAAGGCACCCAAGAAGAAGGTCCCAGGTCAATCTGGCCAGGGTCCATCTCAAAACTAATCACTTTCTTTTTCATATGCAGGGACTGGCCCATAGTGCTGCCAACACGTGGTACTTAGACAGTGGCTGTTCCAGGCACATGACGGGGAACAAGGACCTGCTGTATGATGTCAAAATAATATCACATGGTGGTCCTGTTGCCTTTAGAGGTGATGTTCGGGGTGGTAGAATAGTCGGAAACGGTCTCTTGACCAATGGAGAAATTTCATTTGACAAGGTTAATCTAGTGTCCAATTTAAAGTTTCACCTGCTAAGTGTGTCACAAATCTGCAACAACAAGATGCCAATTTTCTTCGATGACCGAGAATGCTATATTCTGATGCCTGGGTTCAAGATTCCCGAAGATCAAATTCTATTTCGTGCAAAACGGAAAGGGAACATGTATGCTTTGGATATGTCTACTGCAAGGCCAACTAGTTCTGTGGCATGCTTCTTGGCAAAGGCATCAGAAGATGACTCTACTTTATGGCATAGGCGGATGGGTCATTTGAACTTTCGGAACATGAACTGCCTTGTAAGGGGGAAACACGTTGACGGTGTGCCGGAGAAGGAATTCATCCATATCGACAACTGTGTAACGTGTCTGAAAGGTAAACAACACAATACATCCCACAAGCCAAACCCACCAGGTAGAACGACGACAATACTTCAACAACTCCATCTTGACCTCTTAGGGCCAGTGAGCATCAGGTGTTCTTCCTGAAAGAGAAGTCTGAGACAGCTGAGATTTTGAAGGATTTTGTCACTTGGACCGAGAACAGATGTAGAGAGCGGGTTAGGATCATCAGATCAGACAATGGGTCTGAATTCAAGAATCAGACATTTGATACTTATTGTAATGAAAAAGGCCTATCTCGACAGTTCAGTTCACCGTATACGCCGCAACAAAATGGAGTAGCTGAACGGAAGATAGAACTATCATCAAGGCTACCAGGACCATGCTTGCTGATTCCAATCTAAAATTGTCTTTTTGGGCAGAAGCTGTGAATATAGCCTGCTATGTTTAGAATAGAACACTCTTGGTCAAACATGCTAACAAGACGCCATTGGAACTGTTTTCCAAAGTTAAACCGAATTTAAAACGATTAAAACTGTTTGGGTGCGCTTGTACTATATTAATTCAGTCAGAACAGTTAACTAAGTTTGCCCCTTGGGCAGATGAAGGTTATTTTGTTGGATACTCGATGTCGTTAGTGGCCTATCGAGTGTTTAACAGAAGAACCCAAGTTGTTATTGAGTCGTGCAACGTCACTTGTAACGAACACACTTAGAACACTAGAGATCCTGCTCCTGACATCATGTATGACCTTGAGTTGTTTTCTTCCATTTAATGTGCTTCAATCTGATAATGCAGGTACTTCATCTACTCAGGCTGAACAAGGAAACGAAGCAATTGATCTTCCTGATGATAGATTTGCTCCAATCACTTCGTCAATCTTGGATACTATGTGTAGGTCCGAAACACAACAACCGTTCACGATATTCTATCAATCACGAGTGCGGAATCCAAGTGATTGATTGATTCAAGATAAGGGATGAAGAGAACACAAGAATACGATGATTAAAACAATAAAAACTTGATCTTTGCACACAAGAAAACTTTTCGGGTACAAAACTTGTAATTATAAACTCCTCTCACTCTTGGGTTTACGATCGTAATCTCTTTTGATCGTAAACACCTTGGGCTGCTCCTCTCTTAATCGTAAACCTGCAACCCCTAATGAGGAGGTCAAGTGGGGTTTATATAGGCACCCCAATGGGTTTACTATTGGGCCCCTTGTGGATCATAAACCCAATAGTAAACCCAAACCCAATCATAAACTAGCCTAAATACAATAGCAAACTAGCCCATGATTCTAATGAAACCCTCTAAGCCCAGCCCAACTTATTTAATATTACAAGCCTCATAATCTAGCCTCTACAATCTTCCCCTAGGCTTGTGATATTAAATGTCTTCAATCTTTGAAATTCTTCTTCTTGACTGGCTGGCATAGATGCTGATGAGGATTCTTTCCGCAGAAATCTTCATTGGGTTTCATAACGGGCACTTGGGACTTCCTCTTGATCAGCATCAACTTGAACTTCTTGAAATGAACAAGTTAATGAGATGGAGGATTCTCATTGACTTGCTTCTCATGAATGAAGTGGTTCTTGTTGAATCTTCGGTAACTGTCTTGAATCTCCAAAACAATTAGAGGTTAAATTTTGAAAAACCTCTAACTGTGAAGAACTTGATTGTTGAACTTGGATCTTCATAATCTCTGACTGCTCTCTGCATCACTTTCTTCAACGAGACTTGAAGTCTTCTGCTTCCCCTAAGCTTGTGAACATCTTCTTTGATAATCTTCTAGAAGCTTGTAAAGAAACCAACAACTTCCCCTGAACACTTGCTTATTTAGATGGTAGTCTTGTCCGACTGGTTCTTTAACTTTGAGCAGCAGCAGCAGCATCTTTCTATCATCAACCTGTCTGACACTCATTTAAAAAAATATACTCCACCAGACATTTGATGACTGGTCTTTGGGTTAGGAGGTAATTATCATCTGTTCAGTTGATTCAAATTAACATAATGTTAAACAAAAACCCTAATATAGATTACGGGTTTTCTATAAAACTTCCCCTGAACTCAAGACCTCTAAAGACTTCCCCTTAGCTGATAACTTCCCCTCAGCTAAGGACTTCCCCTGAGATAATACATATTATCTTCGAGTTCCCTTCAGATACTATGTATTATGGAAGTCTTTTCATTAGATAATAAGTATCATCCTCGAGTTCCCTTCGGATAATACTTATTATCCCCTCTCCTTCCCCTAAAAATTTGTCAAGATCTGACGGAGGAAGTCTTTTCCATTAGATAATAAGTATCATCCTCGAGTTCCCTTCGGATAATACTTATTATCCCATACTCCTTCCCCTAAAAATTTGTCAAGATCTGTCGGGGGCATATTGTCATGCATTAAAACCCATGAAAAACACATTTTGACTTCTCAAATCAACCTGGCCAAGATGAAAACACACCAAAAAGAACTTAACGACTCACACACGAAAGATAAAAATAAACAAATACTTACCAAACCAAACATGAGAAAGTTTACAAGGGATCAAACCGTATGAATCTGACTGAGGAACCCTTTTCAGCTTCAGTTACTCAACTAGTCCAGGTGATTGCCGGTATGTTTGTCCGCTTTAAACTCAAACCCGTTTAATCCCAACCAAATGCGTCATGCTTAATATAGTACATTATTACCGTCTTGTTTAATTGTCCCCACACCCAAGCGTACACAGCAAAACCTACCCAACCTCAGAGTTTATTGAGGATTCACAAACCCACAACTAGAGGAACCATGAACCACAGCTATGACTACCACTTATTTTCATTAACCATCAGTTGGTGATCAGGTCGGCCGCTAAGCACGCAAAGAAGACCAACTGAGTGATTATTTTTCATTTTCTTTTCTTTTTCATTTTTTTTATTTCTTTTTCTTTTCTTTTTCTTTTCTTTTTATTATGTGGTGTAGTCATGACAGCAGAGACATGGCGTGTGAGAGAGTGAATACTAGGTAATTACCACTCTCAACCCTTTTTTGTCGGGACTCAGTCTTTTAAACCATGCAACCTAGGATGGGAAACTAAACATATATATCTTTTAAGTTCACTGCACTTTTATTGGAGGTCATAAGTTTAGGTCGAGCCTACCGAGCATATCACCGTGGAGCTTGCCTTTCACTTCCGCCTTACGCGTGTCAGCCATCTCCAACCCGGACATTCATTTTACTTCCCCTAAACTTCTCAAAAACAAGACACAAACAATTAAAAATTGAAAAGCACACTATTTTTGAGGGGTCAACTTTTCCTTCATCTTTACATTTCTTCCCCTTGCTTTTTGATTTTTAATGTCACAATCTTGTGAACATCATTTTTCAGTTTTTTTTTTAAACACACATAAAAGAACAAAACACAAAAATTTGCAGACATCTGGCCAAGCTAACTTTCAAAGTATTGATTTGAAAATTTTGAGAAAATTGGGTTTCATGACATGCACACTTCATTGCATTTCAAGAAGTCAAACACATAATCAATCAACAGCTTAATTTAAACTTTAATGAAATAGGTTTGACTCAAAAGACCCTTTGCTGCCTCATCATTCAGACAACCAAAATAAGAACAGTACCTTTCATGATGATTTTGACATTTTACCTCTCAACGAGACATACCTTCCATTGTCTAGATTACTTGACATGACATGAAGATACGTCTCCTAAACTATGCCTGGAACAATCACTTATCAACAAACACATTAGTAATAAAAACGTTAGTGATAATCCTCCTTGATCTTTCCTGCACAGAGTGAGAGATTAGTTAGCTAATAGTACCCAGGCCATTGTTTTTCTGGGTACTCCTGAGGAATCAATGAATGAAATTTCTTTTAAAAACATTCCTTTTGAAAAATCAGGAAGTTGGGATGATTCGGTTGTAGCTGCATTAACCTTTGGTTTCCAAGTTCCAGGTGATTTAACATTTGTTTTAGTCACCTTTAGAGTTGTGACCTTAGGTATTTCAACCTTCTTCGTTTTAGATTCATTTTTCAAAACAGTTTTTGTTTTAGTCACCTTTGAAGTTGTGACTTTAGGTATTTCAACCTTCTTCATTTTAGAATCATTTTTAAAAACAGGTTTAGTTATCTCGTTAGTCTCGTTGAGAAACTGATACGAAAAACCCCTGTATTTAACGAAAAGGCTGAAAATGATTATTAGTGGAATTCAATCCCTCAAAAAAGACCATCATCCTCGTTAATATCCCTTAACCAATCAAAATTCTCCTTAAGGAAAGCACAATCCGTGTGCTATGAGTCTGACCAATAAGAAATCAACAAAAGAAGCACACCATATGATCCAACAACTCAAATTTTGTGCATCCAGCGGCTGAAAAGTGTGATCCGTGTGATGGGGCGCGTGGCCACTCGAAGAGCAACTGCAAAAGAACATTCAACGGTTCTTTTATAAGGCGAGGGACCCACATGACTTGTCTCTTGGACCATTGAGCATGCAACATGTCACACCCCCTAATTAACCACTAACGGAGTTTATACCGTTAAGGGGTGCGACTAGACCAGGACCACAACCATTAGTTACAAATACTAAACGATTCAGAGTAAAGTCCAAATGTTCATAAATATAACAGTTTCAAAAGTTACGCAGCGGAATGTAAACATAAATATCTTAGCACTAACCGCGTGCTTTAATTACAAAACATGAATTGTTATAGAAATTCCCAAGTTAGTTCAAATAAAAGTAAACATTTTCTTGTGCCATGTCAACCTGCTCCGGATACTCCTCAGCGATCTGCAAAAGTTAAAACCACGCAAGTGTCAACCAAAAGGCTGGTGAGTTCACAGTGGGCTTGTCATGCATTGGCCCGGTCTCATAATCATTTTCTTTGTCAACATATACATACGTAATATTTGTTTTATAAGAAAAACGATGCTTTTAAACGTCAATTACCGATTATTTAATATGCGCTTAGTCTTGTAAGAATTAAAGAGCTCAACCGATATCGCGGGTAGCTAATCCGTCGTTTCATGCACTAAGGAAGATTGTACCAAGCTGACTATTTATTTTGCGGTGTTCCACCGTCATTTATTTTTATTTGCGGACTTTCGTCACTGCTCTTTTTGCCTCCCCCGTGTCCTCCTCTTGGGATCACGGTATCAAATAGGCTGATATTGTTCCCCGTGCACCTCCAGTGCCCCGGAGCGGAGTTTGTCAAACTCCAGTAGATCTACCCAACATCCCCTCGCTTCCACGAATTAATGGAACAATTAATTATGAGGACTTTTTATTTAACCAAAAACATTCCTTAGAAATCATGTGATATCATTTGGTTTAAAGCCTTTAACCTATGCTAGCCATATTAAAATATTTCACTTAGGGTTACCATCGAACCCAAAAATCATTTATCAGTTTTATTCTTCGTAAACAACGACTTGAATCCCCCCCAAGTGTTCCCATAAACACTTTGGTGAAAAACAGTCGATTTTTATTTGTCCGGTGCTCAGCACTCGTAAGTTTTGTCAGCATTGTTTTTAAGTTGTTCTTTCCGTCCCTAACGGGATCGTATCTTGCGGGTTAGTGACACTCACCTTTGGTTGCTCGGCTAGACTTGCTTAATTATCCTTGAATTGATTTCTTAATGAAGACCTATAATTCATTTAGGTCTTATATATTAGTCTTGTGTCTAATTTATTTCAAACAACGTTCACTATGGCCCATAACATAGCACGTTAAACTAAGACACGACATATCGACACACGAAACCGATGGTTGATCGTAAACAAGGGTTCATATACATCAGAAGTCAAACATGTATCATCATAGCATAATCATGTAAGTCATGGCATAACATTCAAGTAAATTGCACAAGTTTAGATTCTGGTCACAGTTTCGCTAGCCTAGTTTCGCTAGGCAGTTTCGCTGTGTACACGGGCAGCACTTTCGCTAGGCAATGCCCGATGACACAGTTTCGCTAGGCTAGTTTCGCTCGAAACTGTTGGCACAGTTTCGCTAGCCTAGTTTCGCCCGAAACTGGTTTGAACTTTCGTTCAGGGAATTTCGCTCGGTAGATTCGCTCGAGCTGGTCTGGTTGGTTTACCCGGCGACACTATAGTTTCTCTACATAGTGTCGCTGGATGAAGATATACATAATTTCGCTGGACAGTTTCGCCCAGAGAACATGACAGTTTCGCTGGTCGCGAAAAACACATAAATCAGCCTAAAAATTAATCTAACAGCTTCCATATTACATGCAATTCATTATCTAGCATACATAATCATTTACCAACATAAATCAGTAAGCTTTAACACCTTAAACATGCATTTTCATCATCAAATCACTAAAAACACATTTTAACCTAAAATGACCTAATCTAGCATAAATCTTCAACATGGATGGATTTCACACGTAAAGTTACTGACTTTATGATAGATCTAGCATTCCTAAGCAACATATCAGAAGATCAAGTGATTTCATGAAGATTCAAGCATGCTTTTTAAGAAAACATATAGAAAACATAAAAATGGTGGTTTTGGGACTCACGGTTCGATCTCTAAGCTCGATGGATGATGGTTCGGGGCTGAGATCTCGATGGCTCGGTGTGAATCTCGACTGATCAGGTTTCCAGGAGAAAGATGGAGTGTGTGTGTGTGTGTGTGTAAATGAGGCAAATAGGAGAACTAGGGTTTATTAAGATTATTTATATCAGGGGCTAGTTTCGCTGGCAGTTTCGCTGGCCAGGCGAAACTGGCTCTGATCTCGAGTGAGCCAATAGACTGCCGGGCGACATTATAGTTTCGCCCGGTAGTTTCGCTGGTTACCCAAAAGTGGTCAATTTCACATTCTAAGCAAGATAAACACGATTCATAAATTGTCATGCTATTCTCAATACTAAATCATGTATTTAAATCACATTGCTCATAATGACAATAAATAGTTAAGCACATAACACATATGGACGGGTTCGGTGATCAACCAAAGGACGTGGACGTACTCCGCCTAGTTAAGCATTAGTTACTAAGTTAACACTTATAACATAACTAACGGAATTGTCTAACGGAAGTAAACCTTGAAATTCCCGGATGTCACATCATCCCCTTGTAATTGGAATTTTCGTCCCGAAAATTATTCTTGCGTCGTAGCGTCTGCAGCCTCGGCTGTCGTCGCTGGGGAAAGAAAGCAAAAGTTTTAGGGTCGCCACACAACAACAACAACAAGAGCATTCAACAACACCCTTTTTGACTTGGGTCCCATGAGAAATTCTTTCAGCCAGTGGAAAACGACAGAATTTAAAAAGCAACGGTGCATGTGGTCCCACTCGAATTGCTTTCCTCCAATAAGAATTCGACAGCGTTTGAGAGAGTTAACCCAGAATTCTATTCCAGCAACGGATGAGAAAGAATAGAATTATCTTGTGCCCAATGTTCACGTGACACGTCATCAGCTTCTTTAAAAAAGCGTATAACCCCCTGCAAACCCTAATCTTCGCCGGAGAAAGAAATCAGTCGCCAGAAAAGCGTGTTATGCCCATAACTCGCTCAAAATTTGAAGAAAATTCTCGATTTTTAGCTCGTTGAACTCCTCATTCGATTCTCTATCCATCTTAACGATCAAAAATCTCAGAATCAGTCTTGAACGAAAACCCAGTTGCCAAGTTCGCTAACCAAATAAGTTCCCTAACCATGCCGGAAGTTCGCTAAAGGGTAGAGAAGTTCGCTAGGGACTAAAGTTCGCTAAAGCAACGTTCAAGTCCGCTAAAACTGAGTAAGTTCGCTAAGAATCAGTGGAAGTTCGCTAAAGAGAGAAGAAGTTCGCTAAGCCTTAAACAAGTCCGCTAAGAACATCTTCAAATCTTCAAAAACTGATGAACAAATCTGGAAAAATATGAACACGAAGAACACTTACTTAGTGAACTTCGAATCTGCCCAGAGACGAAAGGAAAACACGATATGATGCACGATATGTGAAGCTAAACCATCCACGACAATGTTGTGGCCACCAACACTCCATAAACAGTAGCAAATCTGCCCAAACGGTTGAGATTTAGACGAAATGGATGCTTCCAATGGATCCGGAATGCGTTTTCCACTGAGAATCATACCTTACTTCATCCAAATCCATGAAGAAAAGCCCAGAAAACCAAAAATCAAGCTAAAAAATCTTCAAAAACCCCAAAAACGGGAAAACCCCAAAAGTTATGAAAAAACAACTCCTGATCTTCAATTTCTCACCAGATTTGAACAAGTAGAAGATGAAATAACATCAAGATGAACTCCATAACATGAATCAATCATCCATATCATCAGAATCCATCCAGAAATGAAGAAAAAATAAGAAAAAGTCTCCAAAGTGGGTTTTCTCATCTTCAATCAATTTAAGCTCAAAATCAAGATTCGAGTGGCCAGATTCATCGTGAGATATTATCTCACCGGTTACCTTGCTCTGATACCAATCTTTCTCCTCAATCTTCCGACCTTCAAGCACATTGTTGAATACGATCTGGGTTTGATGAGCTTTAGATCGATCCTACAAATGGTATCAGAGCGAGGTAACCGCAGATTTCATCTCACGATGAATCTGGTCACTCGAATCTAGATTTTGAGCTTGAATCGAGTGAAGATGAGAAAACCCACTTTGAAGACTTTTTCTTATTTTTTCTTCATTTCTGGATGGATTTAGATGATATGGATGATTGATTCATGTTATGGAGTTTATCTTGATGTTATTTCATCTTCTACTTGTTCAAATCTAGTGAGAAATTGAAGATCAGGAGCTGCTTTTGTAACTTTTGGGGTTTTCCCGTTTTTGGGGTTTTTGAAGATTTTTGAGTTTGATTCTTGGTTTTCTGGGCTTTTCTTCATGGATTTGGATGAAGTAAGGTATGATTCTCAGTGAAAAACGTGTTCCGGATCCATTGGAAGCATCAGTTTCGTATGAATCTCAACCGTTTGGGCAGATCTGGAAAAACATACACTAGTGCGTGTTTCTTGGTGTTCTCCGTGTTCTTGAGGATTTCCAGATTTTGGAGACTGATTTGATCCGATTTGCTACTATTTATGGAGTGTTGGTGGTCACAACATTGTCGTGAATGGCTTAGCTTCACATATCGTGCATCATATCATGGTTTCCTATAGTTTTTGGGCAGATTCAAGATCACCAAGTAAGGTTTCTCCTTGTTCATCATTTTCCAGATTTTTCTAAGTGTTTGAAGTTTTGAAGATTTCCTTAGCGAACTTCTTTCAGTTCTTAGCGAACTTGACGTCACTTACGAACTTAATCTGGCCTTAGCGAACTTCTCATTTGTTAGCGAACTCGAAGCTCGTTTTAGCGAACTTCATGTTCGTCTTAGTGAACTTCTGGTGGCTTTAACGGACTTCTTTGGTTAGCGAACTTGACAACTGGGTTTTTGTTTGAGACCATTACTTAGAGTTTTGAACGTCCAGGTTTGTAAAGGATGATCATACGAGTTCGTGGGTATAAGTTTCGCGAATTTTGGTCAAGTTTTGAGCAAGTTATGAGCATTTCACGTTTTTCCGGCGATGTGTCCATATTTCCGGTCGTTATTAGGGTTTGGGGGTTGTCGGACGCTTTCTTGAAGATGATGGTGACGTGGCGATCATTCAGTGGATAGCAGAGAATGTTCTCTCTCTACTGTTAGTCGGTCAAAGGCATCATTTCATTTTTATTCTGTCGAAAGCTGATTGGAGGATGGGAATGCGTGTGAGACCCGCCCACTAAAGAAACATTGGCTACATTGTTTCTGTCGCCACCTGATTGGTGGACAGAATTCATTTGGGACCACTTTCTTGAAAGAGCCGTTAATGGCTTTTTGGCTGTAACCATTTGATTGGAGAAAACAAGAGCGCGTGGACCCCACCTTGAATAAAGATGTCGCATGTGCCTTTCCAGCCTTTTTCTGATTGGCTGGCAGCCCTATAACATGGAATCACTCCTCTAAGCCCTTGGATCAATTTACACCAGCCGTTGATTTGAAGGTGTCTTAAACATGATTGGCTGAAAATATGATACACGGATTATGGTCTTTTAAGCCTGAAATCTGATTGGTCAGACTTTAAAAGCAATGATTATGGGTTTTCTAATGAGATTTATATCACAAATTAGTTTTTCTACATTATTTCGTCAAACGCGGGGTTTTTCTTATCAGTTTTTTACGAGACAAACCTAGATAACGTCGCGACAGAATTTTCAAATTTTTTTATTAGTTGTGGATTTATTCCATTTTATTTATTGGGGTTCTCGTTTATTGACATCACGCGCATGTTTGCTATCGACAACTGACGGGTTAGCTTTATTATCCGGTTAATTATGCAGCTTTTTCCGTTACATCTCACTGTTTTATTTTTAGCTGATGCAGCGCTGATGTCACCTAACCGGATTAACTGGAATCTTAGTTAATTATTAGAATGATCCATTAAATCTCTCGAGAAGCCGTTACTTAACGAAATTTGATGAATTTCTCAGATTTATTCTAGATTGCAACGTTTGACTCAGAATTCTTCACGGAATATTTTTCCGGGCTCGTTTTTCTTCGCCCAAAATTACAAAGACTCAGTTATGATTATTTTTCGCTCGGGATCTTAGATTTTCACAGATTTGACACTTATCTTTATTTTCACATACAACCTCAGTCACGCGGATCATTCACAACTGTCAGCATCCTCCGGTTTTTCATAAGATTGTCTGATTTCAAGATTGTTTATCTGGTTTCTCTAGGAAACCGATCGCGACGGTTCGACTCTCCGCATCTGATTTTTACGCTTCCGAGTGGATGTTTCTGAAGAGATTTAGAGAAATAGGAGGAATTATTATGGATTTGGATGTCGGGTCGATTATCTGAAGTTGGAGTATGTTCGATGATGACTTGTTAATCTGATTCAGTTTGTTGCGGTTGTGACTCCGATGTTCAACATTTTCTTAGTATTGTACCCGACCGTGTGAACCGAGTGAGCAAAACACTTGGATCTCGACTGGAGAAATGAGAACAGAAGAAGCTTATTCAGAGGGGGAATCTTCACAACAAATTGTCTCCGGTTTATCAGTTTCTCGTTGAAGATGTACGGCAGAGCGATTCTTCTGCAGTTGAACAAATCTGAAAGCATCAGTCAAGGGGGAATATGTTGGAACTAAAATCTATGTGACTGACTCCATCAAATCTGTTTACCGAAGCATTCGAATGAAGAATCCATGTGAATTGATTCAGAGACTGGGTTGTGATGATCGAGGCTTGCAGATTGGACCGAAGACTGTTTTCTGGAAAAGTCAAACGTTCGGGTCAACGGTCAACGTAAAAGTCAACGGAAGATCGGTTAGAGCGAGTCAAGCTTCAGATTAATTAAAACAACCTTGATTTAATTAATATTTAATTTATTTGAGTTTAATTTTATTTTGTTCAATTTATTATGTTTTTCACTTGTTAGTCACCCTCACTATATATATAGTGAGGGTACCCCATTCACAAAAGAAGAGAAATGCTCTCATGTTGGATGATGCATTCTCTAGAGTGATGTGAGATTCCATTCTAGAGAGAGAGAGTCATGGATTTCTAGAGAGAGATTGAGTGTTCTCATGATTTCTTAATGTTGTAATCATTCGGTTCAATGAAATCATTCGACTTGTTCATCATCATTCTTGTGTTTTGATTTCCTAGATTCATCTCCACATCATCGTCACAGGTTTTTGAATCCGACCCTCGTTCTCGCTCACGATCGGGATTCTTGATGTGAAAACCGCTCCTTACAGTTATTACCTGTTATAAAGTCTTTTCGGGAAGGTTATACTGAATGGGTAATAAAGAAGTTAAACTTTTGAAGTAAAGTTTTAAAAAGGAGGAAAATAAGTTTTGAAGAATTGAACTGTTTTCAGAAGGATTATAATAAATGATTATAAAAAGATAAATCTTTTTAAAGGTTTTGAGAAAGTTTTTAAAGAAGGTTTTAATCTAAGCAAATACTGTCTTAAGGAAGGTTGAGGGGAATTGTACAATTCAAGAAGTGGATATAAAGCCACTGGAGTAGCGACGGTTACTCAAGAGGTCGGGAGGCGAAGACCAACCGAATAGACTAAGCTTAGTCCCAGTTAGACGATGCTTAGTAAAAAGAGGTTTTGCTTATAATGTTTCGTATGACTCTATTATACGTAATGATTATTTGCATAGAGGATGGGTCTCAGAGGCCCAAGGTATTTCAGAGTACTAAATGATTTTTAATACTGATGAGTTAAATGTTTTGGTATAATTCTGTCATGTTTTATACCTGTTAAATGTTTATAAAGAAGGGGCCATTAGGCCCAAATGCTTGAGGTATGTTTTAGAGTATTAAAAGATTTTTAATACTGAAGGTTTAAATGTTTGGTATAATCCTGTCATGTTTTATACCTATTAAATGTTTTATAATGAAAAGGGCCTTTAGGCCCAAATGTTTGAAGTGACCTTTCATGGTAAAGGTAAAAGTTTTAAATACTTAGAACTCACCAGCGTAAGCTGACCTTTCCAAAAATGTATGCGTGTATGTCAGGTGTTGGTGATGTTTAAAGTAGGAAGGGAAGGGCTCTAATGTGGGCATATTAGATGGGCAAGCTATCTGTAAAACCACTGGACGATCTTACTACTGCATGATTCAGTAAATCGAGAATGAACAAGATGTAAATAAAGCTTTGCTTTATTGATTTCACTAAGAAGATCACAAAGAGTTGTAGAGAGAGAAACACACTCAGTTTACACACACTTAAGAGATGTAGAAATGATAGAACTGGTTAGACTCTCTCTAACACGAACTATTTATAGTCACTTACTTTCTGGCCGGCGTACCACCCACGTACCATTTGGTACGCCCGTACCATCTGGTACGGCGGACCATCTGGTACGGCCAGTGACTATATGACTCACTCACTAGCTCTAGTCTAGATACAATACACGATACATACGTAGCATAGGAATATGCTCTAACAAACCCCCCCTTAACGTGTAGTGTATCTAGCTATCTATATATCTAACAAAACTTCAGTCTTCAATCTTCAGCATGGCTGCGTCTAATCTTCAACTTGAAATCTTTTCAGAATTAGAGCTTGCATGGCTGGACCAATCTTGAATAGTCTTTGAACTTCAAGATCCACTTGTGAAAGTTATTACATACTCCCCGTTTCACCATGCTTGAGCCTTGTCACACAGATAACCTGCAATTTCAGAAGATAGAAACACAACTTTCCTTTTCTTTTGAATATTAATTTAATCTTGGCGCAAAACTTCTCTTCGAGAATCCAAGATATAGTTTTGAAATTTTGAATTCGAATCAAGTATCGATCGGTCGAAAACTAATAAGAAACAAATTTTTTTGGCTTTTTGAAACTTTATATCAAAACACACTGAAAATCTTTTTGAATTTTCTAAGTTTATGTTAAAACACACCTAAAATCTTTTTGGATTTTTCAGATATGAAACATAAATTCAATACAGAATCAGACACTATTTTTGTCTTTTGCTAGAAAGATCACAACTTGGGATCATATTGGTCATAACATGCTGAACAACACTTCAATTTCAATTACTTCAGCACATAAGTCATGTCGATTACTGATATAATTTGTCCATCTTAAACTCAGGCACAATCATACTCATAACATCTGGATATGTTAATGTATTGATTAGGTTTGCTTTGACCTGTGTACCCCACACTATCAGACATACTCAGATATGCTTTTACTTATCACACTTTGTGATTTCATTTGTGATTTAGTCACATAATGAATGTATTCATGATTTAGTCAACTGTGTTCCATGCAAAAAGAAATAAGAACGTTAAATCGTCTACCTTAAGGTCGATCTTTCGATACGCAGATAAGGCCTCGGATTTAACAAAATAAGAAAATAAAAACAAGTTGAAATTGTATAACCCAACAACAATCAGGTCGGTACTCCCGTACACGCAGAGAAAGTCTGATGAGTTATACGAAACACCAAAGAAAATAAAGCGGAACATCAAATGAACAACAATCAGGTCGATCTTTCGATACGCAAAGAAAGTCCGATCGTTTGACAAAATAAAGAAAATCAAACAAGTTTAAATCTTTGCAAAATGAACACATCTATACACAGTGACTTCTAATTTTCTTTTTCACATATCTTTTCTTGATATCATGAGATATACATCAAGATGTTGTCCACTTGGTCAAGCATTTGTATTTAATGAATATCACATTTGAATACTTTCTGATTTTAATGCCGAGCCTACCAAGCACATCGAGCAATGATCTTATGGCTTTTTCATCTATTTTATCCATGAGTCAGACACGTAAGCCAATGTACCATTATTTCCCAATTATATCGGATACAATTTCTCATTTTTTTAATGTTTTTGTATTTTTTCATTTTTCTCCCCCTTAAAATGAAAACTCTATTTTTGGATTTTCATTTTAACAAAAACACAAAGACACTATTTTGGTTTTTCAATTTTCTCCCCCTAAACTACATACGAAATGCATAAAAGAAAAAAAATTGACCAATCGATACTGATACCGTTCAATTTAACTTAAGCAGGAGACTCCACTATCAGTAACTCAATTTAACTTAAGCAGGAGACTCCACTATCAGTAACTGCTTGAAGCTTGAACTTCACATTCATCGACAGGTCTTCTTGAAGAAACCTGCACACTGGATTTAAATGATTAGTGTTCAAATGACCCAAAGCACACAGCTTCTGGTCGACCAGTGTCTTCTTGAAAATCATTTGCAGCCTTGGTAACCAACTTAGGCCCCCACTGCATTTTGGCGGGTGCAGTTGTTACTGAAACATCATCTTGCGATGAATCACCAACACTAGAAGAACTTTTGAAAACATGTTTACTTTTTTTATTTAAAATTGGAAGTTGGTGTGTCAGTAAAAATTCTGCCTGATTCATCAATTATCGTGGCAGTTTTTCTAGAAAAAATTCTTTTGGCAGTTACAGGACAATCCTGTGCCATATGTCCCTTTCGATGACATTGATAGCACAAACGATATGATCGTTTAGATTGTGGCTTGTACTGAACTGGATGACATTTATCAGTGAATGCAGAATCATCAGAAATATCATCAAAAACTTGAAATCGGTTAGAGTATACCCATTTCGATGTAGGACTTTGAGGTATAGCATTAGAACCAGATGAAGAAGATTCGTTCAGAGCACTTTCAGTTGAACCTTGCTTCTTTTGCTTTCCCCCAAACCCTTTCTCCATTGTTGAAATGAATATATTTGATCCAAGTTTGTATCTTTCTTTTCCTTCTTTGGCATGTTCTTCTTCTTTGTAACCTTCTTGCCTGCACTCCCCAACCCAGATTGTTTATAACCAGGTAGCTTTGTCAGATCAATTTGAGATTAACAAGAACCATCTTGAGCTGCTTGGGTGAATTTAGCTTTAATGCCCTTTAAGTTGTTAGATTGTACCAATTCAGCTGCTAATTCTTTCTCAGACCCCAGCTTCTCATCTTTTTCAATCAACGTATTATCAGAAATTTGTTGATCAGAGACACAAACACCACCAGAAACAAATTTAACAAATGTAGATGCACCAGATGCTGAAGCTTCTTCTTTCTTGTTGACATGCTGTAACTTATTCTTCTCCGATTTTTCAGACACAAATGCAGAATAATCTTCCTTTGGAATCGGAGTGCTTAAATCAACAACAGCTTCTGTTTGAATCACCGGATGTGGAATCTGATTGAAATCATCGCCTCCAAGCACTTTCTTGAAGTTATCGTCTTGACACAAATAACTAGCAAAATAATGAGAATTCTTCAAGTTATGCAATTGGCGACTTAGATCCAAGATTTCAACATTCAAATCAACTATGGTCTTTTGAGTTTCAGCAATAACCTTTTCTGATTGAATCAATTTCTCAGATGTGCTGTTAACTAACGATTTTTCTCTTCTCATACCATCATGAGCAGCATGCACTTCTTTTGTAATTTTGGCCACTCTTTCCTTATAGATCTCAACATTTCTGGTTAACAAGCTTTTGTCTTTCTTCAGAGTAATGATTATGTCTTTCAATTCCGACTGAACAATTTGATATTGAGTTCTGTCAGCAGTAACTTCATCCAATGCTTTTTGAAGCTCACATTAGATGTCGTAAGTGCTTCCACCCGTTTTGTGGATTTTTGAAACAAATTTTCAAAATCTTCACCAACATCCTTAGCTTGAGACTTATATTCTTCAATCTCTTTTAACAACTTTCATTTGTAGAAGTTAACTTGAAATTTTTTGTCATGAACTCATCATTTTCATGTTGAAGTTGTGACTTTTGTTGATCATTCTCCATACAACCTTTTGACAATTGTTTTTGAATATCTGCTAACTCGTCCAACAACACACTCTTTTCTTTGAGTAACTTCTCATTCATCTTGAAAATTTCATCAGAAACTTCACACTTCTATTTATAACTTTCTATCTCTTCTTCATTCTTTTTCTTTGCCTCAATCAACCCTGCTTTTTCTTGAACCAATTCTTGAATCTTTCTATCTTTCTGAGTATAAAATCCACAAGTTGACTCATAACCATTTATTTCACTCACTTGTTTCAGATTTACTAGTTTCAGATGCATATCCACTCGATTCAACCTCAATATTTGCCATCAAAGCATAATTGTCTGAAGGGCGAACTAAAAATGCATATTCATCCGGAAAATCTTTAGCACAATCATAACCTTTATCAGTTTGAGATATCATAGCTTTAACTTCTTTATCTTGAACATTCTTATCAGAAGTACCCTTGTCAGATGACGATTTAGGACAATCTCGAGCAAAATGCCCATGTTTGTCACATTTAAAACATTTAATCGTTCGTCTATACAAGCCAAGCGTTTCTCCATGAAAAATAGATGTATTGCCATGTTTCTTCATAAATCTTCTTCCTCTCTCCACTACCATAGCAACCTGCCATTCCAGATCGAGTTTATTCAATTGATCTTCATCCGGATGATTTAAGTCCTCGCTAAACAATCCAGATTGACCAATTTGACTAAATATAGATCCAGACGAAGAAGATGTGAAAGTAGACAGCAAAGCAGCTAGATCTTCAGTTGCTTGATTAGAAGTTGACTTGCTTGATGATCTATCAGGAATAGTAAAACTGCAACCTGAAGAATAACCAGTACTCTCAGACTTTCCAGCAAGAAAAGCTGTTATCAGAGGATTCACGCTTGAACTAGAATGTGATTTAGCTTTAGCATGGAAGGTAGCAGAATTCTCTCCAAAATAGACTGTAGGATTCTGAACTGATGGAGTAATTTGGATCATTAGCAAGCATCATAACAAAATTCTCCCACGTTTCGGGTAGAGCTTCCAGAAATTTTTCCTTCAAATCATCTTTTTCCTTCTGGACTCCTACAACATCAAGTTCATTAATCAGATGTGAAAACCTAGAAATCAAGTCTGCAATAATCTCTTTTTCACAATGCTGAAAGTTGTCATACTCTTTTAACAAAACTTTCTTTCGACTCTTCTTATATTGCTCAATTCCTACACACCTATCTTTTAATGCATCCCAAAAGGTTTTTGATGTTGTGCAATTTTTGAATTGATGCAAGAGTTCTCTTGGTAATGTCATTGTGAGATTTGCATAAGTTTTCTTTTCTCTGGCATAAACTTTCCTTTGATCTTTATCAAGATCACTTCGCGGGACCGGTTCTCCATTTTTCTTAGGATATGTATAGTCTTGCTCAATAGATATCAACAAATCAATGTCAAGAGCATTAACAAATGATTCAAACCGTTGCTTCCAATTGTCATAATCCTCCAACCTAAGCAACTTAGGAACTTTCTGAGTTGTTGCTACCTCGTTATCATAGTTAAACATGGCCTGCATTGATGATTGAACAGCTGAAAATGCTTGAAAATCGCTCATCTTGAAATTACAACACCGAACGTAAAAACTTCAAACTGAAAAACGGACATCTTCCAAGCGGATTTTTGGGATCAAACCGGAGGGTGCTGGCCGTTAGGCGAGTAAAAGTCTAGATCTCATCGAGATGAACGTTTTGACTGGTATTAGCTCCCGTAACTCTTAACGGTTCTCAAGTTACGTTAGTTTTAGTGAACGCATGTATTCTGTCAGCGTACCAAATCTACTCAACGTACCAAATCCGGACCAATCCAACCAGCGGACCAAAATTCGTTCAGCGCACCAAATGAACCTGCGGACCAGACACGGACCAGATTATCTCAACGTACCAAATTTGGTACGGCGGACCAAAATGGTACGGCGGACTAGAAAATAACCGCCACGGACCAGACTTGAAGATTGCCTAGTGAACCAGATTCACCGGACCAGATTCTCGATGAAGATTGCCTGACGGACCAACGACGGACAAACGGCGTACCAGATTTTCTTGAAACGGACCAGAAGCGTACCACGCTGAATTCGATGGATTTTCGCGAATTTTGACAGTTTGGACTGGAATTTGCTTCAGAGATGTGCGAAAACTCACTAGGAACACTCAGAAATCATTTTTCATCTTTGAAACACTCGGAATTGCGAGAATTTGATGAAAAACGAAGAAAACCCACACTTTCTTACTCTAAAAACTCAAAATTAACCAAAATCACAGTAGTAGAGCAACCAAAGGCTCTGATACCACTTGTAAAACCACTTGGCCGAGCCTTGGCCGAACCTGAGGTTCGGACAAGCAGTAGAGTTCGGACGTCCGTAGGTCTATAAATAGGTTTGTGTCTTTGTAATTTAGAAGTTTTTTGGAGAGAATTTTGAGTGAACTTGTCAGTGAGGTTTTCTCTGTAATTCTCTGTACTCTGATTCTCTATTCAATAAAGAGATTGAGTTTATTTACTCGTTTGTGTGTTGATTCATACTTGATTACGTTTGCATTGATCAATTCGTCCAGACCGATCCGTATCCAGGCTCTTTCACTTTGCTTTATTGATTTCACTAAGAAGATTAAAAGAGTTGTAGAGAGAGAAACACACTTAATTTACACACTCTTAAGAGATATAGAAATGACAGAACTGGTTAGACTCTCTCTAACACGAACTATTTATAGTCACTTACTTTCTGGCCGGCGTACAACCCACGTACCATTTGGTACGCCCGTACCATCTGGTACGGAGACTCTCTGGTACGGCCAGTGACTATATGACTCACTCACTAGCTCTAGTCTAGATACAATACACGAGACATACGTAGCATAGGAATATGCTCTAACAAACTCCCCCTTAACGTGTAGTGTATCTAGCTATCTATATATCTAACACTATCAGGAAAGGACTCAGTAGTAGACTGGCATAGCTATAGATAAGATCAAGTCATTAGATTATGTTGTTATCTTCCTTACTGTTGTAACTTGGTATATATAAATGAAAAGTTTTTAATTTATGCTGCTTAGTTATCTCTGTTGTAGTAAATTCGACACGTGACCCCTCCTGGAGCCAAGACTAGGAATGGGCGTCATAATGTTTAACATTTTCAATGTTTATTCGGCCCAAGGAATGACGGGGAAGAAGAGGCCTTGGGGTGATGGCGGGAGATTTTAATGAGGTTCGGGGAGTAGAGGATCGTATAAATTCGGCGTTTCACTCATCGGGAGTCGAAGCATTCAACGAATTCATTCGTGTTGCCAATTTGTTAAAATATCATATGGGAGGAGATAAGTTTACGTATATGGAAGGACTCGGGAAGAGCTTTAGCAAAATTGATCGTTTTCTTATGTGCTTGCAGGTTCTTGATAGGTGGCCACCAGCGTCATTTACGGCTCTTCCGAGACGGTGGTCGGATCACAACCCTATTCTCCTCAAGATGGTTGTCATTGAATTCGGGCCGTCTCCTTTTAGATTCTATAACTCTTGGTTAAAACATCCTGACCTGGAGGAGGTGGTGTTGGGTTCCAGTGATATCTCGTTAGATGTTTTAACGAAAGCAATATTGGGGTTTATATAAAAATGATTTCTGATAAAAAAAATATATTAGTAGATTTAGTCTACTAATGCAACAGAATAAATTAAACAACATAAAACGATAACAGTGGAACCGAACAGGATCTTTAGGTTACACACACGCGAACACGATGTATATAGTAATCTAATCTACCGAAGAGATGATTATACCTTAGTGGTTAAAATAACCGCTTGAGACACCTTGGTTCAACGAAACGTTGCTAGAAATGAAACAAGAAAAACGGAGATGGGAGGTCCGGTCCGCAACAGAACAACAAGGCAGCAGTTTGTGATGGCATGATGTTAGCGGCACAACGGAGGCAGCACGGTGGTCTTGCAATGGTGTAGAGCAGAAACCGGGTGCTCTTAATATTTACTTGGTCGTACTTTTCTTTTAGGTGTGTTTCATATGTTGGTCCTCACTGATCTTTATCAGTGCAAATGAAGGTGTATTTGAGAAGAAAACCAAATAAACAACACAAAATAGGATTTCCAATGACTAAAATGGTTTTCTAGCCTTGAACAATCTCAATATGAACCAATAGATTGATAAATGATGATAAACAAGCTACAATATAATGAAATAAGCTCCTAGCCGTCACCAAAACTCACCAAATGAAGATTTCTTGTATTAGGGTTCAAAGGTTTGAGAAAGTTGCATTTGGCTGCACAATGGCTGCGCATATATACTGTCCAGTGAACAGTTTCGCTGGCAGTTTCGCTGGCCAAGCGAAACTGTCACTGAACCAGTCTAATCTAGGTACCGAGCGAAACTACAGTTTCGCTCGGTAGCTTACAGTTTCGCTAGCCTACCAAAAACTAACATTTACATGAAACTAAACTATTACAATGAAACTAAACAAAAGATGAATTCCTCCCTACATTGATCTTCATCATATATATTAAATAGTTAGTAATATGTATAAAAGCAAGACATGCAAAAGAAAATTGCCAAGTGTTATGACATGCAAAAGATAATCATTACAGGCAAAAGCTATCATGACATGCACATGAAATATGCCAAGTGTCGAATGAAAGGGTGGTGGCTCATCTAATGAACCTAGAAACCTTTCATGACTACATTCACCATCGTAATCTCCTTATATATGTTTATTAAATTAAATCATATTTAATTTAATCACATTTTATTATTTACAACCAATATAAATAAGAGTAACGTTAGATCCGTTATATGTTCCTCAGTACCAGTTAAACGAGTTAAGTGTATTTAATGTTCGTTGGTCAAGATGTAGCTCCCACGGGTCATAATTTGTTAGTCACGTTAATTTTATCGGAGCCATACACAGAAATCCTACAGGTGGTTTATAATTTTTTCGAAGTAGTGTCTGATGAATTGGAGGTAAGACCTGATATTATGTTGCTAAAGAAACTTAAGGTTATTGAAGAGGCTATAAAAGTTTGGAGAAAATGTGTTATCGAGTCTGAGAACAAGGATAAAATGGAGGCTTTATTTGTTTGTAAGTTTATAGAAGATAAGGCCATGGATCAGGAGGTTTCAAGTGAAGAGATGGCACAATGGGAGAAGTATAAACTTATAAGAGTTGGAAAATAATAGATTGAAGGACATCAAATAAAAGGCGATAATTAAGTGGGCCGTTGACGGGGATGAAAACTCGGCATTTTTTCATGGGATATGTAATTCTAAGATGGCGGCGTCCCGAATTAACGGATTGAAGATTGATGGAAGTTGGGTAACCTATCCAACCATTATTAAAAAGGAGATATGGATGTTTTTTTAAAGATAAATTTAAAAAAGAGGATGTCTTTAGGCCTGTTATGTTATACGATGGAATCAACAGACTCTCGGACTCAGACGGGGTGGGACTAACTAGTATGTTCTCTAAGAATGATATTAAAGGTGCCGTGTGAGAGTGTGGCAGTAATAAAGCCCCCGGGCCTGACGGTTTTACATTTGCTAAGTTTTAGGGGTTGGTCGAAGATGATTTTTTTTCGCATCCTTACTCGGTTTCACAAGGAGGGGCTGATTGGGAAAGGGTGTGGGGTGATTTTCTTTCATCTTATTGCTAAATGTCAAGATCCTCAAAGCCTCGTCGACTTTCAACCTATTAGCCTTGTGGGGTGCATCCCGAAGATCATTTCAAAAATTCTTGCAAATTGTATTAAATTTTGCATTCACTCGATAATTTCTGATTCTCAAATGGCTATTATCGCCGGTAGGAATATTTTGGTTGGGGTGCTTATTATCAATGAAATAATTGCGTGGGTTAAAAAAGACAAAGGTTCCCTCATTGTTCTTCAAAATAGATTTTGAGAAGGCATACGATACGGTGGATTGGGAATTCTTAAAGTCCGTCATAGATCAAATGAATTTCTCGTCTAAATGGAGGAGGTGGGTGGAAGGTAGTCTTGTTGCGTCAAGAACTTCGGTCCTTGTAAACGGTTCTCCGACATGGGAATTTCAATGTGGCAAGGGTGTTCAACAACGAGACCTCTATCTCTGTTTCTTTTTCTCATTGTGATGGAGGCATTTCATTGGATGTTCACCAAGGCCTTGTATATAGGGATCTTTCAAGGTCTTCAAATTCCGAACTGGGGGCCGATGATATCTCACACTCTTTTTGCAGATGATGCTGTCGTTATTAGATCTTGGTGTAAAGTAAATGTGGTGAATCTTAAGAGGCTTTTGAGAGTTTTTGGCATGGCTTCGGGGCTTAAAGTTTATCTAAAAAAAATGTAGCATATCTAGGATTAATGTGGACAACGTGGAGGTGAGTGATATTGTCACACCCCTCCCTGTCGCACCCTGCAAGGTACGGGGGAGATAATGTGGGACCGACTGTCCATATCAGATCTTGTGGAAGCTGTCACACCCCCAAATAACCACTAACGGAGTTTATACCGTTAAGGGGTGCGGCTAGACCAGGATCCACAACCATTAGTTACAAATACTAAATGAATCAAAGTTAGTTCAAAAATCAGTTATAAAGTAAAGTTTCAAATACAAACGCAGCGGAATAAATATTGTCTTAGCACTAACCACGTGCATTACAAATCATTGTATTAAATTCCCAAATAGTTCAATTAAAATAAAAGTCTTCACGTGCCATGCCAACCCGCTCCGGATACTCCTTAGCGATCTGCAAAAGTTTAAACCACGCAAGTGTCAACCTAACGGTTGGTGAGTTCACAGTGGGCTTGTCATGCATTGGCCCGGTCTCATAATCATAATTGTATCAAGGTATACTTACATAGTATTTGTTTGTGGAAAGCAATGCTAAAAGTTATGTCTTAGTTTATAAAGGAATTGTCCGTGACCTACGTCATCGGGTATGAACTAGTTTTGTAAAGTTAAAGTGCTCAACCGATATCGCGGGTAGCTAATCCGTTGTTCCATGCACTAAGGAAGTTTGCACCAAAGCTGACTATAATTTATTGTAGTGGCCGTGCCATCTAGTACTGCGGACCTACGTCATCGCGGTTTTGCCTCCCCCGTGTCCTCTCGGGCTCACGGTCAAATAGGCTGATATTGTACCTCCGTGCACTCCCCGTGCCACGGGGCGGAGTTTGTCAAACTCGAGTAGATCTACCCAACATCCCCTCGCTTTATAATTAATGGTACAATTAGTTGAGGACTTTTAAGTTTTCAAGGCATCCTTAGAAATCATGTGATATCATGTGGTTTAGACTTTAACCTACACTAGCCATATTAAAACGGTTTACTGGATTCTCATGAATCTCAAAAGTGTTTTCAGTTTTGTTTTAGAAATCGTTGTTTAGGTAATTCGCAAGTGCTTCCCATAAAGCACTTCAAGTTCATCAAGTGGGTGCCGAGCACTCCAAGTTTTCAAGTTTATCAGGGAGGTGCCTCGCACTCTCGAGTTGTCAGCATTGTTTTACTTTTAGTTATTCGGTGTGACCCAAACGGGTTCACGGTAATCGGGTTAGTGACACTCACCTTTGGTTGCACTGCTACACTTGCTATAATCCAAGTATTGTTTATCGAAGACCTATGAACACGTTTAGGTCTTTAGTATTAGTTTCGTGTCTAATCTTTACTTAACGTCACTATGGCCCATAACATAGCACGTTGGAACTATGACTCGACATACAGACACACGACACCAATGGTTGATCATAAATAGGGGTTTATATATATCAGAAGTCATAGCATGTATCATCATGGCATAATCATGTAAGTCATGGCATAACATGCAAGCAAATTGCACAAGTTTGGATTCTGGTCTCAGTTTCGCTAGCAGTTTCGCTAGCCAGTTTCGCTATGTGCACGGGCAGCACTTTCGCTAGGCAATACCCGATGACACAGTTTCGCTAGGCTAGTTTCGCTCGAAACTGTTGGCACAGTTTCGCTAGCCTAGTTTCGCCCGAAACTGGTTTGAACTTTCGTTCAGGGAATTTCGCTCGGTAGATTCGCTCGAGCTGGTCTGGTTGGTTTACCCGGCGACACTGAAGTTTCGCTGCATAGTGTCGCTGGAAGGAGATATACATAGTTTCGCTGGACAGTTTCGCCCAGAGAACACCACAGTTTCGCTGGTCGCGAAAAACATACGGATCAGCCTAAAAAATCAACCTAACAGCTTCCATTTTACATGCAATTCATTATTTAGCATACATAGGCATTTACCAACATAAATCAGTAAGCTTTAACACCTTAAACATGCATTTTATCATCAAATCACCCAAAATACATATAAAACCCTAAAATGACTAAAATAGCTTAGATCTTTATCATGGATGAATTTTGCACGTAAAGTTAGCAACTTTATGATATATCTAGCATGTATACACATCATATCAGAAGATCTAACAGATTCATGAAGATTGGGGCATGCTTTATGAAGAAAACATATAGAAAAGTGCATATAATAGTTTTTGGGACTTACGATTCGATCTAGGGTCTGAATGGATGAGATGAGATGATGGTGGTCTCTTGGTGATTCACAACTGACCAGCTTTCTCGAGAGAGCAGATGGAGAGTGGTGTGTGTTTTGTGTAAAAGAGGCAAATGGTATAAACTAGGGTTTATTAGGATTATTTATATCAGGGGCTAGTTTCGCTGGCAGTTTCGCTGGCCGGCGAAACTGGCTCTGATTATGAGTAAATCAGGCAGTTTAGCTAACTACCGGGCGACACTTATAGTTTCGCTTGGTAGTTTCGCTGGAACCCTAAAACATACATATTTGTCACATAATCAAGGATTTACAATTTGTCATGCTATTCGTAATGTTAAATCATGCATTTAAATCACATTGCACATAATGACAACAATAAATGAACACATAGCACATATGGGCGGGTTCGGTGATCAACCAAAGGACGTGGACGTATTCGGCCTAGTTAAGCATTAGTTACTAAGTTAACACTTATAACGTAACTAACGGAATTGTCTAACGGAAGTAAACCTTGAAATTCTCGGATGTCACATCATCCCCTTGTAATTGGAATTTTCGTCCCGAAAATTATTCTTGCGTCGTAGCGTTCGCAGCATCAGCTGTCGTCGTTGCTGGGGAAAGAAAGCAAAAGTTTTAGGGTCGTCACATCCTCCTCCTGTTACAGGAATTTTGGTCCCCAAAATTAAATTATACCTTGAGTTTCCGTGGACGTTTGTTCGAACAAATGAGGATACTTTTTCTTCATCTGATCCTCTCGTTCCCAAGTATATTCAGGTCCACGCTTTGAGTTCCATCGCACCTTGACGATCGGAATCTTGCTACGTTTGAGGGCTTTCTCCTCGCGTCCCATGATTTCTACCGGTTGCTCAATAAATCTTAGATGTTCATCAATTTCCAATTCCTCCAAAGGGATTATCTCGATGTCTTCAGCCAGACATTTCTTTAGGTTAGAAACGTGAAACACGTTGTGAACTCCATCGAGTTCTGCAGGGAGTCGTAATCGATAGGCCACCGGGCCTACTTCCCCAATAATTTCAAACGGACCGATGTAGCGAGGATTCAACTTTCCACGCTTCCCGAAGCGTATCACACCTTTCCAGGGAGATACCTTCAATAATACCTTGTCGCCTACCTCGAACTTCAGAGGTTTTCGGCGTTTATCGGCATAGCTCTTTTGTCTGTCACGTGCTGCGGCTATCCGTTTTCTGATTTGTATAATTCGTTCGGTTGTATCATGAATGATTTTCGGTCCGGTGAGTCCCTTCTCACCCGTTTCGGCCCAACACACGGGCGATCTACACTTTCTGCCATAAAGAGCTTCAAAAGGCGCAACACCGATACTTGAATGGTAACTGTTGTTGTAGGAGAACTCCACCAACGGAAGGTGAGCTTCCCAGTCTTTACCAAAGTCGAGAACGCAAGCTCGGAGCATGTCTTCTAAAGTCTGAATAGTTCTTTCCGTTTGACCATCATTCTACGGGTGGTAAGCTGTACTCATATCCAGTCTGGTTCCCAGTGCTTCTTGCATAGATTGCCATAGTCGGGAAGTGAATCGAGGATCTCTGTCGGAGATAATGGTCTTAGGCACTCCATGACGTGCCACAATTCGGTCAATGTACAGCTTAGTTAACTTATCCATATTGTCAGTTTCTTTCATTGGGATGAAGTGTGCAGATTTGGTTAACCGATCAATGATAACCCAAATCGCATCCGGTCGATTTGATCGATGAGGTAATCCCGTTACGAAATCCATTGAGATATCCTCCCATTTCCATTCTGGGATCTTTGGTTGCTGTAATAACCCAGAAGGCTTTTGGTATTCGATCTTAACTCTTGAGCACGTTAAACACTTAGCCACATATCGCGCAATGTCGGCTTTCATGTTCGGCCACCAATACAAGTTCTTCAAATCTTGGTACATTTTCTCCGATCCAGGGTGCACCGAATATCTCGACTTGTGAGCCTCGTCCATTACGAGCTCACGGAGATTCCCAAGCAAAGGGACCCAAATTCTGTCATTATAATACCGGAGTCCGTCGGACTTAACTTCAGAATTACCATCTACCCCTCGCAGTGCTTCAACTGCGAAGTTTTCTTCCTTTAAAGCTTCTTGTTGGGCATCGCGGATCCGATCCGGCAATCCCGTGTGGATGGTAAGTTGCAGCGCTCGTACTCGTCGAGGCTTTTCATACTCTTTCCGACTCAATGCATCAGCCACAACGTTGGCTTTTCCCGGGTGATATTTAATTGCTAAGTCATAATCGTTCAATAGCTCGACCCACCGTCGTTGTCGCATGTTGAGATCCTTCTGATTAAAGATGTGCTGTAAACTTTTGTGGTCAGTAAATATCGTGCACTTTGTTCCGTAGAGGTAGTGTCTCCAAATCTTGAGTGCATGAATAACGGCTCCCAATTCCAGATCATGCGTTGTATAATTCTTTTCAGTGTCCTTCAATTGCCTGGACCCATAGGCAATCACTTTGTCTCGTTGCATCAACACGCAACCGAGTCCTTGGATAGATGCATCGCAATAGACCACAAAGTCGTCAATCCCATCGGGTAGCGCGAGAATTGGAGCTGAACACAACATATCTTTAAGAGTCTGAAACGCACGTTCTTCTTTGTCACCCCATCTGTATTGCACTCCTTTGTGCGTTAAAGCCGTTAAGGGTTGAGCCAACTGCGAGAAACCCTTGATGAATCTTCGATAGTATCCGGCAAGTCCCAAAAATTGTCGGATTTCAGTCGGCGCTCTTGGGGTAGGCCAATTCTTGATAGCTTCCACTTTTGCTGGGTCGACATGAATTCCATTCTGATCGACAATGTGTCCAAGAAACTGGACTTCGCGAATCCAAAAATCGCACTTTGAAAACTTAGCATAAAGCTGTTCCTTGCGGAGCAATTCCAAGATAAGACGCAAATGCTCCTCGTGTTCCTCCTTTGTCTTGGAGTAGATCAAAATATCATCGATGACAACTATCACAAACTTATCGAGGTACGGCTTGCACACTCGATTCATCAGATCCATAAATACGGCAGGCGCATTAGTCAGTCCGAACGGCATAACCAAAAACTCGTAGTGTCCATACCGAGTTCTGAAAGCAGTCTTGGGTACATCCTCATCTCGAACGCGAAGCTGGTGATATCCAGACCGTAGATCAATCTTTGAGAAGTAGCTCGAACCTTGTAGCTGATCGAAGAGATCGTCGATTCGAGGAAGTGGATACCGATTCTTGATAGTAACCTTGTTAAGCTCTCGGTAGTCAATACACATTCGGAACGTTCCATCCTTCTTCTTAACAAATAACACCGGTGCTCCCCATGGAGAAGAACTTGGACGAATAAATCCTTTGTCGAGCAGCTCTTGAAGTTGCGCGGAGAGTTCGTTGAGTTCACTTACCGCCAAACGGTAAGGTGCGCGTGCAATCGGATACGCTCCAGGAACCAAGTCGATTCCAAACTCTACTTGTCGAAATGGAGGCAAACCAGGCAGATCTTCAGGAAATACATCTTGGAAGTCGCGGACTATCGGGTAGTCGTCAATTCTACGCTCGGGAAGTGTCGAATCGGTGACGTTAGCAAGAATCGCGAAGTGACCCTTACGAAGGCACTTTTGCGCTTTGAGAAACGAAATAATGCCAGTTACTGTTCCACCTTTTTCACCTTGGACCGTTAACATTTTACCGTCTTCGAGTGGGATACGAACCACTTTTTCCTTACATAAAATTTCGGCGTCGGTTTTCCGATAACCAATCCATTCCTACTATAACATCAAAACTACCAATCGGGAAAGGCATAAGGTTGATTCCTAATGTATGGCCGGCTAGTTCTAACTTACAGTCCTTAACTATCTGAGTTGTATCATGAAGTTTTCCATTTGCTAGCTCTACCACATACTTAGCATCTAAGGTAATCGGTTTAGCATTAATCAACTTAGCAAATTTAGTGGAAATAAAACTTTTCTCAGCACCAGAATCAAATAATACAGTAGCAAAGAAACCATTAAGGATGAATTTACCGTTAATCACGTTGGCATCATTGCGAGCTTCACCCTGACCCATAACAAAAGCTCTTCCCCTGCCATTTCCACCATTCCCGTTGCCATTCCCATTGCCATTCCCATTGCCATTACCTCCACCGTTACCATTCCCATCGTTGTTTCCTTGGTTTCCATTACCCTGTCTTCTCAGCTGTGGGCAGTCTCTTTTTATATGACCTTGAGCACCACACTCAAAGCAGCCACGGGCTCCACCATTGTTGTTGTTCTGGTTCTGACCGTTGTTGTTTCCATTGCCCCGATTGTTCCCATAGTTGTTGTTTCCATGATTGTTGTTGTTCCTCCTGGGGCGGTTTTGTTGCTCAGGTAGAGTTGCCCAACAGTCTTTTGCTTCGTGGCTTCCTTTGCCACACCTTTCGCAGCTCAGATTCTTCCTACAATTACCAGCATGATGCTTTCCGCACTTGTTGCACAGAGGCAGGTTACCCCTGTAGTTGCTTTGGCCATTGCCACCCTGGCGGTAGTTACCACTGTTGTTTCCAGACCTCTTGCTTTGACTTTGGGAGTTATAGGATCTCCCAGTGCTGTTTCCAACACTCTGATTGTTCATTGAGTTCTCAGGAGCTTCATCATCAGCTTTTCTTTTGCCACTAAGGGCAGTCTTCTCAGTGGCTTTCGCAGGAAGTGTACCCTTCTCAACCTCCTGATCAGTAAGTTTGTGAGCCAAACGGATGGCTAGCTGCACGGTTGCGGGGTTACTGGCGGTCACCAAACTCTTGATTTGAGGCGCGAGGCCTTCCAGATAACGCTCAATGCGTTTGAACTCAGCATCAACCATTGTGGGGCATAAGACCGCGTACTCATGGTAACGCGCAGTATACTGTTCAACTTCAGACCCAACCATCTTCAGATTCAAGAATTCACCCTCAAGCTTCTTCACCTGGTCACGGGGACAGTACTCATCCATGATCAGTTCCTTAAATGCTTCCCATTGCATGTTGTTAGCCGCATCGATCCCAATCATCTGGATCTCGGCGTTCCACCAAGAGAGAGCAGCCCCCTCAAAAGTACCAGTAGCAAACTTCACCTTGCTTTCAGCAGGGCAGTTACACATGGAGAAAACCTTCTCAGATTTCTCGATCCACCTGAGGAGTCCTACCGCTCCTTCTTCGCCGGAGAATGTTAGTGGCTTGCAGTCCATGAAGGACTTAAACGTGCAGTGGTGGTTTCCTGATGCATAAATAGTTCGGGTTTCAAATTTAAACAGGTCAAATATAATTCGCTTTGTGCCTTAACCGGCGTAATAGTTACCCTGAGCGGCATATGCAGCTTGGACGGCTGCCACCGCGGCTTGCACGTGTTCGTTGATCATCGCTTGCAGCTGTGCAGGTGTCATGTTGATGTTGTTCCTTCCGTGTCCTCTTCCAGACATCTTGCTGAACAGTTAAAGTAGCCAGTGTTCAGTCACAATTATACTTTATACATATCCCATAATATGTATATTAGCCATTTTCCCACTATCCCTCTATTAGTCCAGAAAATTTTGTGCAAAATCGAGGCGTCGTCGGAGAACGTCGTAAGTCGTAAGTAGCTATCGTCGAAAGTCGGCCTTCCCATAAAAGTCACCGTCGGCGTAGCCATCGTAGTAGAAATCAGGACGTAGCGTGTAGCATCGTTTCGTTGTCGCTTTCCCCCAGAGTAGTGCGCGCATTCGCGTTCGCGTTTCGTATTCGTGTGTGAAAATTTTCCTAAGGTTTTCCGTTAGACTTCCTAGACACGGTCTATATATATATTTATATATATATATACATACGTACTAAGCTTTTACTTACACAGCAGAGCGAGTATCCCAGGTTGGCACGTAATTATTTTGGTTTTGGGAATTTGTTTATTCGTTTGTAACTAGGGTTTTCAAGTTGCAGTTTCCAAATCGTTTTCAAAAATGATTCCAGTTCTCTGCAACTTATGGCTCTGATACCAATCTGTCACACCCCCAAATAACCACTAACGGAGTTTATACCGTTAAGGGGTGCGGCTAGACCAGGATCCACAACCATTAGTTACAAATACTAAATGAATCAAAGTTAGTTCAAAAATCAGTTATAAAGTAAAGTTTCAAATACAAACGCCAAATAGTCTAGATAAAGTCTTCACGTCCATGCAACCCGCTCCGGATACTCCTTAGCGATCTGCAAAAGTTTAAACCACGCAAGTGTCAACCTAACGGTTGGTGAGTTCACAGTGGGCTTGTCATGCATTGGCCCGGTCTCATAATCATAATTGTATCAAGGTATACTTACATAGTATTTGTTTGTGGAAAGCAATGCTAAAAGTTATGTCTTAGTTTATAAAGGAATTGTCCGTGACCTACGTCATCGGGTATGAACTAGTTTTGTAAAGTTAAAGTGCTCAACCGATATCGCGGGTAGCTAATCCGTTGTTCCATGCACTAAGGAAGTTTGCACCAAAGCTGACTATAATTTATTGTAGTGGCCGTGCCATCTAGTACTGCGGACCTACGTCATCGCGGTTTTGCCTCCCCCGTGTCCTCTCGGGCTCACGGTCAAATAGGCTGATATTGTACCTCCGTGCACTCCCCGTGCCACGGGGCGGAGTTTGTCAAACTGCAGTAGATCTACCCAACATCCCCTCGCTTTATAATTAATGGTACAATTAGTTGAGGACTTTTAAGTTTTCAAGGCATCCTTAGAAATCATGTGATATCATGTGGTTTAGACTTTAACCTACACTAGCCATATTAAAACGGTTTACTGGATTCTCATGAATCTCAAAAGTGTTTTCAGTTTTGTTTTAGAAATCGTTGTTTAGGTAATTCGCAAGTGCTTCCCATAAAGCACTTCAAGTTCATCAAGTGGGTGCCGAGCACTCCAAGTTTTCAAGTTTATCAGGGAGGTGCCTCACACTCTCGAGTTGTCAGCATTGTTTTACTTTTAGTTATTCGGTGTGACCCAAACGGGTTCACGGTAATCGGGTTAGTGACACTCACCTTTGGTTGCACTGCTACACTTGCTATAATCCAAGTATTGTTTATCGAAGACCTATGAACACGTTTAGGTCTTTAGTATTAGTTTCGTGTCTAATCTTTACTTAACGTCACTATGGCCCATAACATAGCACGTTGGAACTATGACTCGACATACAGACACACGACACCAATGGTTGATCATAAATAGGGGTTCATATATATCAGAAGTCATAGCATGTATCATCATGGCATAATCATGTAAGTCATGGCATAACATGCAAGCAAATTGCACAAGTTTGGATTCTGGTCTCAGTTTCGCTAGCAGTTTCGCTAGCCAGTTTCGCTGTGTGCACGGGCAGCACTTTCGCTAGGCAATACCCGATGACACAGTTTCGCTAGGCTAGTTTCGCTCGAAACTGTTGGCACAGTTTCGCTAGCCTAGTTTCGCCCGAAACTGGTTTGAACTTTCGTTCAGGGAATTTCGCTCGGTAGATTCGCTCGAGCTGGTCTGGTTGGTTTACCCGGCGACACTGCAGTTTCGCTGCATAGTGTCGCTGGAAGGAGATATACATAGTTTCGCTGGACAGTTTCGCCCAGAGAACACCACAGTTTCGCTGGTCGCGAAAAACATACGGATCAGCCTAAAAAATCAACCTAACAGCTTCCATTTTACATGCAATTCATTATTTAGCATACATAGGCATTTACCAACATAAATCAGTAAGCTTTAACACCTTAAACATGCATTTTATCATCAAATCACCCAAAATACATATAAAACCCTAAAATGACTAAAATAGCTTAGATCTTTATCATGGATGAATTTTGCACGTAAAGTTAGCAACTTTATGATATATCTAGCATGTATACACATCATATCAGAAGATCTAACAGATTCATGAAGATTGGGGCATGCTTTATGAAGAAAACATATAGAAAAGTGCATATAATAGTTTTTGGGACTTACGATTCGATCTAGGGTCTGAATGGATGAGATGAGATGATGGTGGTCTCTTGGTGATTCACAACTGACCAGCTTTCTCGAGAGAGCAGATGGAGAGTGGTGTGTGTTTTGTGTAAAAGAGGCAAATGGTATAAACTAGGGTTTATTAGGATTATTTATATCAGGGGCTAGTTTCGCTGGCAGTTTCGCTGGCCGGCGAAACTGGCTCTGATTATGAGTAAATCAGGCAGTTTAGCTAACTACCGGGCGACACTTATAGTTTCGCTTGGTAGTTTCGCTGGAACCCTAAAACATACATATTTGTCACATAATCAAGGATTTACAATTTGTCATGCTATTCGTAATGTTAAATCATGCATTTAAATCACATTGCACATAATGACAACAATAAATGAACACATAGCACATATGGGCGGGTTCGGTGATCAACCAAAGGACGTGGACGTATTCGGCCTAGTTAAGCATTAGTTACTAAGTTAACACTTATAACGTAACTAACGGAATTGTCTAACGGAAGTAAACCTTGAAATTCTCGGATGTCACAGAAGCAATAGTTATACCATAAACAAAAAAGTAAATATAAACAGACATCTTGTCCAAATACGGAGGAAGCTACGTGTCCGGTCATAATGAGATTGCCTAAATTGGTGCAACGCCTCCCAGAATTCACATGGTCCTCAGGCTAGATTAGACCCTAAGACTGAATAAAGCAAAAGATACATATCAAGGAGTTTTGTAGTCATAACAACATTCATAGTTCAACGTCATGTTCACTATACAGGACCTATCAAACAACAACCATCCTATTCAGCACACTCGACCACCTCCTGTGACCTTACTTACCTACAATATGAACAAAAAACAGTCAATAACAATAGTTGTTGGTGAGAATAGCTAGTGACTCATTGTTAATAAAAAAATTTAATCACGTGTGCGTGTTATGAATCTAAAATCCACCTAAGGTCAACCGCCCATCAGAGATAAATATGCATATGTCAGGCACTTCTCTTCCGAGAAACAAACATATAAGTCATATCCTCCGTAATAAACTAATATTAGAGAATCTGATGAATATGGAACCACGTGTCCACTATATCGGTCGTTATAGCTACCTATATGCTCCGTGGTAAATCACATACCTGAATGACCCAAGAGTCTATATAAGAGACTCCCAGTGATAATGACTAGATAATCATAACTGATATAACACATACATCACTAGCACAAGTAATATATTAAAACACTAAAAAGGTTCATATGCACCCGAAAGCATTTAAATAAAAGCGAGGGGAAAGCCATAGGACTCACAGTTACGAGGAGAGTTTTTAATCAATCATTTGTGTGAGAAGGTCAGCGTGAGAATCCGTCAATCATAGATGCAATCAACCTAGTACAATATAATACCATATGGTATAAAAATCAGGTTCTGAATCTATCTATAGATTCATATCCAACCTAGAAACAGAATACTCGCGACACTCATAATTATCTGATGTCAAAATGATCTTTAGGTACCTTAAGGGCAAGCCTAGGCTTGGACTTTGGTATCCTAAAGATTTGGAATTTAATTTCTATGCCTTCACTGACAATGATTATGAAGGCTGTGATCTTGACAGGAAATCTACTTCGGCTGGCTGTCAGTATCTTGGAGACAGGCTGGCGTTCTGGCAGTGTAAGAAACAACACACTGTGTCAATTTAAAGTGATAACACTATTGTGTTGCAAATTATAGTCTAAATTTTTACGACACTTCAATTTAGAGTGATAACACTACTGTGTTGCAAATTATCAAAAATCATGTGCAACATTCCAAAATAAAGCATATCGAAATAAAGGTACACTTTATTCGTGACTGCTATGATCGAAAATTGATTCATCTAGAACAGGTACACACAGATGACAATGTTGCAGACATGTTCACCATATCACTTGATAGGGGGAAGTTTGAGATGTGTGTCAAAGGCCTCTGAATGATATAGTCTTTGATGAATAATCTAACAATTTGGTTCGTTTTTTTTTTGTATAAAGTTTATTATGTGTGTCTTGTTTTTCTTTTACTAAAATATATATATATACACACACACACACATATATATATATATATATATATATATATATATGTTAAAAATAAAAAAGCAAGTGAAGAATTTATATGGGGAAGTGATACAAAATTTCTGGCAAATTATAGCTGATACGTGTAAGACCCATGTGAAAAACAAGATCCAAGGGGATGTGTTGATAGGCTCTACTTTTAAAATCTGAAAAAGGTATGTGTCACACACTTAAACATAATGTATGACATATAGCGGGTTACGCCTCTTAGGCTCTGTGCACTTCTATTTGACTGCATATTCAAGTTCCCGTTACACATGCTTGAATCCAAAAGTATGAAACTGAGCTCAAAAAGTCAGTGTCCCCTCTACTTTGTGTAAGAAAAGATCTGGGGATGCCTCGGCCGTGAGTCAACGTCCCCTCTATTTTGCGTAAGCAAAGACTTGGAGTTGACTGTATCGACGTGCTTGTAGATAACTATATATATATATATATATGTGTGTGTGTGTGTGTGTGTGTGTGTGTATGCTTTCACCCAAAAAATGCCTAAGAGCACATTAAAAGAGACCTCTGGTGTCCAAAACCTTTTAGCCTTTGTCACAAATGCATACTACATGTCACACGCCAGGTTGCAGCTTGATAAACAACACTAGAAAATTAATTGACTTGTACATTATACCATGCTCTTTTGTGATCTATAATTTCTTTTCTCAACCAAGTCTCGAGCTAAGTTCCAAACTTCTGGATAGATATGTGAAAATATATGGTAGGAAATTTATGTGCTTGATAGAATGCATTTTCACTTACCTAGGATTTGTGTGGGGTCCATTTTATGTTAATAGTTAACACACATGAAAAATATAATTAAGTGACAAATAGCCTGATTAAGTGAAAGGGTTTGAGTTTAAAAGTGGATTAGTATATTGGCAATCACCTGGACTAGTTGAGTAACAGAAGCTGAAGAGGGTTCCTCAGCTCCGAATAAGTCGGTATGATCCCTAAAATTATGTCTTCTCAATCCTTGCACCGACCTGCTTTGTATTTGATAAATTTAACTGATTTGAGTTTTTTTTTAGTCTTATCTTATTAAGTTTACTTAGTTGGTCAAATAATTTTAATTCATTGTTTAAAATGATATTTATTATTTTTAACGTCGGTCAGATTATCTCATTATGCTTGTGTTTAGGGGAAGAAATGGTTATGTGGATTGTTAAGAGATTTAAATTAATAATTTGTTAGGAAGAAGTTTGTGTGGAGTGTGGCCTTCTTATCAAGTGGATGGACCAAAGGTGTAAATTATTAGAAAAACTTGACCTAGGTCAAGTAGTTGGTCTCCCCCTTGTTTCAGTCGTCGCTCTCTCCTTCCCTCTCCTCTCATCTCCGCCGCTCTACATTGCCAACCACCACATCACCACCTCCTGCCACTCCCGACCATCACACCTTCGCCTTCATTTGTCACCTCCGTTCACCACCTACTCACCGCCACATGCCGCCTCTAACCATCACCACATCACCGTTGCCACTGTCAACGTTCACCGACCTCCCTCATTGTGCCATCGCCTCTTTGTCGTAATTTCTACACTACTTCAAGGTTTTTTTCCTTAAAAGCTTAAACCGCCATTAAAGAGTTCAAAACTCAAAGTTTATCATGGAAGACGCAAAGTTTGCAAAATTTACATGGGTTTGTGCTTGGATTTGAGTTTATTTGTGTTTTCAGGTGAAAAGATGTTGAAAATACGAGTTTTGTGTAACATCCATGGTTTATCCATTTCTATTGTACCCGATTCGTATTTCATTTCAATGTAATTTCAAGGATTTATTCAATAAAGAAGCCCATTTTGTTTTATTAATGAGTTCCATATATAACTTTTGATTTCTTTCAATTTATTGCGACCTTTCAATTATTTTAAGTTAACCCAAGACTTTAGTATGCTATATATGTGTGGCAATTGTGGGCAATACTAGTCATGCACGCAATTGAAACATAAAATGTGGTTGTATGAAAGTTTCGGGCTAAAACGGTAAGTAATGAAAGTTTGGGTCATTTTGACAAACTCGAGAGTATATTTGGTCATTTCACATGTTTCAACTTATCATGTATATGTGTTACACGTTTAAAAATGTTGAGGGACCAAATAGATGTCCACATGGTGCAAAATAATGAGAGAAAAAAATTAATAAAGAGTGAGGTTCGAAGCAGCGACCTCCTGGTCCAAATTCTAAGCTCAAACCATTGCGCTAAGTTGTCATTTGTTTTGTAATGCTTCTAAACCAATATAAGCTTTAACTCGCAGCCTAGATTTCCATAATCCAATCAACCTTATATCAGTTCGATTTTTTTTTTAAATTATTTTTACAACTTTTGACCTATTATTTCACCAAATTAACACCTAAAATGACTCCCTATCAATTGTATCTTCTCTCCCAAGTCTAATCAAGTCATTTCCATCCAAAAACTTCAATCAGTTAGTGATATAAATTGATTTCTTCATAAATTCAAAGAATTGACTTTTTCTTCAAGAAGTTCCATTTTAAAAATTAAAACACTAGACGATCTCTTGACTATAAATACTCATACACCTGATCCTAAAACTCCTTTCTCGACATATTGGTGCTCCCAATTTCGGATTTGGTGCAAGAATTAAGAACTTAAAAGTCAACAGCTCTGTCTTTGACCGTCTCAATTCTCCGTCTTTGTTCATTGTTCGGTTATGTTTCCACCACCATCTCCTTCCTTTTATAAAGGGCTACAAACGCCCGCTGTCCCTTTTCGTCTGGGTTGACCATATCAAAAAGTCAACCTTCAAGTTAATAAGACTTTGGGGATTTAGGCTTAATTTTTATATTTAACATTTGATTTTCATTTTAATCCTTTTAATATGCTATATATGTTCCATAAGGTATTCCAACAACACCAAAACCCGTTTTCTCTATAAAAATATTGAATCTTTGCATAATAGCCTCATTACATATTAATTTTGGCATTCTACCAACTATAAAGAATTTAAAAACATCTTGAAGACATTTCCCACTTCTAGTGCGCAACATATCTCTATGATTATTGAACACCACAAATTAGACAATTATCATCATATGTACATAAACCTTAATCTTTTTAGCATATAAAATTTTCTCAAAGACCTTTATGCTAAAAACTAGTTATTATTTTCTAATGTTGTTGAACACATGGACCTAGTAGCATGATTAAGACTTTTAATAAGCCTTAAAAACTCATTTGCCTTAGAATATGTTCATGGCTTAGAAATTACCAAATATTCCTAAATTAAATGCTTAAAAATTTATTTTAGAGCTCTTTAAAATAATTAAAGACTCATAGACTTGGCTAGGAGAATTTGAATACCTTTAAGATTTTCCCTTTAAAGTTTCCAAAGTAATTAGGGATTTAAACGCCTTTAAAGAATTTAAATTTACCACTTTAAAATTCTTATTTCAAACAACTGGAATGACCAAATACTCCAAAACAAACGTGTATTAACTGGAAGGGAGAATTCATCGGTAGGCGGGACCTCTGTCTAGGTAAGAGCTGCGCATAATTCCCATAGTTGGACCCATGCACTTACCTGGGACATCCCGGCGAGAGTGTTAGTAACCTATAGGCCAAAGCACGTTTAGAATTTTGGGGTGATTAATTTCAAGGCACGTTTACAGTTATAGTCTAAGTCAATATCCCCAAGTCCATCCAAACCCCTCATATTCTTGTTCCTTATTCATTTGGCCTTTATCCATCCTTTAGGGTGACCCAGGGAATATCAAATATACATTATCTCTCGCTCGTGGACTTTCCTTCGCTTGAATCATGTGAGTAATCCTTGCCCCTTTTCGTTTTCCATTTTGGGGTGCAACATGTATCCTATATCAAATATGGTTTTCAATTGTTTATCAAATTACAAATGCGTATGTGCTCTATGTGTAGATTATGTCTTATATGTTTGTCTAGCATGATTTGTCAATTTATGGTTATCATTGGTTATCATCTGCGTGTGGACTGAGTTATCAATTACTATGTGTTATTCAATGGGATAAACAAGGATAGATCTATCGGGTAGCCCCCACTCGATCAGCCGGTCTGTCGTTGAGTGTTTGTTCCCACTTTCATGGCTTGTCAATGATTCTAGCATATTATATTTCATGTACTCTTACATATGACACAATGCGTGTTTTCACATATATACTATGTACAAAACTTGTGATTACTCACCAACTCTATAGTTGACATTATTTTTTACATGTTGTAGGAAATGAGAATGCCTGATTCAAGTTGCTTCCACATAGGACTTGGACCTAGTTATGATTTATAAGACATTTGTTGATGCTTTTGTTCGTTTAATTTCAAGTATGTATTGACATTTAATTATGAATAAAAGTATGAGTTTTATTAATATTTTCATCTTAAATTAGTGTCATAAGATTATTGGCAATCTAATCATGCCCCGACGTTTCCTACGTCGGTTTGGGTGTGACAGATTGGTATCAGAGCCATGGCTATATGTAAAACCGAGATACGATCTTACTACTGCGTGTATCAATCAATCATAGTAAACACGGATGTAACTAAGATTTTTGTATTGAATCACTTGAAGATTACAATGAACTCTCTCTAGTTTCTCTCTCTAGAAAACACACACAGAAAGTGTAGAATGACTCAGAGTGTCTAACTGGTTCTACACATTCTAACACGAACCTATTTATAGTTAGTGACAAAACAGCCTGCGTACCAAATGGTGAACGATCTGGTACGGACGTACCATTTGGTCCGGCGTACCATTCCGTACGGCACCAATGATATTGCTACTACAACTCACAGACTTGCTCTAATCAAGATATAGTACACGACACACATCATAGCATAGGTATATGCTCTAACAAACTATCCCTTAACGTGTAGTGTATCTATTCTCTAACTAAACTTCAGTCTTCAATCTTCAACATTGCTGCATCTGATTTTCGACTTGAAATCTTGTCAGAAACAGAGCTTGCATGGCTGGATCACTCTTGAATCATCTTTGATCTTCAAGATCCACTTTTGAAAGATACTTCAAACTCCCCCTTTCACCATGCTTGAGTCTTGACACACATAACATGCAATTTCAGAAGACAGAAACACGGTTTCCTTTTTCTTTTGAAAACTTAATTTAATCTTGGCGCAAAACTTCACTTCGAGAATCCAAGATGTATTTTTGAAATTTTGATTTCGTATCACATGTCGATCGGTCGAAAACAAATAAGAAGCAAAATCTTTTTGGCTTTTTGAAACTTTATATCAAAACACACCGAAAATCTTTTTGGATTTTTCAGATATGAAACATAAATTGCAATACAAAATCAGACACTATTTTTGTCTTTTGCAAGAAAGATCACAACTTGGGATCATATTGAACATGACATGCTGAACAACACTTCAATTTCAATTACCGGTATAATTTGTCCATCTTAAACTCAGGCACAATCATACTCATAACATCTGGATATGTTATTGTATTGATTAGAATTGCTTTGACCAGTGTACCCCACACTATCAGATATACTGAGATATGTATTTTCTGTTATATCACACTTTGTGATTTCATTTGTGATTTAATCACATAATGATTGTACTCATGATTTAGTCAACTGTGTTCCATGCAAAAAGAAATAAGAACGTTAAATTGTCTACCTTAAGGTCGATCTTTCGATACGCAAATAAGGCCTCGGATTTAACAAAATAAGAAAATAAAACAAGTCGAAGTTGTATAACACATCAACAATCAGGTCGGTACTCCCGTACACGCAGAGAAAGTCCGATGAGTTATACGAAACACTATAGAAAATAAAGCAGAACGTCAAACGAACAACAATCAGGTCGATCTTTCGATACGCAGAGAAAGTCCGATCGTTTGACAAAATAAAGAAAATCAAACAGGTTTAAATCTTTGCAAAATGAACACATGTATACACAGTGACTTCTTTTTTTTTTACATATCTTTTCAATATCTTAAGATACGCATCAAGATGTTGTTCACTTGGTCAAGCATTAGTATTTAGTGAATATCACATTTGAATACTTTCTGATTTAATGCCGAGCCTACCAAGCACATCGAACAATGATCTTATGGCTTTTTCATCTAGTTTATCCATGAGCCAGACACGTAAGCCAATGTATCATCATTTACCAATTATGTTGGATCAATTTCTCATTTTTCAATGTTTTTGTATTTTTTTATTTTTCAATGTTTTTGTATTTTTCTATGATTCAATGTTTTTGTATTTTTCTATTTTCTCCCCCTTAAAATAAAAACTCTATTTTTGGATTTTCATTTTATCAAAACACAAAGACACTATTTTGGTTTTTCAATTTTCTCCCCCTAAACTACATACGAAATGCATTAAAGAAAGAAAATTGACCTTTCGACATGGAGACCTTGCAGTTTTAGCTTTTAGAAAAATTTCAATTTTGAAATTGATATCACATGTAAGTTAACTTAAATCAACAGAATACTTCTCCATCAGCAACTTTTTAATCACTAATAGGTCTTCTAGAAGATCCTGCACACTGGTCAAACACGTCAGTTTATAAATGACCCAAAGCGAATTGCTTTTGGTCGACGAGTATCCTGGTTTCCTTTTGAAACCACTTTAGGTTTCCAAATTTGTTGTTTTGGTAAATCGGTATCTGATGAACCAGTTACAGTTGACTGTGATGAACAACCAACATGTGGGACATTTTGAAAAAGAGGAATAAATCTCCATTGAGTTTTGAAAAATGTAGGTTGTGGATATTCATCAAATACTCTGCCATATTCATCAATGAATCTTTGTTTGGCAGCTTTACCAACAAATGGAATCTTTTGTCTTCTTTGTGTAGAAGCAACAGTAACCAGACAATCTTCTGCCATATGCCCCTTTTGTCGGCAATTGTAACACAAGCGTTTGTTTACAATTTTCCTCTTTGGTACCTGCAAAGCTTCACAAATATATTCATCTCCAAAATGATCATAAAAATTATCGAATACCTGGAATCGATGATCATGAACCCATTTAGATGTTGGGCTCCTTGGAGTAGAATTTGAACCTCCAGAAGAATATTTAGCAACTTATGGCTTCTTGCTCTTCAGATCAATATTCTTTACAAACACTTCAGCAACTTTCTGAGCATCCACACAATGGAGTGGGAATTCTTTGTCTGAAAATATTTGTTCCGAACCTTTGAGTTTGTAAAACCTCTCCGGTTGAACTTTATCAGCTTTAAACACATCTTTCTTTACTTGCTTCAGATTGACTTTCTTCAAATTTCGTTGTTGTTGAACCTTTGAATTATTAGCTTTAACCTGATTCTGTAACCTGATTCTGTTGGAACACCAAGCCTTTTTGTTTTCCAGAAATCTTCTCCTCTGAACCAGATGGTTTATGCACATTCTTTGCAAGACGAGAGAATTCTACTTTGATCTTGGTAATATCCTTTGGAGCATCAACAATATTTTCAACAATGTCAGTTGTTGAACTTGCAGATTTGTCTTTGCCATCGGATGAGGAACCAGACACATCCTTTGGAGCTTCAGAAGTTTCAGCATTCTTGTCTTTGTTCTCTTTCTTTTCTTCAACAGATTTAGAACCAACAAATTCAGAATAATCACCAGTCTCAACCTTGTCTTTCAAATCATGAACTCCTTCTTTGAGACTTCCTGGTGGTGACACGGTTTTGTTGAACATCTTCTCAAAATTCTCATCCTTTCCCAAGAAACTTGTAAAAGATTGTGAATTAGTAACATTGTTCAAAAGACGTTTTGAATCAATGAATTCAATCTTTAATTCAGAAATTCTTTGATGAGCTTCAGCCAATTCTTTTTCTGTTGCAATTAAATTCTTTGCCACTTTATGAGTTTCATACTTTTGCAATCTCAACTCATCTAGTCCAGCCAACAATTCCTTCTTGAGTTTATCTTCATTTCTTTTCTGAATATCCAAATTTGCATTTTGCAACTTGTTCACTCTAACCAACTCCCTCTTCTCATCAAGTAACTTTTCCATATCAATCTGATAGGATTGAATCTTAGTAGCTTGTTCATCAGAGAGTTTAGTAAGAGTATCAAGTCTGGACTTAGATTTGTCAAAAAGATTTTGAAAATCTTTTGCAGTATCCTCAGCTTAATCTTTTCATTTCTTCACTTCTTTGACTAATTCAGCCTTTTCTTCAGACAATGTTATGTACTTTTGTTCAAGATCCTTTTCAACGCTTTGAAACTTCAATTCTTTTTCAACAAACTTTGCCTGAAAATATGAGAATTTTTCTTTCTGAAAAGACACTTCTTGAATGAGATCTTCCAACTTTTGCTGTTCTTTTGCCAATTCTTCTATCTTTCTTTTATTTTCATCAACCAACAATTCATTTTCCTTTATCAATCCTTGAATCTTTTTGTCTTGCTGAGAACAAAACTCACAAACTGATTCATAGCCACTATTTTCAGAATCACTTATTTCAGATTCAGAATCAGTTACTTCTTCTTCATCATCACTATGTACAATTTGAGCAATCAGAGCATGAAGTGCAGACTCATCATCAGTTTCATCAGCAGCCCAATCATAATCAACATACCAAGGTTTTGACTCAGAAGTAATAGCAGTCAAAGCAATTGGTTGTGAATCATCAGAAGTTTGCCCCTAGTTATATTGTTTATCGTTTTGAGAAACCAAAGCTGTTGGAGACTTTGATGAAGAAGCATTTGATTTTGAACACTCACGAGCAAAATGACCAAAATTAGAACATTTGAAGCATTTTACCTTTGATTTATCTATGCCAACCTTGCCATTCGGATTTAGACTTTGAAATCCGGTCTTTTTCTTGAATCTTTTGAGTCATTGGGCTAACATCGCAAGTTGCCAATTAATGTCCATTTGTTCAAGGTTATCTGGATCGATCTAATTAAAATATTCTTCAATCAAATTAGATGTTGTCAAACCACCATTCAGCAATCCATAATACGAAGAAGCCTGACTTGAATGATTTGGAATAGTGAAGTTACATCCTCTTGATGAATTTCCAGAATTTCCTGATCCCTGACCAATAACAAAAGCTGTTTAAGGTGGATTTGATGAATCAACACCAAATGATTTAGACTTTGCAATGATACTTGCAGAATTTTGACCATGATACAATTCAGGATTTTGAAATTGAGCAGTTGACTTATTTGAGGTCATCATTTCCATCTCTCTAGCAAGAAGCTTTCCGGTTAAATCATGAAATGATAATTCAGAATATTCTTTGTCATGAGTAAGTAACAACACATTACTTTCCCACTTTTCGGGTAATGCTTCCATCAATTTCTCTTTCAATTCCTCCTCGGTCTTTTCAATTTTAACCACTTTCATCTCACTGATCAGATGTGAAAACCTTGAAACAGGAGCATAAATATTTTCTTTTTCATATTGTTGAAAGTTTTCAAATTCCTTGTTTAACACTTTTCGTCTACTCTTCTTATATTGGTCATTGCCTTCACATCGAGCAGATAAAGCATCCCATAACTGTTTAGCTTTCTTGCAAGTGCTGAATTGATGCAACAGCTCAGTAGGTAAAGCCATAGTAAGATAACCATAAACTTTTTGTTCAAGCTCATAACTTTTTCTTTCACGTTATCAAAATCTTGAATTTCCTTATACTCTCCATCTTCAGTTGGACGTACATACAACTTTCGAATCGGAATCAATAAATCAATATCATTTGTGTTGATGTATGCAGAAAAACGTTCCTTCTAATTTTGATAATCTTCCAACTTTAACAGCTTAGGAACTTTCTGACTTGTTCCTATTTCATTATCAAAATTGAGCATAGCTTGTACCATGCTTTGCATAGCCGCAAACGCTTGAAAATCAGACATTTTTCACCGAAAATTATACTTCAAAAACTTCGAACTCAAAAACGAAGGTCTTCCAAGTGGATTTTGGGTGTCAAAACTGAGGGTACTGGCCGTTAGGCTAGTAAAAGTCTAGATCTCGTCGAGACGTTTCATAGTAAACAAGGATGTAAATAAGAGATTTGTATTGAATCACTTGAAGATTACAATGAACTCTCTCTAGTTTCTCTCTCTAGAAAACACACACAGAAAGTGTAGAATGACTCAGAGTGTTTAACTGGTTACCCTGCACATTCTAACACGAACCTATTTATAGTTAGTGACAAAACAGCCTGCGTACAAAATGGTGAACCATCTGGTACGGATGTACCATTTGGTCCGGCGTACCATTTGGTACAGCACCAATGATATTGCCACTACAACTCACAGACTCGCTCTAATCTAGATACAATACACGAGACACATCATAGAATAGGTATATGCTCTAACACTATAGGGAATTAGGTTATTAGAAACGGAATAACCTAGACTATTTGCCTTAGGTGTCCAAAACATGAAACCTCATGTATTGCATGCTTAGTTTAGGGATTGCCCTTTTATGTCTACTTTGCATTAGTTAGGATGTACCTTACACTTTATCATACCTTTCACGCTGTCTTCCGAACTCAAACTTAGCACTCAGCACACACACATACATGAAATCTTAAGGCTTCCTAGCCTCTTTCCTTAGTAATGGTACCTTACGAGCCATCTTAGGGTCTTGTTTTAATTTTCAAATTCCGTCAGAGTTAGGTTTTGAGCAATGGACATGTAGTAACTGGAACGGTGAAAGCACCGGTAGTTGGGGTCTCTGTCAAAAGGTAAGTGTTGCGTACAAATCCGGACCTACCGTCGGACCTATATGCTTACCTAGGACACCTTGATGAGAGTGTTGTAGCCTATTAGGCCAAAGCATGTCACAAAAACATTGCTAGGAACCATATTAACACTGATCAGTCAAAGGTGGTAGTTTTCCAATCGGGAAATGAGAGCCAATCCTTATGTTTGAAACAAGTCAACCTGATTTCGTGTTCTTATGCAATTTCATTTACGATTTTTTCCAAGTGATGACATTCCAACGCCGCTCGATTCCATGGTATTTCACGATTATGATTTTCAGTATTGCTTACGATTTCATGATTTATTTGGCATCATGATTTTCACTATTTGGTTTTTGTTTTCCATTATTTACCCTCTAATTTATCAATTGATTATTTCACGTTCCTTGTCTCACAAATCTCTTTCTTTCCATTTCAGCATGTATGCTCGTCACAATGGTATTGTTCGTCGCAGCTCCGGCGCTAAGTTAGCTTTCCAAATTGCCAAGCAAATGGTGGCAGTCATCCCGAATATGATGGTGCAAATCCAACAAAACCTTGATGCCACCCCTGTCACCCTTGTCAACCAAGCTACTGTCCTTCCTACTTGCAACTTCAAGTACTTCAATTCTTGCAGCCCGTCCAAATTCTATTGTTCCGAGGGCGTCACTGGCCTACTACAGTGGTTTGAGGGCATTGAAAACGCTTTTATCAATAGCGATTGCCCCGAAAACCTTAAAGTGCGTCATGCCACTTGTGTCCTCCAAAAAAGAGCACTTACCTGGTGGAACGGGGAAAAGCATGCCCGCGGAACTGATGCTGCGTTGGCTTTGTCCTGGACCAAATTGAAAGATCTGATGAAAAAGAAGTTTTGTCCCGTAAGTGAACTTCGTCAGATTGCATACGAATTCTGGGCCCTCAAGCAAGACAGCGGTGAAAACCACACTTACAATGATCGCTTCGATGACCTTTATGAATTGGTCCCTCACCTTGTCACTCCTGTGTATGTGGCTATCGAAAAATACATTAAGGGTTTGCCAGCGCACATATCAGACACCGTTTAGGGACGTGATCTCAAGACACTACTTGAAGCCGAACAAATGGCTGCTACCCTGACTGACAATCATGTCCAGAATGGCACTTTGACTCGTAAAGGCACCAAGAATAACTCTGAAAAGACTTTTGACAAGGCTGCAACTGAACCAACCAAGGAAGTCAAGGCCGAGTCCTCCAAGTCTAACAAGAATAAGAGGAAGTCAAGTAGCCAAAACTTTGCAGTGTCAACTACAAAAGTTGTTCCTACTACTCCTGTTGCCCAAGTAGCTCATATGGCACAGCCTGCCAAGAAGCAATATACTGGTTACTTTCCTTTATGCAAAACTTGCCAACGTCACCACCCACTTAATGTCACCTGCCACAAGTGCTTCAACTGCGGCCATTTTGGCCATCTTGCTAACACATGCCGTCACCCAGTTCAGGCTCAACCCCTCAATGCTCAGCCTGCTAATGCTCAACTTTCCAATCAACCTATGAATCAGCCTATTGTTCAGCCTGCTACTATTATTCCTAGGACTCGTGCTTGCTTTAATTGTGGAAACCCTAACCATTTCTGCAATGATTTTCCTTACTTAGCTAATGCCAATGTCCCAGCCAACAATACCAACCGTGGGGCTCCTCCCGTAGGAAATCAAGGTGCTCGTGGCCATACTTTTAACATCAATGCTAACCAAGCCCAAGCCAACCAAGAAGTGGTGAACGGTACGTTTCTCATTAATGATCATTATGCCTCTATGTTATTTGATATGGGTGCGGATAGGAGTTTTGTGTCTTTAGATTTTGAGCCTCTACTTGTATGTGCCCGCTCTAGTCTCGACGTACTGATATCAGTCGAAGTGGTGATGGAAAATCTATCTCAATCAAACATGTCATCTGTGATTGCGCGTTTCAATTCCATGATCACACTTCTATCATTGACTTGATTCCAATGCATCTCAGGAGCTTTGATATTATAGTGGGCATGGATTGGTTGTCTCATCGCCGTGCTAAAGTTCTTTGCTTCGAGAAGCTATCCGCATCCCGCGTCCCGATGGCCAAATCCTTATAATCGATGGCGATAAACCTTCATGTGGGCTTAGACTTATGTCTTGCACCTAAGCCCAAAAGCAGGGATGTGTGGCCTTCTTGGCCCATATTATGGAAGTTCGATCCAAGGAATTGGGAGTTCAAGACATCCTGATCGTTCCAAATTTTCCAGAAGTGTTCCCTGAAGACATAATGGGTCTTCCTCTAGTTTGCAAGTGGATTTTCGTATCGACCTTATACCAGGCGCTACTCTCGTTGCGAAGTCACCTTATCGCCTCTCTCCATCAAAAATGCAAGAGCTTTCGAAGCAACTACAGGAACTATCTAACAAGGGTTTTATTCGGCCCAGTTCTTCGCCTTGGGGAGCGCCCTCCCTTTTCATGAAAAATAAGGATGGAAGTTTTCGCATGTGCATTGATTATCGTGAGCTTAATAAGCTCACTATAAAAAATCGCTATCCTCTTACTCGAATCGACGACTTGTTTGATCAACACCAAGGTGCTTCTTGTTTTTCAAAGATTGATCTTCATTCTAGGTACCATCAGTTGCGTGAATCTGAGGATGACATTCCTTAGACTGCATTTCGCACAAGGTATGGTCATTTTGAGTTCACTGTTATGCCGTTCGGATTGACAAACGCGCATGCGGTGTTCATGGACCTCATGAACCGCGTTTGTAAGCCCTATCTCAACAAGTTTGTCATTGTTTTCATTGACGACATCCTTATATATTCAAAGTCCAAAGCTGATCACGAGAATCACCTACGTCGAGTCTTGGAACTCCTAATGAAGGAACAATTGTACGCCAAATTCTCCAAATGTGAATTTTGGCTTAAGGAGGTGCAGTTTCTGGGACACATTGTAAACGACAAGGGTATTCACGTTGATCCAGCCAAAATTCAAGCTATCAAAAGTTGGAGTACCCCTACTACTCCGACCGAAATTCATTCGTTCCTTGGTCTTGCGGGTTACTATCGTCGTTTCATTCCTAACTTCTCAAGGATCGCATTACCCCTCACCACCTTGACCCATAAGGGCAAACTTTTTGAGTGGGGTTCCGATCAAGAGAAGGCATTTTTGACCCTCAAGAAAAAATTATGCGATGCTCATGTTCTTACCCTCCCGGATGGCAATGATGATTTCGTCGTTTACTGTGATGTATGCAATCAGGGCCTAGGTTGTGTCCTCATGCAATGTGGGAAAGTGATCGCCTACCACTACGTCAAAATTCACCTTTGGCCACGGAAATAAACCGTGACCAAAGGTGTTTAGTCACGTTTTTTTTCTTCCATTTCAATGGACACCAAAGGTCCTGTCACCTTATGTATCCTATGGTCACGTTACAATATAAGTGGCTGAAGCCACCTAGAAGCGTGGCTAAAGGGTACCAATATTTGTTGTTGTAATCAAACAATTCTTCTGGAAAGCGTGGCCAAAGGGTCCCAACGGCCACATGTGTTTGTTTAATGTGGCCTTTGGTATTATATGGTCACGTATATTTGTATTTTAGCCACATATGTTATAAAAAACGTGGCCAAATGGGTTGCTGAAATCATACATTTTGTCCCAATACGCGTGGCCAAAGGGTGGCAACGGCCACGTTAAAATATCAAAAGCGTGGCCTTTGGTATTATATGGTCACGTATATTTATATTTTCGCCACATATGTTATAAAAACATGGCCAAATGGGTTGCTGAAATTATAATTTTTGTCCCAATATGCGTGGCCAAAGGGTGGCAACGGCCACGCTAAAATATGAATAGCATGGCCTTTGGTATTATATGGTCACGTATATTTGTGTTTTAGCCACATATATTTGGAAAAAAAAAGTTGCCAAAATGTTGTTGAAATCAGATATTTTGTCCCAATACGCGTGGCCAAATGGGGGCAACGGCCACGTTAAAATATAAAAAGTGTGGCCTTTAGTATTATATGGTCACGTATATTTGTGTTTTAGCCACATATATTTGAATAAAATAAGTGGCCAAAGGGTAGTTGAAATCGTACATTTTGTCCCAATACGTGTGGCCAAAGGGTGGCAACGGCCACATTAAAATATAAAAAGTGTGGCCTTTGGTATTATATGGTCACGTATATTTGTGTTTTAGCCACATATATTTGGAAAAAAAAAGTGGCCAAAGGGTAGTTGAAATCAGATATTTTGTCCCAATATGCGTGGCCAAATGGTGGCAACGGCCACGTTAAAATATAAAAAGTGTGGCCTTTGGTATTATATGGTCACGTATATTTGTGTTTTAGCCACATATATTTGGGAAGAAAAAAAAGTGACCAAAAGGTTGTTGAAATCAGATGGGTCCTTGCTATACGCGTGGCCAATTTAAAAGCTATTACAAATTATTAATTACAAATCAAATAAAATTCAATTACTAGTCAAATACAAATGAAATACAAATAAGGTTAAAGAAAATTACACTGCATACAAGCATTATTATCAATTTAATTTTCAATCCGGGAGCAAACAACGCTACCATGTGGTCTTCATTTTCAACTGTCTAGATTTGAGCTTAATTAGGACCATTTTTTCTTGTATTCCTTCCTATACCAAAACATATAAGTGATAATTAGGTTATGGAAATTGATCATAATATATATAGCAATTTTTAAATACTTACCACCATGATAGATATGGACTGAGGAGTGCCATTTTATTGCAAGTAGTATGGGTCATCAGGTCCTACAATTCAATTGATTTCCAGATGAATATTAGATACCCAGATGAACTTAAAACATCCGGATGAACATCACATTAAGTTCCGGATCACCTTCAAAGTCAGTTGAACTTTATTTGGTACACATCTCACCATTTGTTCCAACAATCCCTAGCTAGCCCAAGTGTGTGAGGTACCAAATAACATTTAAAATGGGACTACATGACATTACCAAATAGATTACTGTGAAACTATAGAACGGAATGAAACTTGACTGGCAAATATTTACCTTTTTCTTTTCAACCACTTCAGACGAGGTTGACCGACCACCGATTTCTCGCCCTACAGTTCAATTAATTACTTTATGTAAATGAGCAATCAAACCGATAATGAGTTTGACAAATACTAACCGTTGTGTGTATGTCAGCATGATTAGTGCTATGGCTAGATCCAACAAAAATCTCGTCAGAATTTACCTATAACAATGTTTTTGAATTGGTAAAAAGTGAGAGCAAAATAATGATGCGAAGCTATCATGAAAGTCTTTATTCTGTTTTTTTAATCTAACATAAGTTGTTCCAGTTTTATTCATACAGATTATGTATATACTCTATTTTTTCATATTAACATACATTTTCAATGAATCATAGCAGAGCTCCATTTAACTCATAACTTTGTTCTTACATGAAGTATATATTCTTATGTACCAGGAACTTACATCTATTTGTGTTCTTCAGGAACAAGTGTTCCTCCGGATTGTGTTTTTCAGGAACAAGAGTGTATGTTATTATAAGGTGCTTGAGAATAGTATGATTAAGGTGTGATGTAAAGAATTTACCTCTGTAGATGCCGGAGCATTAAGTTGTTGTGGTAATGGTGTTCCAAGTGCAAGTAGATGAGCTATAAGTAGATCAAGTTTTTTATCCGATTCTTCAATCTACAGGAAGAGGGCCTTAACTTGTTCATTTTTTTCATCCCTAAGAAGTATCTCCTCTTTAAGTTCGAACTTAAGTTTTTCCAATTGACTATCAGTGTTGTTGGATCGATCCTTTAATTTTGTACGATTAACAGAATGTAGTTAGATGCTTTTTAACAAAGTACATAAATAGGAAAGCATGCAGACCCTATTGATTCATTATCTCTTAATTAGTTCTTAATTATTAATATATCACATAAAGATCCTATTGATTAATTATTTGATATGTTATACACAAATTAAAGACATCTAAAGGGAAGAGTGGAACACATCATGTCTTTAGTGGATATAAACAAATTACCTTTTCTAGCAAAGTAGCAGATGCATGACATCAACATTCTTCTATTCTTCTACAGGGGATTTAAATTATAATTTCTTTATTTGTACCCCTCTAACATGAACCTACAAAAAATGTTAGAAACATTCCTATATATGTCCTCTAGGATCATTTCCTAGTAATGACCAGAGTAACATAAATTAGTTCTTAATTATTAATATATCACATAAAGACACTATTGATTAATTATTTGATATGTTATACACAAATTAAAGACATCTAAAGGGGAGAGCGGAACACATCATGTCTTCATTGGATATAAACAAACAGTTGACCATTTCTAGCAGTGTACGTAAAGAAGAAAGGAGATTCAGCAGTAACATGAATCTACAAACATGTGCATATGCTTGACCTCAACATTCCTAGCATAAAAATAACTAATTTAGCATGCTCCCATAGTCATTTTAGAAGGTAAATAACTAATTTAGCATAAAATGAATGGGTTGAAATGAATGGAGATGATTTCTACAATATATACCCCTTCCTAATTAATTCTGTATGAAACTAAATTTTATCGATCTGTAACTATACACAAATACAAGGATCCTAAGTTAAACGTGTATCAATAATAAACAAAACAAACAATTTTATGAAAACAGATTGTAATTAATGAAACGGAATAACTTGACAATTACCGTTTTCTGGACTGATTGGTCTCCTAAATCACATGGAACTTCTGAAGGATCGCTAGCGCTGTCTGTTGAAGCTCCATGGAATATGTGAATGATATGGATGAGAAAGAAGAGATGGTTATTCGCCGGAGGCGTTTAACTGGAAATATTCTGATAAAGTGAGAGGGAAAAGTATCTGATGAATCGATAATAAGTAAATTTAGTTCGAAATTTTGGGTGTAATTGGAACTAATGGTGAGAAATTCAAATTTTTTGGTGAAACTTTTTAATTAAAGGGGGGGGGGGGATTGTTCAAACTAATAATAAAACCCAAAATTTAATTTAAACAATATGTATATTAAACAATATATTAAACCTAAAATAAAACATAAACATAATTAATTAATTAATTAAATGTCTCCACGTGGCTCTTTCGGCGGGTTCTTCTTCAAGATGAACTTCATCATCCAGTTCGTAAAAGTCTTCAAGTACCTCTTCTTGTGGGTTTGCAGGTTCTTCTTCAAAATGAGCTTCATCCTCTTGAGGTGTTGAAATAATGAGATTGTGAAATTGTACGAGTACATCAATTACGGTTGACATAACTGTGATCCTTTAAGCAGATCTGGACGACGATTGGAGTTAAAAGCCCTAACAAAATTATGTTTTAAAATTAATTTTATTATTTTCTTTTAGATATAATAAACAAGATTTTACTAATACGTGCTTTGTGCCCGGGATAACGCAACTACAAAAAAGGGTGACATTACTAAAACACAACTCAAAAATGAAAATGATAAATTCATATGCAATTCAGAACAAAAATACGAAAAGACCACCGTGTTGCGAATTTCTCATGTATAATAATTTTGTTTCCAAAAATATTAAACGATAGCCAATTAGGATGGTGAGGAGCAATTAGGACCAACTAGACTCAATGAGGACTAAATACTGACAATTAGCGTCATTTAGGATACTTTAGTGAAGACCAGTTATGGTCAATTAATATGGTCAATGAATACGAATTAGGACCAATTCAATGAGAAGGCCGATTATGCTCATAGGACTGATAAGGAAGGAGCATGAAGGAAGTGACTAATGAGGATCGATGATCAAGTATGACCAATTAGGACTAATTGGAGCCAATTAGTTTGAATGAGGACCAATGATACCAATAAGGGTAAATCAGGGTTAGTTTTGGTCTATTAAGACCAATTAGGGTCAATGAGGACCCATTAGGACCAATGATGGTCGAATATGCTCGATTAGGACCAATAAGGATAAATTATGACCTATTAGGGCCAGTTAGGACCGATGAGGGCCAATTAGACAGAATAAGTACCAATATGGCTCAACTCGGGTTAATGAGAAGCAATTTGCACATTTTGGACCAATAAGGACCAATTAGTGCCAGTTAGCCTCAATAAGGACCAACTAGACTCATCTAGGACCATTTACTTTGAAGTACAACAAATTTGAGTCAGTTAGGCCTAATTGACCCCAATTGATTATAACTGGTCCTAAATGAGCCTAATTGGTCGTAATTGACCGCAAGTGATCTTCATTGAACCTAACTGAGCCTAATAGACTATAATTGATCTTCATTGGCCCTAATTCATCCTAACTGAGTGTTCACTGGCCCTCATTGGTCCTCATTTGTCATAAATGACCATGAATGACCTTAATGCAGTCTACTGGTCCTCATTGAGCGTAATTGGCCCTCAATCGCCCTAATAGACCCTAATTGGTCATATTTGGTCCTCATAAGGCATCATTGAGCAAAATCGACCCTCGTTAGTTATAACTGGTCTTCATCATTGACCCCAGTTTATCCTAATTGGGCCTCGTGGCTTCGTTGGTCCTAATTGGTCCTACTTTATCTTCATTTGTCCTAATCGGTCCTAATTGATGTGGATTCAATTAAAATAAATTAATATATTATTCTAAACCAAATTAAATTATCAAAAATTCCCCCCATCCCAATTTCAACTAAATGGGCAAACTCCAATAACTTCCCCTATTTCAGTTCTTAGGGTTCATTGTGATCTAGAAGAACGAGCGTTAGTATAAAACTGCATTTTCAAAAAACAGTTACCCTCTATTTCTCTCCAGGTTTCTAATTGGTGATTTAAACCAAAACCTTACTCTCTAATTTCTCACAAATGGCACCCAAATTGAATCGAAAGGCCGCATCAAAGCCTACTCAACTGTTCTTCGCCGAACACAATGTTGTAACGTACTTCGAGAAGTTTGATAAGTCAAAGCTATTTAATGAAATGAACGATTTCCTTGAGAAATCCAACACTCAATTTGCTTTAACTATGAATCCTGTAATATGCAAGCAGAGAATTATTGAATTTTGGGACTCAGCAAAAAAATTTGTTGATAGCAACGGGTTGCTAAAATTGACTCTAGAGCCAATGGAAATGAGATTAGTTTGATTGAAGAAATGATCCGGAAGCATCTAAAATTCAATGATGCAGGAGGTGATCCTGATTACAAGTCTGAATTGTACTTAAAGACGTACGAAGCAATTGGGTATGGGGGTGACCTAACTTGTGGGACCATCAAAAAAGGACAACTACCCTATGTTTGGCGATATCTTGCTCATACCGTTCTCCATTGCCTATCTCACAAGAAAACTACGTGGGATGAACTTGATGCACCTCAATCATTCTTTTTTCATGAATTGGTAAATGGGCTCAACTTTAACTTTTCAAAAATGATATTTGATGGAATGCTGGAAAATCTAAAACCTAAGAGGATCTTTTACATGTACCCCAGATTCATCCAACACATTCTCAATTGTGAATTTCCAAATCTGCAAATCTCTGATCAACATCTTGAACTAAAATATTTTACAAGTAAAACATTTTCTAACATGCAAGTGAACAAAACTGTTTTTCTTGGTAAAGACACATCACACTCTATGCCTAAGGCCAGGACTGCCCCTGAGCAAACTGCTCCTGGTGACAACATTGTTACACCAACAAGTGTTGAGCCCACACCAGACCGACCATCCTCTTCCACTGATATACAAATTCCCACCAAAAGGAAGAGGATGTCCACATCAAAAACCACACCCAAAAATACCACACGCACTCCACAATCACTCAAAAGAAAGAGGACTAGGTCTCCTCCACCTAGACCCTCCACAGGACTACTTCAGAATGAGGGTGATATATCACCTAGGCCACATGAAGTAGATCCCCCAACCCTTATTGCAGGGAATATACAAATGGACCTGGTTCAATCACCCAACCCACATTCTGCTGATAAGGTGACTTACAGTAGTGATGAAGCAAGTCACGTGGAAAGGGCTGAAACTACTCATGAAGTCACACTAGACCCTGAGGACAGTGCCAACATCATTAAGACCCAATCCACGGCAACTGTTTCTGTCAGGGAACCTATTCAAGAACCTTTGATTAACAACACGAATCCCAGGTGCCAAGAAACCATGGGTGCTGAGCACGAACAAGGTCGGCTTGTTTGCTCTTCATTGCTCAAAGATACTGGAAACACACCAGTTGAGAGCAATAAGACACATATTGAATTTACGGTTTCGATGTACAAAACTTGAAAATGAATTAGTAGCTCTCCGTGAAATTGTGAGAACTCAAGGAGAAGAAATTAAATGGTTGAAGGCAGAACAATCTGTGAAAGCCACTGATAGTTAAGGTTGTCAACCATATGTTGAAATGAAATTCACATGTCAAACTATATTTAATTCAAAATAGGATCTTGCAAAGGGTGCCTTCCTCAGATGTTGATGAAGTTGAACAAGTTGATCCAGTTGAACAAGTTGATTCGGTTGAACAACTTCATCCGAAGGAAGAAGGCCATGTTGATCTGGTTGAACAACTTGATCCGGTTGAACAACTTCATTTGGAGGAAGAAGGCCATGTTGATCCGGTTGAACAACTTGATCCGGTTGAACAACTTGATCCGGAGGAAGAAGGCCATGTTGATCCGGTTGAACTAGTTGATCTGGTTTAACAACTTCATCGGGTGCAAGTGACTGCTGATAATCAGATGATCACAAGTGTGATGAGTGATCTGCAAACCAAAAATGTGAAGATAACTCCTGAAGCTCTATCTTTCATGTGAAAAAATGATGATTAGGAATACTCTTAACTGCAATTGGTTAAGGAGTGCTCCATCTCTGCCCATCATTCCTGTTTTAAAGCCTAGTGCTCCATCTCTGCCCATTATTCCTGTTTTACAGCCTTGTGCTCCCCCTGATACACCTGGAACAGAAAAGGTTGTTGAAGCTGATGTTTAAGAAGATGGAGTCAAAGACAAGGTGTTTGCAGCTGTTAAAGAGAAAAAGCCTGTGGAGCCAAAGACTGAACCTACTGATGAGAATGATTTTTCTGCTGAAGTAATCAGATTTAGGAAAGGAAAAATGGTGATGCCCTAGTACCAATCAGATTCTGACAAGGTGTTTGCAGTTGTTAAGAAGACAAAGCCTCCAACATTCATTTATGATCCACAGGTATCTCTCCCAGAAGATGAGGTAAACATGATAAAATAGGCACTTGCAGATGCTGAGAAAGCTGAACAAATAAAAAGGGATGGAGACATGGTCTTTGCATTCAAACTAGAAAGAGACATGCTGCGTTATTCAAATGATAAAGTAATAATGGGTCTGATAAATCAAATCAAGAGAAGGTCTATTGATGAGAAAATGGCAACGATGGACTCTGAGAAGGAGACAAGAAAAAGAAGAATGGTCACAGAATCTGATAAGGAGATCAAAGCTGACCAAGAAAAGATCAGACTGTCAGATAATCTTCACAATGCCAAACTCCTTATGAAGTTCACAGATATTATCATAGCCAGGGGATGGGCAACTCCTGAATAAGCAAATTTAATGACTGCTAATCAGTTATGCGATATGATGTCTAGATTTGTTCAAGAGGATGGTGAATTAAAACTGAAGGAAAAGATAGATGCTGAGGAAAGGCAAGAGAAGATAAAAAGGGAAGAAGAGATACAGAAAAACCTAGAAAACCCTATAACAGAGGAAGAAGAACTCAAGCTTCTCAAACGCTATTTCATTAGGATGAGGGGGGAGGACCTAAAAAAGATCAATCCTTCTGGTATTAATAGCTTGAGAATCAGATATTCAAATACCATACATGAACAAAACAAAATCTCAAAGGTTACAGGTGAACTAATACCACAGGTACATTTTCTGATCTGAACAGAATCCTAGCCTCACAGCAAACCAGAAGAAACCCTCCTAGAACTAGTAGACTAGAAAAAAGCCTAAACCTATAAAGCCTCCTAAACCTGTAACATTAAAGCCTCTTCCACCAAAGTTTAGAATAGACAATTTCACACCCATTGTACCACAACCTAGAATTGATCATACTCTTCCATCTCCATATCCTCACCTAAACGAACCCTCAAAACCCTCATCTCCACCCAAGTCACCAGAAAAACCACCCACCAAAAGAATGAAGTCAGTGGCTAAGTAGGGAAAAGGAAAAGTGATCAATGAGGAGGATGAATATAGAGATGTCCATGCTGAAAGGAGAAGAATCATCTCCTGGAGGTATGATGATCAAGCCAAAGTATACATGTTCACAACTAGTTCAGATGAGGTACTAAAGGTTACAGCTGAAGAAGCTATGTACAACCTCACTGACCATGAGTTGGGTGATGTTAGACAATTACGTGGTGATATGAAGGGTACGTTTTTACAAAAGGACTCCTTAATGCTGAGGATAACAATGTATTTGGATGACTTATATGGGGAAGTAGATGAAGCCACACAACGCATCATTACAATCATGTTTCGACGCTTGAAGTTGATAAGGATGGAAAGTTGGTAGTCTATAGAGCTGATGGGTCATTCACAAGGCATAGTACAGTTCCAGATCCAGAATGGAGCCAGGCTGACAAAAACCGAATCCATCAAATAATGACAACTAACAGGCTTCATGTGGTTAAGATAAAATAGGTGACCAACTGGGAGAATAAGAAAGAAACAGACATGTATCACATTTTCACTAGTGAACATGGCGAGACAATTAGAAGCTTAGAAGATGCTCTAAATGGGCTTTCTGAAGATGAGATACGAGATATTGTCAGGATTGGTGATACTGAGAGCAGAATAGTGACCCGGACCTATCATGAAAGTCTCCTATTTCACAGGGCCAAATTTTGGTTACAAGCTATTGAAGAGGAGAACAAGATGGGAACCGGATGAACTTAGCTGGAAGAAGAGTTGATCCCTGTATTTGTGTATAATTTCATAAGTTGTTCCAGTTTGTATGTTAACATAAGTTGTTACAATTTTATTCATACACTATTCATCTATAATTACATACATATTTTCAATGAATCATAGCAGACCTCCATTTCACTCATAACTGTGATCTTACATGAAGTATATATTCATATGCTATGTTAGTATATGTTGGCATTTTGATATGGTGGGATGAGATGATTTATAAACAGGATAAATTTTACTTCTTCAGTAAATTGGAAGAAGACAAAACCCAATGAACTACAATTCCTCAGGAAGAAGAGTTCATGAGGATTGAGAGAAGATGAACTAGAGTTCTTCAGGAACCAGATAAACTAGAGTTCTAAAGTTCTTCAGGATGGTTAACCAGTTTTCATCTATAATAACATATACATTTTCAATGAATCATAGCAGACTCCATTTTACTCATAACTGTGATCTTACATGAAGTATATATTCATATGTTATATTAGTATATGTTGGAATTTTGATATGGTAGGATGAGATGATTTATAAACAGGATAAATTTTACTTCTAAATTGGAAGAAGAACAAAACCGGATGAACTACAATTCCTTAGATTGAAGAGTTCATGAGTACTGAGAGAAGATGAACTAGAGTTCTTCAGGATGAACCGGGTAAAATAGAGTTCTAAAGTTCTTCAGGATGGTTTAACCAGTTCACAATAAAATAAAAATCACATCACACTACTACAAAAACTGGCTTTCTTGACGTGCATTGCGCGTCAAGAAAGGGCCTTCTTGACACGCAAATGCGCGTCAAGGATGCGGGGGTCAAGAAGCTTCTTGACGCGCAAAATGCGTGTCAAGAAGCTCTTGACGCGCGAACGATGATGCGCATTTTATGACGCGCATTGCGTGTCAAGAAATGGTCTTCTTGACACGCAAATGCGCGTCAAGGAAGCCGGGGTCAAGAAGCTTCTTGACGCGCAAAATGCGTGTCAAGAAGTTCTTGACGCGCGAACAATGACGCGCATTTTTGCGCGTCAAGAATGTTTTTAAAAAATTAAGAAAAAACATTTGTTTGTAAATCACTAATTTCCACATTAAATGGCAATTAACCTCAATACAAAATACAATACACTTACAACAAAATAATGCATTATATATATATATATAGTAAGCATTACAAACTTAACATAAGTTTACATAAAAAAATAAACTATGAACTAATTAATACATAATATAAACACTATACTATCAATACTTTACTAGTTGTTGTTGCTGCTGTCATTAGTTGCACATCTGCAAAAATATAGTTCAAATTCATAAAATTTCATCTTAAAACTGACATGATTATCAAAATCTTATCATTTAGTCCCTAACTGGTCACAGAAGTAGAATATATTCACTGTCACTGCATATCAAAGCTTCACCTGCATTTTAGTTATAGTATATTCTCCTTTAGCCTACTTCAACTTGATCTCCATTCAAATATTAAAAAAAGAAGCAACAAATAATTCACCTAAAAAAGAAAGCTAGCATAAAAAACTATGAGAAAATGATAGTAATGTCAATGAGGTTTCTACAAGAGTTACAATCTGATGTACAAGGAATACTAAGGTAAAGTTTTTCAAGATAATAAGGCATGTTCCAAGATATTTGGCTAGTGTACCTTGATATTAACATAAGGGTGTTGGCAAATCAGGACCACCATTGTTCCTCATCCTTGAACAAGTCTGTATGCGCAGGTCTGTATGTACCTAAACCAGTTCAAACAAATTCAGAAACTACCTTATATCCCCAAAGGCACACATCTAAAATCAAAGGGCAAATCCCATATAGTCATGATAAATGTATTATTTTGCTATAAGTGGTTGTCTTAATGCAACCTAAACTAAATCACTCATACAAGCCAACCATCATTAAGGAAATAAGGCAATATATGCAAAATGAGATATCACAAGCTAATATTGCTTTGTGTAACTTAATCATTACAAGACTCCAATTATGCATAAACTATTAAAATGACTAAGAGTAAAAAAGGCACCTGTGCTTTTTTATAATGTTGTTTTTGCGAGATCATAATAATCTTTTCAAGCTGAGACTTGAATGTATTATCTTCCATCGGGCCCTGCAATCGTTGAAACAATTGTCTTGCACTTCCCTGCGTGAGATACATCAACAAACAAAACCAACTATCAAGTATAAATCTGTTGGAAATTGGCCCAGAAAATAAATACAGATGAACATGTTTTGCCAATAAAAATACATGTACAAAATTTAAACAGGCAGACTGCAAAACCAGCATGTCAGGCTAAACTACCTAACCAGGCAGGTTTGTTGTCAGAACATCCTGAAACAAATACAAAGACAAACAAAATTTGTAACAATCAGAGCCAAAACATTGTTTGGATTACTTTTATAATGTTGTTTTTTGCTGCTATTATATGTAGTTTTTAATGCAGTTTTTCTACTGTTTTATGCAGTTTTTGATACTGCTATATGTAGTATTTGCTGCTGTTATATGCAGTTTTTATGTTCGAACATCAGAGCCAAAACAGTAGGGCTAACTATATCCAATACATAGAGTTTTAGCCCATGTTCCAACAGAATGAACCATCATAAACACACATAGATTTCCAAGGAATCATAAACCAGCCTCTATAATTACCATTAAAGTGCAGAACAATACCTTGAATTCCTCTGCTTCTTTCACCCTCAGGTCAGTAAGTGTACAGCCAGTTTATGCGTGTGTCTCTGGTAGTTGTAGGCCGGAGTTAGCAGTGGGTCTTCCTTGCATGCTTCTGATTCTGGAATAAGCCCCTTTGCTTAAGCATCTAATATCATGCTATAACCAATCCTGCAATCCAAAAGTAAACAAAACCATAATCATAATCAAATTCATTTCATCCTTTTTATTACACAATTTCTAATAAGAATCAACAGATAAGACAGCTGTCCTTAAAACTAGAGTAGGGCTCCATCAACAACATTATTGAGATAAACCATAGGAGTGTTTCCAATCAATTGTAAGACCTCCTTAAAGCCTCCTCAAGTGTTGCAACGATTCACGGGTCTCTGGGTACCTTTTCAATTCACTAATCTTAAGTTGCTGTAAAAGATTCCCAATTAACTAATTTTTAAGGGGATGAAACCCCATCAAACTTTACTAATAAAAGAATCAACACAAGGCTACACTTTAGCCATAGGTCTAGGCCCCTCATAACCCTGCAACCTATCAAAAACACTAACCCTTTGGTATTAGAATCACCATCAACTATCATAGAAATTAGAGCAGGGCCTAAAATAGAATCATCCTTGTTTTTAGATGCACGAACTTCAAATACAACATCATTAACAATTTCCAAAAACAAATCAGTTGGCAACGAGGAACCAGGAATAATATTAGGAATAGGTTTTTGCAAAAGCTCTGTAGAAATCGTAATTCTAGGAGATTAATAGCAATCAAACCTCCATCAGGTGGGTCTGGTGGCTTCAAATGATACGATTGAGTATATTTCTCAAACATAGGAGAATTTGTCAACTCACACATAAGAACAATACAACCTGATCGAATGCTTCTTGTTTACAATCAGAGTCGAATGCTTTAATTGATCGAGCATAGGGCTCAAAGCAGATGCAGAGATCAGGTGCAGACCTTTGAGAGACTAAGAGGTTGGGAACTATCCCTTGCGGCAGAAAATGCAGTCAACGACCCAGCAGCCCACCCAACTTATCCCTGTATTCAACCAAAAATTGAAGTATGAGAATAGAATTAAACACAACGTAACAAATTAGATACATACCACCCAAAGCCCCTGACACAGAGTTTTTACATAAAACAAAACCCAACCTGATCTAAAAATGATCAGGTCTCGCTTTTGATCCCTGCTACACAACTTGCTATCTATCCATGTATGGCTTAATTTTTCAGACATGTTATAGCTGTATTTTCAGCCTTGTACGAAAATAATTTCAGAGTCTTGTATGGTTGTAATTCTCAGCCTTATACAACTGTATAGCAGGCCTGTACAGCCTAAAATACAACTTTGATTCCACTAATCCTAATTTATAATAGTTCATAAAGAAGGCTTCTCTTAACAAAGAAGGCTTCTCCTAAAATACTAATTGGATTCCACTAATCCTAAAATACAACTTCGATTCCGCTAATCCTAATTATAACTTTTCCCTGTACATACATATTTAAGAATTTGGATCTGAGATACTTTGAAGAAGTAAATAATGTTCATAAAGAAGGCTTCTCTTAACAAATTAACCATTTGTAATATAAAAAAAGGTTTTGTCAAATCCAAAGGCAAATCAAACCTAATAACAGGGGAAAAACACTTATAAAATTAAGAAAGAAAATAGGTAACTGGTAGTTGATACTCAGTTCATACTAAGTTAAAGTTGCAACTCCATCAAACACATGAAATTAGAAAAAGGTAAACATGAAAGCATACTATAAAAGAGTAAACATGAAAGCATACTATTGTATTGTATTGGTTGTTGCTCTCTTTTTCTTTGATACATTCTTTATCCAACTTAACAGATTTGAAAAGTTGTTGCACTAAAACGATGAATCTAATAATAATGTCATTAATGCATGAAGGTCTCTTCCTCTTGGTTCCCGCATAGGTTATTGAACCCGAACCCCTGGGAACCCCTTAATGAGGCGTTGCCCAATTAAACCCCTGGGTTTGGCAATGCATTATATAAGAATATCTTGAATATAGGTGTAATCCACATGACCGCACCTTCTAACTTGTATCAACATTTATTCTTATTTATTCTTAAGTCTCATGTAAATCTCAGTTAACCAACATGACTTCTTGATAGAACTAATATCACCAACAAGCCATTCACTATTCGTTCGAGGGAAATTATATATTTGAGTACTAAACAAATTTCTTAAGAAGTGTTTGTGTCATTTGCATCTCAACCCAAAACCCCTTAATCTTTAAGTTTTGTCCAAAGCTTCATGTCTTGGTAAAATAGCATCTCTTAATGAGATAATTTTACCGAACAACTAATATGCAAGTATATTAGAACAATCAAAAATCACAAAAGGAGACTAATTTTAGATTTAGTGTGTAGAAATAAATAAGATCATTCTTGAAGATATACATTTGACAAACTGTTAGTGATTAATAACGTAATGCAACCTAATAATCTGAGTGTGTAACAAATCCAAACCCTAAGTGTCTATCGCATATATTCAGCAACACTAAAAACTATATTGTTCACAGAGGCAATTCCTCAAACAGCTGAAATGCAAACATACGCTGGTCAAGAGAAACAAGAACAATCAACCAAGTCATATTAAATAGGTGGATTTAGCTCACCAGAGTTTATGTGCGCGGTTGCGCCGGCGAACAAATCATGGCGGCTAGTAATTTCACAGAAACGGGGTTGAAGATGGAACTTGAGGAGCTAATGACATTTGCTAGTCGCTTGAGATGATAGAAGTTAAAAAGTCTATGAAAATCACCGTCAGGAGGTCCGTTAGAAAACTAGGGTTCCGGCAAAGAGGATAGAATTTGTTGCAGGGGGTTGGTGGAGAGGCGATGAGGGTGGAGGATTCTGTCGGCGTCGAGGGTGGAGGATTCCGTCGGTGGCGGCGTGGACGAAGTCATTGCAGGGGTCGGTGGAGAGGCAGCGCACAGAGAAGGGTCGCCGGTGGAGTGAATTTGGGTGAGAGACATGTTTTTGGAGAGCGGGGAAGAGACGTGTTTTTTGGAGGGGTGAATTTGGGGAAAATTTTCGAGGAGGCTGAAAATTAGGGCAAAAAATTTGGGGGAATTTTTTGGCAAGGAAAAAATTAAAAAACGACAAGGAATTCTTGACACGCAATTTTGAGGTGTCCTCCATGCTTTTTTAATTTTTAAATTATGACAGAAATTTATGACGCTAAAAAAAAGCGCGTCATCTATCCTTAGGATTTTTCAATTCTTGACAGTTTTTTTATGACACACGTTTTTGCGCGTCAAGAAAGTACCGAGTGTCATCGTTCGCGTGTCAAGGAAAGCCCTATTTCTAGTAGTGTCAGTTCACAATAAAATCTATTTGCAACAATCAAATTTAGAATAAAATCAACTTTAATGATTGAGATAAAATCTATCTATATAATTAATGGGGTTAACAAAAACAAACAGGAGGAAGAGTTAACAAAAACTTTAATATATATATATATATATGTATATATATTGATCTATATACAAAGACTTTCATCAGATCCTATACAAAGATCTATCTAACTAGCTAAGACCTAGCATCCGACATATAGTCTTCATCATCAAAGAAGCTGTTGCTGCTGCTGTCATCAGGAAACAGCTTTTGACCAGGCGGCAATCTCGGTCCCAACTCGGAGGTGTAGGTGGAATCCCTGTTCTAGATTAAATACACATCCATCTCTCTCCCCCTCTGGTCCCTGGAGATGAAGTTTCATATCCCCTACAACTTTGGCAGTGATGAAATCAGCGTACTCAAGCCCATTTGTGATGGACAGAGGTGGGATCCTCCATTAAATGAGGAAATAGCCAATCGATGTCTGGTTTAGGTATTGCACCATTTGATTCATATTATGAAAATCAAATGTGCAAATGTCGACATAGTCGACATAAACTACCTTTCCTTTCCACACATCCTGGCTGGCGGCATTCCGGTGGAAATCGCCGGTGGAAAAACCCAAATGCAGAGTAGAGAGTAAGTAATTAAAAAACATAAGACCCTAAAAATAAAATCCTGCAGCCATTGTTGATTGAAAATACACTTACGGGGAGTCTTGCCGTAGTAGGGCGCTAGTTCATTAACACCCCTAATCCTCCATTGTTTACTAGACTCAGCCATTGATCGATCGAAGTTTTTTTTCTTGATGATCAGGAAATACGTTTGTACACAAGATTTTGGTGGCAAGAAAGTGGAAAGAAGGTGGAAATTTAAAGGCACTCAGGCCACGCTACCAGCTATGGTGGGAAGAAGTGGAAAGGTCAGGCCACGATAACCGTGTATATTTTTTTACCTTTACCATGCAAATCTTGTTTTTACCGTGTCTATTTATTACCTTTAGCAACGTAAAATTTTGTTGATCAATTATTTTTTATGTGATGGGAGTAATTAAATAAGTTCTGGTTAAAATATAACCAATTAACACTTATGTCTCAATGGTTCTTCTTAATCTTATAGTGTGTTCCTTTCTTTTGACTGACCCAGGTTCAAGCCTTGTTTTTTACTGACCCGGGTTCAAGCCTTGTTTGCTACAATTTATAATTTTTTGATTGTCTAATAGTGGATGACATGATTTATAAACTGGATAGATTGTACTTCTTCGGTAGATTGGAACAAGAACAAAATCGTATGAACTAACAAGAACAAAACCGTATGAACTAGAATTCCTCAGGGAGAAGAGTTCATCTGGAATGAGAGCAGAAGAACAGAACTAGATGACATTTTTAGAAAACTGTTTCACTGCCTTGGCGGACTGAGATGATTTATAATTAAACAAGATCAATTTTAGTTATTCATTAGAGAAGAATAGAACCGGATGAACTAGAGTTCTTCAGGATGATTTATAATTAAAAAAAAATCTATTTGCAATGGAAAAATTAAGATTCGTGTATTTTTCCGGAAGAACATTCATTCCTGATGAATGTTTATAACCTTCCAGAACATTATCTTTCGCCACGCATATAATTTCATACCGTGACCATTCGTCATCTACTATTTAGTCACACAACCTAATAACAGTGGCCATATGTACTAGCTTTTAGCCATATAACAAAGTAAAAACAGGGGCCATTGCTCACATTTAGCCACGCATAATATATACTTAATAGTTTTGTTTTTTTAATTTACTAAGTAATAAAATCTACTCTTCCATCACACAACATTATTTAAGCGTGGCCATACATTCCTTTTTGGTGACACGAATAAAAAATCATAAAAATTCCGTGGTCGTTTGGTGCATTTCGCCACTCTTTTTTAAGTGTGACAAATAAGTGCCACGTGTTTTTGTAAAACAGTGGCTAAAACCACTGCACCTGATTGTTGTTGTCACATAAACAAAAAAAATATGTGGCTAAAGGGTCCAAAGGCTGTATATTTGGCCACGGGTACAAAATATATGTGGCTAAAACTAGTGTTTCTTACCTTTAGCCACTTTTTTTTTAAAACCGTGGCTAGGCGTTTTCGAAAAAACCGTGGCTAAAGCCACTTTTTGATGTAGTGTACGCCTCGAGACAACTTAAGGTACATGAGAAAAGCTACACAACGCACGACCTTGAACTCGGTGCGGCCGTCCTCGCCTTGAAGATATGGCGGCACTATTTGTATGGGACCAAATGCATTGTCTTTACTAATCATAAAAGCCTACAATATATCCTCAACCAAAAAGAACTCAACATGCGTCAGCGAAATTGGGTTGAGCTCCTCAATGATTATGATTGTGAGATACGCTACCATCCTGGTAAGATGAATGTCATAGCTGATGCACTCAGTCGCAAAGCCTATGTAAATTCTATCGTGTTTCAAAGCATTCGTTCTGATCTCCACAATCGTATTTTTGAGGCTCAACACATTTATGTCACCGAAGGTAACATGTTGAAGAAATGTCATGCGGTGCCGAACTCCAGTTGGAAACCAAACCTAATGATATCCTTTATTTCATGAATCGCCTATGGATTCCCGATCGTGACAACCTTCGCACGTTCATCATGAACGAGGCTCATAACTCTCGATATTCTATTCATCCTGGTGCTGACAAAATGTACCAAGACCTCCATCGTTAATATTGGTGGCCTGGCATGAAGAAAGATGTAGCTCTCTTCGTGGCTAAGTGTCTTACATGTTCGAAAGTCAAGGTTGAGCATCAACACCCTTCAGGGTTACTTGAACAACCTGAAATCCCTATCTGGAAGTGGGAATATATTGTGATGGATTTCATTACGAAACTTCCACGCACTTCCAGTGGCTACGATAGCATTTGGGTTATTATTGACCGATTGACAAAATCATCTCATTTCATTCCTATTCGCGAGGACTATCAAGTTGTGAAATTGGCTCGAATCTATGTCGATGAAATCGTAAGACTCCATGGTGTTCCGTTAAGTATCATTTCCGATCGTGATGGTCGTTTCATTACTCGATTTTGGCAAACTTTACAATCCGCTTTGGGCATACGCTTAGACCTCAGCATGGCCTACCATCCACAAACAGATGGTCAGTCTGAGCGTACCATTCAAACCCTCGAATACATGATTCGTTCATGCGTAATAAATTTTGGTGGCAATTGGGACACTCACTTACCTATGATAGAGTTTTCATATAATAATAGCTATCACTCAAGTATTGGCATGGCTCCATTTGAAGCTCTCTATGGTCGCAAGTGTCGCTCTCCTATTTGTTGGAACGAGGTCGGTGAAGCTCAGATCACCGGTCCCGAACATATTCAGGAGACTACTGATAAAATCTCGCAAATCCGTGATCATCTTTTGGCTGCTCGAAGTAGATAAAAAAGTTATGCTGACAAACGCCAAAAGCCTCTCGAATTCCAAGTTGGTGATTTAGTACTCCTCAAGGTTTCACCTTGGAAAGGAGTTATACATTTCGGGAAAAGGGGAAAGTTGGCTCCTCGTTATGTTGGCCCTTTCAAGATTCTTGAAAGAGTTGGGAAGGTTGCCTACAAGCTTGAACTGCCACAAGAGCTCGAAGATGTTCATCCAACGTTCCATGTGTCCAATCTTCGTAAATGTTTGGCTAACATAGACCTTCACATACCATTAGACGAAGTTCACATCGGTGAGACAATGCACTTTGTCGAAAAACCAGTGGAGATTATGGACTGAGAAATTAAGTAACTCAAGCGTAGCCGTATATCGATTGTCAAGGTCCGTTGGGAGTCTAAACGTGGGCCATAATTCACCTGGGAGCGTGAAGACCAAATATCCGCATTTATTCGAGCAGTCTTCTCAAGTATAATTTGGGGACGAAATTTCCTAAAGTATGAGAGATATTTTTGAGTTCAATATATAACTTTTGATTTTTTTTCAATTTATCACGAGCTTTCAATTATTTTAAGTTAAGCCAAGACTTCAGTATGCTGTATATGTGTGGCAATTGTGGGCAATATTAGTCACGCAAGCAATTGAAACATATAATGTGGTTATACGAAAGTTTCGGGCTAAAACGGTAAATAATGAAAGTTTGGGTCATTTTGACAAACTCGAGATTGTATTTGGTCATTTCACATGTTTCAAATCATCATGTCTATGTGTTACACATTTAAAAATGTTGAGGGACCAAATATATGTCAACATGGTACAAAATAATGAGAGAATAAAATTTAATAAAAAGAGTTGTTGCTGGTGAGGTTCGAAACAGCGACCTCCTGGTTCAATTTCTGAACTCAAACCATTGCGCCAAGTTAACACCTAAAATGACTCCCTATCAACTGTATATTCTCTCCCAAGTCTAATCAAATCATTTCCATCCAAAAACTTCAATCAATTAGTGATTTTAATTGATTTCTTCATAAATTCAAAGATTTGACTTTTTCTTCAAGAACTTTCATTTTCAAAATTAAAACCCTAGACGATCTCTTGACTATAAATACTCATACACCTGATCCTAAAACTCCTTGCTCGACATATTGGTGCTCCAAATTTCGGATTTGTTGCGAGAATTAAGACCTTAAAAGTCAATAGTTGTCCTTCCTTGTTCATTGTTCGGGTATATTTCCACCACCATCTCCTTCCTTTAACAAAGGGCTACAAAAGCCCACTGTCTCTTTTCGTCTGGGTTGACCGAATAAAAAAGTCAACCTTCAAGTTCATAAGACTTTGGGGATTTAGGCTTAATTTTTATAATTAACATTTGATTTTCATTTTAATCCTTTTAATATGCTATATATGTTCCATAAGGTATTCCAACAACACCAAAACCCGTTTTCTCTATAAAAATATTGAATCTTTGCATAATAGCCTCATTACTTATTAATATTGGCATTCTACCAACTATAAAGAATTTAAAAACATCTTGAAGGCATTTCCCACTTCTAAATGTGCGCAACATATCTCTATGATTATTGCATACCACAAACTGGACAATTATCATCATATGTACATAAACCTTAATTTTTTTAGCATATAAAATTTTCTCAAAGACCTTTATGCTAAAAACTTGTTAGAGCATATTCCCATGCTAACGTGTGTCTCGTGTATTGTATCTTATCTAGAGCATCTGTGTGAGTTAGTTAGTCATCTGGCCGGATCACATGATCCGCCGGACCAGTTGATACGGCGGACCAGATGGTCTGCTGGTGGTCCGCTGCCTTATGACTAAGTGACTATAAATAGTTCGTGTTAGAGAGAGTTAATCAGTTCTGTCATTTTCTATATCTCTTAACTGTGTGTAACTGAAAGTGTTTCTCTCTCTAGCTTGTAACCTCTTAGTGAATCAATAAAGCAAAGCTTTATTTACTTCTTGTTGTTATCCAATTACTGAATCATGCTGTAGTAAGATCGTCTCGTGTTTTTTCAAGTGGTATCAGAGCATTCCAGGTTGCTCTACTGCTGTGATTTGGTAAGTTTTCGAAATTCTAGAGAGAGAAAGTTTGGGTTTTCTATGTTTTTCATCAATTTTTCATAATTCTGAGTGATTCCAAGGATAAAAATGATTTCTGGATGTTCCTTGAGTGTTTTCGCATCATACTGATCCAGTTTCTAGCTTCATTTGTCGAAATCTGTGAAAATCAGCCGATTTCAGCTTCGTTTGAAGTTGGTCCGCCGGTGGAACATTTGATCCGCCATTTGATCCGCCCAGGCAATCTTCATCAGTCTGATCCGCAGCAGTTACAGCGTATCAGTGTGATCTGCTGAAAATTCTGGTCCGCCGTACCAGTTTTGGTCCTCCGTATCAAAATCTGATCCGCCGTATCAAAATTTGATCTGCCGGACGAAATTTGATCCGGATCTGGTCCGCTAGTACAAATCTGATCCGCCTGGTTAATTTGATCCGGAACTGGTCCGCTGGTAATACTTTGATCCGTCGATTTGTTTTGATCCGCTGGCAGAAAACATACCTTCACTAAAACTGACGTAACTTGCAAACCGTTTGGAGTTACAGAACCCAATACCAGTCAAAACGTTCGCCTTTCCGAGATCTAGGACTTGTACCGGCCTACGGCCAGTACCGTCAAGTTTTGAACCCCAAAATCCGCTTGGAAGACGCTCGTTTTTCAGTTTTTAGTTTTCGTGTTTGATATTGAAATTTCAAAATGAGTGATTTCTATGCAATGACTGCTGCTCAAACATCAATGCAAGCCATGTTGAACTATGATAACGAGATAGGAACAACTCAAAAGGTTCCTAAATTGCTAAGGCTTGAAGATTATTACAATTGGAGAAGTCGGTTTGAATCTTACATTTATTCGCAAGATATTGAAAGTTGGATTCCAATTGAGAAAGAATATGAATATCCGATGATAAGTCCCAACAAACCAAAGATGATTAGTAGTTTCGATGCTGATGAACGGAAATTGTTTGCTCGAGAAAAGAAAACATATAGTTATCTTACAATGGCCTTGCCAAAAGAGCTAATGCATCAATTTAAGCAATATACAACGGCTAAGGAGTTGTGGGATGCTATTGAAGAGAGATGTACGGGTAATGATCAATACAAAAATACTCGAAAGAAAGTGTTGAAGAAAGAATTTGATAATTTCAGACACTGCGAGAATGAGAAAATTCCAGATTTGATTGCTCGGTTTTCCCATTTGATAAATGAACTTGATGTTGTAGGAGTCAAGAAAGATAGTGATGAATTGAAAGAGAAAATTCTGGAAGCGTTACCAGAAAAATGGGAAAATTATGTGATGATGTTGACAAATGATCCAAGTTATTCAATTTGGACATTTAATCAAATAACTAGCAAAATACAAGCTCGTGAGATGGAATTGTTAGTGAAGAAATCTGCACATCCTACAGTTCAAAATCCTGAATTGTACTTTGGAGAAAATAACGCTACAGTTCATGCTAAGGCAAAGTCACATTCTATTTCTAGCAGTAATCCGCCGGTCACAGCTTTTCTTGCTGGACATTCTGAAAATTCTGGTTATTCTCCAGGATGTCGTTTTAACATTCCAGATAAATCATCAAACAATTCTCATCCTGCTCAATCAACTGAAGAATTGGCTGCATTATTATCTGCTTTTATATCTTCATCATCTGGATCGATTTTTGGTCAAGTTAGTGATGCTGGTTTAAGTGGAACTGAGTTAGAACAGCTGGATGATGATCAATTAACTGAATTAGATTTGCATTGGCAATTTGCAATGATGGTTGAAAAAGGAAGACGATTTATCAAGAAACATGGAAAGAATTCTTTTGTTCCAGGAAATAGAAAATTGGGTTTGGATAAATCTAAAGTAAAGTGTTACAATTGTTCCAAGGTTGGACATTTTGCTCGTGAGTGTTCTCAATCATCATCTGATAAGAGTAAATCTGATAAACCTGACGCAAAAGCTATGATGGCTCAAGCACAAGTAGATAAAGAATTTGATGAATGGTCAAAACAACTTGACAAATCACCTATTGCTTTGACTGCTATTCACAATACGTGTGCCGACTCAGACGAATGTTGTTATATCAATGGTCAACATGTGGCCTTAATGGCAAATATTGAAGTTGAATCAAGTGAGTATACATCTGAGATCACTACATCTGAAACAAGTGGTTCTGAAGTTAGTGGGTATGAGTCAACTTGTGGATTTTGTGCTGAAAAGGATAGAAAAATTCGTGAATTGGTTCAAGAAAAGGAAGGGTTAATGGTTGAGAGAACACTGAAGGAAACGGAATTAGAAAGTTTCAAGAAGAAAGTTGAAAATTCTGATGAGCTTTACAAGAGAAATGAGAAATTAATCACCGAAAAGAATGTTCTGAAGGAAGAGTTGATGGCAGTACAAGATAAACTGAATGAGTTCATCAGTGCCGATAAAGAACAAATTTTGAAGTTGCAAAATGAGAATGAAGAGTTGATTAATAGTGTTGAAAAATGGGAGAGTGAAGCAAAAGATGCTATTGAAGATTTTGATGCTTTGTTTAGCAAATCCAAAACAAAATTGGATTCTCTTCAGAAATTATATGATGATCTTCAGAAAGAGTTTGATGAAGTTAATGCAAAAGAAAGTGATCGTCAAAAGGAACATTCCATTTTACTTGATAAAGTTACGACTTTGACACATGAAAATCAGTTGTTGAAACGAAATATTGAGATTCATGAAGGCCGTGTCAAGAAAATTACTCAAGAAGTATGTGATGCTCATGATCAGATGCGACAGGAAAAGTTTCGGTTTAATAGAGCTTCAGAGCAATTAACTGAATCAGAAACAGCATTGGGTGAAGCTCAAAAGAAAATATCTGATCTGAATGTTGAAGTGTTGGATCTTAAGAGGCAGTTGAATAATTTGAAGAATTCACATTCTTTTACCAGTTACTTATGCAAAGACGAGAATTTCAAAAAGGTTTTTGGAAGCGAGGAGTATAATCAGATTCCGCATCCAGTTATTGAATCTGATGTTCTTGCTGATATTCAAATTTCTGGCATAACTGGTGATTATTCTGAATTTGTTGCAAAGAAGTCTGATTTGAAGAAGTCCCAGATATCAACGAAGACAGAAGAGAAAGAGAAAAATGTGGTTGGTGTATCTCCATTAAAATTTGTTTCTCGTGGGTTTATGGGAGATACGAGTGTTGGTTCTAACGACAAACATAGTGAGGAAGACAAGAAGAAAATGAGTGAAGAAACGGTTGCTGCTAAGTTGGTGGAAGCAAACAAGTTGAAGGATATTAAAGCTTCTTTCAATCAGGTTGCTAAAGCAGGTCCTTCAAGTTCTTCGATTGATTTAACTAAGCTACCGGGTTACAAACGTTGTGGTTTGGGTAGTGATGGTCAGAAGGGTGCACGGAATATCAAGAAAAATATGCCCAAGAAAGATCTGAAAGTAAAGAAAGACACAAGCTTGGAACAAATTTATTATTTGGCTCAAGTTTTCATGTCTACAATGGAAAAGGGATTCGGTGGAAAGATCCAAACGAAGGCTTCATCTACAAGTTCTTCTGGTGAAGTTCAATCAGTGAAAGTTTCATCTTCATCTGGATCAAATTCTACACCTCGAAGTCCTACTTCAAAATGGGTACATTCTAATCGATTTCAAATTTTTGATGATATTTCTGATATTTCTGATAATTCTGAGTCTGTTGAGAGGTGTTCATCAGTTCAGGGCAAACCACAATCTAAACGATCTTATCGTTTGTGCTATCAATGTCGTCGAACGGGACATATGGCACAGGATTGTCCTGAAACTGGTAAAAGATTTTTTCCAAACAAATCTGCCACATTTATCGATGAATCAGGCAGAATTTTTACTGAGTCCACACCGTCTAACACTAAGTCTAAAAAGAAACAATTTTTTAAATTCGATTCAAGTGTTGAAGGTTCATCACAGGATGATGTCTTAGTAAAAACAGAAAAGGTCAAAATGCAGTGGCAACCTAAGGTGGTCAGCAAAGCTGCAAATGATTTTGAGGAAGACACTGGTCGACCAGAAGCTGTGTGCTTCGGGTCATTTGAGTACTAATCTTTATAACCAGTGTGCAGGTATTCCTAGAAGACCCGATGGTGATTGCAAAGTTGCTAATGGAGGAATATTTTGCGTTCTTAATTTAAATTGAATGCTTCATATTTCTAAACTAGAAGTTTTTCTGAAAAGCTTAAACTGAACAGGTATCAGTATCGATTGGTCAATTTTCTTTCTTTTACATTTTGTATGTAGTTTAGGGGGAGAAAATTGAAAAGCCAAAAATAGTGTCGTTGTGTTTTTCTTTTTGTTAAAATGAAAATCCAAAAATAGAGTTTTCATTTTAAGGGGGAGAAAATGAAAAATACAAAAACATCGAAAAATGGAAAAATACAAAAACATTGAAAAATGAGAAATTGTATCCGACATGTTTGGGAAATGATGGTACATTGGCTTACGTGTCTGACTCATGGATAAAATAGATGAAAAAGTCATAAGATCATTGTTTGATGTACTTGGTAGGCTCGGCATTAAATCAGAAAGTATTCAGATGTGATAAACACTAAATACTAATGCTTGACCAAGTGGACAACATCTTGATGCATATCTCATGATATCAAAGAAAAGATATGTGAAAAAGAAAATGAGAAGTCACTGTGTATACATGTGTTCATTTTGCAAAGATTTAAACTTGTTTGTTTTTCTTTATTTTGTCAAACGATCGGACTTTCTCTGCGTGTCGAAAGACCGACCTGATTGTTGTTCGTTTGACGTTCTGCTTTATTTTCTTTGGTGTTTCGTATAACTCATCGGACTTTCTCTGCGTGTACGGGAGTACCGACCTGATTGTTGTTGGGTTATACAATTTCAACTTGTTTTATTTTCTTATTTTGTTAAATCCGAGGCCTTATCTGCGTATCGAAAGATCGACCTTAAGGTAGACGGTTTAACGTTCTTATTTCTTTTTGCATGAAACACAGTTGACTATATCATGGATACAATCATTATGTGATTAAATCACAAATGAAATCACAAAGTGTGATATAAAAAGTAAAAACATATCTGAGTATGTCTGATAGTGTGGGGTACACTGGTCAAAGCAAATCTAATCAATTCAATAATATATCCAGATGTTATGAGTATGATTGTGCCTGAGTTTAAGATGGACAAATTATACCAGTAATCGACATGACTTGTGTGCTGAAGTAATTGAAATTGAAGTATAGTTCAGCATGTCATGACCAATATGATCCCAAGTTGTGATCTTTCTCGCAAAAGGCAAAAATAGTGTGTGATTCAGTATTTCATTTCTGTATTTCATTTATGCTTCATATCTGAAAAGTCCAAAAAGATTTTAGATGTGTTTTAGCATAAAGTTTCAAAAAGACAAAAAGATTTTGTTTCTTATTTGTTTTCGATTGATCGATACTTGATACAAAATTCAAAATTTCAAAATAATATCTTGGATTCTCGAAGAGAAGTTTTGCGCCAAGATTAAATTAATTTTTTAAAAGAAAAAGGAAACCGCGTTTCTGTCTTCTGAAATTGCAGGTTTCTGTGTGAAAAGACTCACGCATGGTGAAAGGGGGAGTATGTTATATCTTTCACAAGTGGATCTTGAAGTTCAAAGATTTTTCAAAATTGATCCAGCCATGCAAGCTCCAATTCTGACAAGATTTCAAGTTGAAGATCGGATGCAGCATTGTTGAAGATTGAAGACTGAAGTTGAGTTAGAATATAGATACACTACACGTTAAGGGGGAGTTTGTTAGAGCATATTCCCATGCTAACGTGTGTCTCGTGTATTGTATCTTATCTAGAGCATCTGTGTGAGTTAGTTAGTCATCTGGCCGGATCACATGATCCGCCGGACCAGTTGATACGGCGGACCAGATGGTCTGCTGGTGGTCCGCTGCCTTATGACTAAGTGACTATAAATAGTTCGTGTTAGAGAGAGTTAATCAGTTCTGTCATTTTCTATATCTCTTAACTGTGTGTAACTGAAAGTGTTTCTCTCTCTAGCTTGTAACCTCTTAGTGAATCAATAAAGCAAAGCTTTATTTACTTCTTGTTGTTATCCAATTACTGAATCATGCTGTAGTAAGATCGTCTCGTGTTTTTTCAAAACTAGTTATTGTTTTCTAATGTTGTTGAACAAATGGACCTAGTAGCATGATTAAGACTTTTAAAAAGCCTTAAAAACTCATTTGCCTTAGAATATGTTCATGGCTTAGAAATTACCATAATATTCCTAAATTAAATGCTTAAGAATTTATTTTAGAGCTCTTCAAAATAATAAAAGACTCCTAGACTTGGCTAGGATAATTTAAATACCTTTAAGATTTTCAATTTAAAGTTTCCAAAGTAATTAGGGATTTAAACGCCTTTAAAGAATTTAGAATTTACCACTTTAAATTTCTTATTTCAAACAAATTGGAATGACCAAATACTCCAAAATAAACGTGTACTAACTGGAAGGGAGAAAACACCGGTAGGCGGGACCTCTGTCTAGGTAAGAGCTGCGCATAAATCCCATAGTTGGACCCGGGCGCTTACCTGGGACATCCCGACAAGAGTGTTAGTAACCTATAGGCCAAAGCACGTTTACAATTTTAGGGTGATTAATTTCAAGGCACGTTTACAATTATAGTCTAAGTCAATATCCCCAAGTCCATCCAAACCCCTCATATTCTCGTTCCTTATTCATTTGGCCTTTATCCATCCTTTAGGGTGACCTCAGGAATCTCAAATATACCTTATGTCTCGCTTGTGGAATTTCCTTCGCTTGAATCATGTGAGTAATCTTTGCCCATTTTCATTTTCCATTTTGGGGTGCAACATGTATCCCAAATATGGTTTTCTATTGTTTATCAAATTAGAAATGCGTATTTTCTCTATGTGTAGGCTATGTGTTATATGTTTGTCTAGCATGGTTTGTCAATTTATGTTTAACATTGGTTATCGTTTGTGTGCGGACTGAATTATCAAGTATTCTGTGTGATTCAATGGGATAAAGAATGATAGATCTATCGGGTAGCCCCCACTCGATCAGTCGGTCTGGCGTTGAGTGTTTGTTCCCACTTCATGGCTTGTCAATGATTCTAGCATATTATATTTCATGTACTCTTACATATGACACAACGCATATTTTCACTTATATACTATGTACAAAACTTGTGATTACTCACCAACTCTATAGTTGACATTAAATTTTTACATGTTGCAGGAAATGAGAATGCTTGATTCAAGTTGCTTCCACATAGGACTTGTACCTAGTTATGATTTAATAAGACATTTGTTGATGTTTTTGTTCGTTTAATTTCAAGTATGTATTGACATTTTATTAGTAATAAAAGTATGAGTTTTATTAATATTGTCATCTTAAAATTAGTGTCATGAGCTTATGGTCAATCTAATCATGCCCCGACGTTTCCGCCGTCGGTTGGGGTGTGACATTTTGGTTATTTTTCTGATTTTCCGGTGATCGAAGGCATACAGACTGACGAAGACGGAAGGTCTTCGGTCCTGGCTTCTCAGTTTTAGGTTTTCGGTTTGGCTACAGAGGTCTTCGTGTTGACCTTGAGCTTTTGTTCGATCCACTTCTTGGTCAGCAATGTTTTCGGCTCGCTGCTTGAGGTTTTCGATCATAGCCTCTGGCTGATCGAAAACCTAAACTGAATACCTCTCTGGACCCATCCCCTTTGGACCGAATACCTAACCTAATACCATATGTTTTGGAGCGAAAACCCTACATTAACCGAATACTCTTGTTCTAATATGTTTCATATTTGTTAAAGTATTCGTGTTTAGTTGTGTTTGTTTTTCTGATGTGTTTGAAGTATGTGCAGTGAAATGGAGTTTGTCTTGGATCATCACATTGTGGCTCTCTTGATTGACCCTCCGGCTGTGACGTGTCTGAGGTGAGTCATAAAATGTTTCGTTATTTGTGACACCTTTTTAGCAGTTAAGCTTTTAAATTTATAAACTCGATTTATTTAAACTACTACTATTTCACCACAATCACGGGCAAGTGCACCCATGTTGGGCAGTATAGTAGTGGTAAGTTAAATCGGGATCGTTCAAAGACACAAAGGAAAAGGAGGGCTCTTGATACTTCACCATTGCTGACGTCTAACCTGGTCAATCTTCAAGTGAAGATATTAGTAAAAATATGTAAAATAATTTAACTAAAATTTAACTAAACTAAAAAGTCGTGTCTTGGTCAACTCGGTCGCAGATAATATCATTTGGGAGACTTATCAGTGGTGATGTTGGTAACCCGTAAATTATACCCTTCCCGTAAGATTATTTACCAACAGGCAGCAAGACCGCCTCTCATCATCAAATCAAGCATCACTACTCTCCCGGGTGATCGTCTACGAGGAGTACGAACCCCGGGGAACTGTGCTGTTGGTAAACAAATATAGTGAAACTAATGCCACTTAGTTACGAGGACCCCAAATCGGCCGACTTACCATACTCGACACACCGTCATGCACCGCTCTTGCCCATGCACGTCCGGCGTAACCAGAGCCAAGTTCACAAATACGTACAATATCGGCTTCCGTGAAGTGACAAAATATTACCAATCCCCATTTCCAACCAAATACTTTCAGCTCGCACTTACGTGGTCAGCCGTGTTTGCTTACATAGACATAAGGACCTCAAACGTATCATGTAGCATGGGGCGCAAGTCACCTTTCGGATCATGCATCGTCCCCCGACCGGGTGTCACTGGTGTGGCCTTTGGGATTTCGACTCCCCAAATGATCTGTGATATGTAGAGCACGTTTGGTTCAAAAAATCAGTACTAAACTTTCAATAAAAAGAGTTTTTATAAAGTCATTAGCTCACCTTAAAGCAAGTTTACAAAAACAGTTTACCAACCCACCAAATATTTTTTTATTCTCAAATGAGTGTAAGAATTTGATTAACACTTGTAAGATTGAGGCTAACAAGTGTTAGTCTTAAGATTTGCTTAATGGATAATTAAAAATTCATAGACAAATAACAATTTATTATCATCATAAGTTGAAGTTCTTATACTCTGACGAGTAGACTTAAGAACACTTAAACAAATGGCTCAAAACCGAAAAGATGGTATAACTAATGGAAGAGAGGGAGAAGAATTGAGCAGTTTGGAAGTGAAGCCGGCTGCCCCTTTTATAGGCAAATTTTGAACGGCAATGCCCGTGCTAAACTAGACACGGGCAGCGGCACGGGGAATGCTGAGTCAGGCCTGTGATCTTAAAATCTTCGAGCATCAGGAGCACGGGGCCCTTTATACGCAACAAGTTTTTATTTATTACCTAAGCTTATTGAAAGGATAGAGAAAGTTAAGGTTAAAAACAAAAATTATATATTAAATTAGTTTATTAATTCATCAGTGTCGTCATTGTTAATCATGTATTTAATCTTTTATAAGTAGAATAACATGAAATGATATGATTGATAATTACTGTTAGCTGGATATATATTATATTATATAATATAACAATTGTAATTGAAAAGCCAAGACACACATTACTATACATCGTTTAAACGAATTAAATTGTCCCACGTTTTCTTTGGTTTGTGAGGTTGTTTGCCACATATGTGTACGCGTGTGAGAGCCAGCCCCCTATTTGAGAATACTTTCATTTCTTCTTAATATTAATAATATAATCAATTGTCTCTCTCTCTCTCTACACTTATATAGATGATTTCTTACAACTTTGGTTCCTCTTAATCTCTGTAAGAAACTCTAACACGGTGACCGCCGATGTGTGTGAAATATTCAATTGTCTCTCTCTCTCTACACTTATATAGATGATTCCTTACAACTTCAGTTCCTCTGAACCTCTTTAAGAAACTCCGGCATGGTGGCCGCCTATGTGTGCGACTTTTCGGCGGTGTGTCGCCGCCGTTGTGCGCTGCTTCTGGCGTCTAGGATTTCGTTTGTTGTGAGACTTGGAACTCTAAGTTCTCAGATCTGTTTTCTAATTATATCTTTGAACCTTCTTTTTGGTTGCCGTTGTTTGTGGTCGGCTATGCGGCGGCCGGTGGTCGTTATTCACGCACTTAGGTTTTTTTGAGACATTGGGGGAATAAAAAACTGACCGATTGTTTGTTGTGCGGTTGTCCTCAGGTGGTTTTCCATGGTGATACTTCATATCTGAGCCTATGATGATACAGCAGATCTGAGGCCGTGATGATATTGTTCCTTTATTTGTATCGACCCTCTAATGTTGGAATGATATTTATGTCGATTGTACTTATTTTTGGCAGTGATGATATATTAGATCTAAGCCTATGTCCCTTTAAAATTGCAATGATTTAGTTTAAGGTTTATGCTGGTTTGATTATGAAATCATCAACTGATGTTCCAACAGTCTTTAGGCTCTTATTTATGTTTTTGGATGGGTAAAAATGAATGTGATATCAAATAATCAAGGGATGAAGAACTAACCGTCCAAAACTTTCAGATGGTCATCTTCCCACAGATGTAATACTCATGTGCAGCAGTCCCAATTGACCCTATACTTTTGCTTTTTTGGCTTTAAAATTTGTTTCAAATTTTGTTGCTTTTTTAGTTACTTGATTGATTTCTTATTTGGTTGTGTTGATGAGGCATCAACGTTGAGGCTTTTACGCCCGTCACAAAGCGCGGAAGGGGTAATCAATTTGTTATATATGAATGAAGTTTCGATGTTTCTACTGTGTATTAGTGACCCCTGCCGCAACGCGCGGATGGTCAAATTCTTGTTATTATATTATTTAGAAAACTTTGTTATTATATTATTTAGAAAACTTGGGTAGTAAGCCACAAACGAAGAAGACAAATATTCTCATTTTAAGAATAACCAGTGAATTTTACAACGCATTTTAGTGGATCGATTTTGAATATAATTGATACGGATCTGGATGATCCCCGACCCGTTCCGCGAACCAGAGAATTCGAACCCTATTGGGTTTCTTGTTCTCTAATCTATCTTATATTTAAACTTTATTTTATTAGTATTTGGTTTCATAGTTTGATTGTGTTTCCTTTTATTATTTTGTGTATTTAAAGACCTCTTTGTAATCATTTTTAGGGAGTTGAATTTTGATTAATAAAGAGCTTGAGGTTTATCTCAGAACCCTAGTAGCTTGGTTTTAGGTTGACTGATTCGGTATTATTTGGCATCAGAGCCATGGCCGAATATCGGAGGCATCTTCATGATCATCAGCGTAGATTCGTCGCCGGAGGCAACGAAGATCATCATCTAGATCCCCGAGACGTGGACGACCGTGATTAACCTCGTAGATTCGCCGCCAGAGGCAACGAGAAAAATCACTCTTATCCATGATACGATCCAAAAGCTTCTGGGTTGGACTACTTTTCCGTCATCAGTTTCCCCACCGGCTCAACCCACGCCTTCCGCACACTCCCCACCACCTGCGCAACGTGCACCGAACCCGAAATCGGTGCCATGCGTGTCACCCACGCTGTTCGCGCTAACCTTCCCGCAGCTTTCATCGGTTTCGTCACCATCTATGGTGTCCAATAATTCCTATTTGGTAAAAAAATTTAACTACGATCTGCAGTTCGGTCCTTTTTTGAGATTTCAAGATATGAGAATATATATTTGCAATATGCCAAAATTTTTGATAGTCATCTGATTAGAGAAATTAAAATACAATTAGAATTCAATTGGATTCACATGGATAGTTTGGTACACTTTGGCTTGGTTTCCATATTGGTCAAAAGAAATTTCATATCTTTTAATAATTGTAACGTGGTGTGTGAATGCAATTGGAAGGCAAGAAAAACATCCAATATCATACTTTCTGTAGCATGTGGCGCAAAAATCTGGTTCAAAAATCTGGTTCGAATTGGAATATCCTACAAATATGGAATTTCAAAGTTTTGGGATATTATCATATTAATACATCAGACAACTTAGGCTGACTTTTTTTTTACTTTTATTAACAGAAAAGATTTTATATATATAGTGTGACTATGAATAGATTAACAATCATCAATTTGCTCGAACGGTTAGACTTTACATATTTTAACCCTAAGACCATGGTTCTACACCCGCCGACGACGAAAGCAAGTTTTCATTTTCTAAACCGCCCTATCATACCTCGACTGCCATGTAGGTCACACGTGTTAAAGAATCCCTCTTTTTTCCACCGTCATCGTCTTACCGCTTTCACTTTTATAGCCTTCTTAATCTTTTCTGAACAAAATCCTTCGCTTCTTCTTCTGGACTGAATCTCATCGTCAGCTTTAAGTTTTGAAATTCCGCGTGCCTATCCAGGTTCGGTGCTTGATTCTACAGTTTATATTAATGTTCTTCCTTTGCCCGCTCTTTAACACAAACTATGTTCATAATTTGTTAGTTTCAAAGTTTTCTCTACGTCTTCAATCTGCTAATGTTTGGGTTTGATTTCATAATATTGTGTAGCTTTCTTACCTTCTGCTCATCGTCTTATAGAGGTACGCCTTTCAATTTATGCCTCATAATGTTTCCTGCTCTAATTTACAGTTATGGCACGCTTCAAAAATAAATTGATTTCTACTTACTTGGACAGCAGTAATGGGTTTTGTTAGATGTTAACCTACAAGAGACTAGACTTTTAGATGGTTTAGAGTGTGAGGTTTAGCATGGGATTAGCAAAGCAACTGGTATTTGCTGAATCCAATACATGTATTGATACAGTTTCTGCAGATTAGTGATATAGCTTCTGCAGATTTGGCGTTCTTGACATCCTTTATTCTGGTGTAGGATTTAAGATGGAACATACTAGATGAATAATATTTAAAAAAACATGTTCAAGTTGAATACGGATTTCAAATACTACATGAATAATGTTTAAAGATGAAAATGATTTGATTTCTACTTCCTTGGACAACAGCCTTGGGTTTTCTTAGATGTTTTGCTCTAAGATTTAAGATGCATTATAGTAGATGAATAATATTTAAAGATATATGTTAATGATTTCTACTTCCTTAGCCAACAGTGATGAGTTTTCTTAGATTTTAACTTACAGTGGGCTGAACTTTTACATGATTTAAAGTTTGAGGTTGGGTATGGGATTAGCCTTTGTAAGGTTTAGTATGGGATTAGCATTTGGTGTTAGGTAAATCCAATAAATTAGCTGATATAATTTCTGCAGATTTGTAGTTGTTGAGGATCCTTATTCTGCTATAGAGTTTAAGATGCATCATAGTAGATGAATAATGTGTCAAGAAATTTCTTAAAGCTATGGATTTCATTTGTAAATTGCTGGTTTCTAGAAATCTATAGGGTCTTCATAAAACCTAACATGGTTTATAAGGAAATTTGTTTAATTGAGAAACAATTTTATAAGGTTTTTTTTTTACTTGCTTATACAACGGCCGAGACTTTGGTTACATGTTCATTTACAAGAGGCTGAAGTTCTTGATGATTTAAAGTGTCAGCCTTCTCTCTTTTGAATCAGATAGATTCAGATGGTGAGATATTAAGTTAGATTGCTTTGTTTTTTTTTTTTTTTTTTGTGTATATAGCCTCTTACAACATATGTATATATTAGAAATCAGAGTTCAATTCACAGATTATTTTTTTATTATTGTTCATGACAGTCATGCTTACTCTGTACCTTTAACTTTGCTTGTACATGAGTTGCTTTTGCTTTTTATAGTTCACCTTATAGAGGATGCGATTATTTTTTGTCCAGTTTTTGGGGTACAGAGTGACCACGTTTTCTTATTTCATCTTTTGCATTCACTTTCTGTTTAGTAGTTGTTAAGAGTTTTATGTCTATTTTATTTGGATCAATACTATATCTAAATCTGGAAATAGGCTCAGATGGATGAGGCAAAGATATTTGGGTTCGTTGATTCATTTTTTTGGTTTTTACAGCCACTTAGAGTACGTGTATAAGATAGAAATCAGAGGTTGCCTAACATATATATTTGATGTTTATCTGAGGTTTGGTCTGTCTCATAGTTGTTAAGAGTTTTATGCTTTCTTTATTTCGATTAATACTTTTTCCTGAGGTGGAGGTTGTTAAGATATTTAGGTTTACTGTTTTTTGTTTATACACCTACTTAGAATACTTGTGTAGACTAGAAACTAGAGGTTGGTTACGATATAAATTTGATGTTCATCTGAGGTTCGGAATAGGATTAGCCTCTCAAATTGGGTCTGACCAGTCATGAGGATGCCATCAAGGTTTTAGTCTTCAACTGTTTATGCAGATTTTAAGCTTTTGACAGAGCTACTACTGATGGTGTATGTATGGATCAGTGCTCTTTTAGACTATGCCGTTTTCTCCAATCTTTTAATGTAAACACATGCTGCTATTTGACAAAACCCTACTGGCATTATCAAATGTATATTCTATTTGAACTTGATGAAATATAATTTTTAAAGTTGAAGACACAAAAGTGTCAATATGTAGGTTTTGCTCTGATAATGCACATGAAAGTAGACTAAAGAATTAAAGATTGTTAGTAACTTGGTTACTGTTCAACGTAGATGATAAACCTGCTCTTACGCTAACTACTAAGGTGAGGCTGCTAAACTAACTCCCTTCTGTTTCTCTATTTTTTTCAGGAACATCTTCATATGACGACTCACCGCAGGCTTAGGCATCGCTACTTCATCCTGGCACAAGTGTTTAGATGTTTTGTAAACATTACTTTTTAATGTTTTGAATCTTATATATACATGTACAACCACCCCATTTTGCTATGTAATATATAGGTGTCAGTCTCTATACGCATCTGAAAACTTCGTATACGTTGAATCCTCGTTCATCACATTTTGGTTCCTCTTCGAAGTTTTGGAGTATCCACGTAACTTGGGTTTTCAAATTCTTTTGACTAAATCAAAAGATTTAGCTGAGGATGACAAGGATTTTTTCGATGTTCTCAAGACTCGAGGACGAGTCTTTTTCGCAGACAGGGAGAAAGAGAAGGAGGTTGGAGGACCTGGCATCCCAATAGACCCGGGACCCGACCGTCAGGATGATGCTTGCTTAGAGACATCCCAGATGACAAATGAAGATAAATATGAAGACTCAGTCGTAACGGTAGTGATCACAAGCCGTCAAGATGTTCCGTTTGATCCTGGTGGGTTTAATCCAACGTTAAAACTCGAGAACGAGTTTTTTAAAGAAGGGGAGAATGATATGGATCTGGATGATCCCCGACCCGTTCCGCGAACCAGGGAATTCGAACCCTATTGGGTTTCTTGTTCCCTAATCTATTTTATATTTAAACTTTATTTTATTAGTATTTGGTTTCCTAGTTTGATTGTGTTTTCTTTTATTATTTTGTGTATTTAAAGACCTCTTTGTAATCGTTTTTAGAGAGTTGAATTTTGATTAATAAAGAGCTTGAGGTTTATCTCAGAACCCTAGTCGCTTGGTTTTAGGTTGACTGATTCGGTATTAATAATTTATATTGAAATTTAGTACAGTTCTCGCGCGTCGATTTTGATAACTTTTGAATTGGATCAATTTATATATTATACAATCAAATTTTAAAGATGAATAGTAGATTTTTCGTTTTTCAAACTTTGACCATGTGACTTTGGTGCTTTAACGCTTTCTACCCTAAATTTTTACGATTTTTTTTATTTTTAACGAAATAGTAAACTTTTAGATTTCATAGTTTGGCCACATTGTTTCATACTCTTACGTTTTGTACCTTTTAACTTTTAAAGTTTTTTTTTTTATTTTAAGTTTTGCAGTCTTATATTTTGGCCGCGAAACTTTTAACTTTTTTACTTTCGTTTTTAGTATATTTTTATAATTTTATACTTTCACTACAAGACTGTTAGGCTTTTACGTTTTATACCCCTTAATTTTTTTACCCTCTAACTTTTAAACTTTTTTTTGCTTTAAGTTTTGTTTTCTTCTACTTTGGCCACAAAACATTTAACTTTTATACTTTCGTTTTTAGTATATTTTTATAGTTTTATATTTTCACCACAAGACTTTTAGACTTTTACGTTTTATACCACTTAACTTAGTATATTTTTATAGTTTTATACTTTCACCATAATACTTTTAGACTTTGACGTTTTATACTCTTTAATTTTTTAATCCTCTAACTTTTAAAGTTTTTTTTTGTTCTACTTTGGGCACGAAACTTTTAACTTTTCTACTTTCGCTTATAATATACTTCTATAGTTTTATACTTTCACCACGAGACTTTTAAACTTTTATGTTTTACACCACTTAACTTTTTTTACTTTCGTTCAGTATACAAATTCAACCCCGCAGCAACGCGCGGGGTGGGTAAACATCTCGTTATATATAAAAAGTAATTGGAAATGAACACGTAGCAATAATATTTTTAGAATCTAAAAACAATATGTTCTTGTAGAAAAAAATATAAATATATTATGTTTGACCGGTTAAGTTTCGAATAAAATTTATATCGAAATATAGAAAAACATAAATACGTCATAATCGTTTATTTAGAATTTTATAAAATATCATGCTTTAAAAATTTATTAGAGAACTTAAAAGTAAATTGTTTCTAAAAGTAGTTATAATTTTACCTATCTAGAGCATTCACAGCAGGTACCCTATCTTTATTTTTATAATTTATACTTTTATTATTACTTTTCTCTCTCTTCCACTCACAACCATAATTAAATAATATTTTTTATACCTTTATCATTATATTTTCTTTCTCTTCCAATCCCCAAAATTTTAGCAAATCATCAAACTTTTTCTCAAATATATAGATTTTGTAAAGTTTTTCTCTCTCCTCTAATCACAACCATTCACAACCAAACCTTAAATTATACAGATTTACACTCACATATTTTTTAAGGAACCTACCGTGAATGCTTTTAAAACTTGACCCTTATGCTAGGGAGTGCTTCTATCCCGATTGATTTGGAATGAATTTTATGTCGAAATATGGATGGAAATAAACACATCACAATGACTCTTTAAACTTTATAATACTTCAAAATGGTGAAAAAATTTATATAACAGAAAAATATCAAAAGAAAAAAAAAATGTTTAGTGTAGATAATAAAGTAAATAAAATAAGGAAATTGTTAATTTTATAAATACGGAAATAATAACTACTCAAATTATGATAACATATAGACGTATTAAAAAGCATTGATGTAAAACAAATATAACAATACTATATTCACTTTAAAGGAAATAAAATACTTACTTTATGATGTATTTAAAAAGAATAATGTCAAATAAGTTATTATATACTTAATAGAGATCGACCGCGCGTTACTGCGGTAATAAAGAAAAATATTTGAAAAAGTGAATAAAGTAAATAAAATATAGATTTATAAGTGTTATATAACTTTTGTATAAACACATCTCTCAAAAATTCAAGATGTTATACTCCATATCTTTAACCTTTAATTGTTCATGTCAATGCACTTAATATCTGTAATACATCCCATATTTAAAGTCAACGGGTCGTTTCAAATAAAGATCTCTGTATTCAAGTACTTTCAGTATAATATATTTTTTTGGTTAAAATAGCCAATGTATTCACCATTTATTTGGTTCGTAGAAAATATATGAAAAGAGTGAATATAGGTTCATAATTGTATTATCCACTTTTTAAAATTTCATTTACCTCTTATTCCATGTTTTAAATTCTAGATGTTAAATTCCATATATTTAGCTTTTAACAGACTTTTCTTCAGCAGTAGCTAACACCAAGCGTCGTTTGGAATAAAGCTTCTTGTATCCAAACACTTTAAGGATCAAATATATATATTTTTTTGTGTGTGTAAAATAGCCTATGTATTGATCATTTCCTTGATTCGTGTAAAATATGTGCTACCTAGTACACTTAAGAACTTATATAAAAAAATAAGGATATGTTGTAGTGAAAACAATACGAATCAAATTTAAAGTGGGAAGGTTCGAACCCGCGCCAAACCAAAACAAAGACTCTGCAAATCCAAAAAGTAACCACTCCGACGACATCATCAAAGTTAACGTTCTAGGAGAACATATATATATATATATAAGTATATATACAATGAAATTACAAGTGTATGAGAGACAAAAATTGTTTATTATATGTATATATAATAATTGTATGGCAATGACACATATATCTAGAAAAAGTTTCATATGCCAAACATGCAATTTATAAGTAATCACTCGGACGACATAATGAAAGTTAACGTTATAGGGGAACTTATATATATAAATATATATAAAATGAATCTACAGGTGTATGAGAGACACAAGTTGTCTATTATATGTATATAGAATCACGGTAACGCTCTATCCGGAAAAAAAAACATGTTTAAAGGCAAACATTAATATTAATAGTTGATATTAAATAATAAATTGAAAAAAAAAAAAAGAGTTAATATTAATATAAAATAATAAAATGAAAAAGGAAAAAAAAAAAGTGGTAGAAAGATTCGAACTTGTGTCAATGTTAAGGGGGAAGGAGCCTAAACCAATTGGGCCACAAGTTGTTATGTTTAACATCTCTAACTATAAATATATATTATTAATCTAGTTTTCTTTAGAAAATGACAAAAAAGGGCACAAACCCATAGGCAATGTTTGTAATTGTATATATATACTTTAGAAAATGACAAAAAAGGGCACAAACCCATAGGCAATGTTTGTAATTGTATATATATACAATTTCTTTTATAATCTTTGATTAAAAAATCATGAATGATAAACCAATTAAATTTTACATCCCAATTATTCCGAAAGTCGCATTTCACCTGATTAATTCCATATAATTCCATATATAGCCGCATGTGAGCGGTTAATTTCGTAAATAACTTTGAAATACTATTTGACTCAGTGGTATATCAAACTTGGTTACAATCTAACGAACTAAGTAGCACGTAAAGATATCATGGATTAATCATTAGTCTAAATATTTAATTTAAAGCAAATTCTTGATTACATCGAAGTAAATATATTAATAACTTATACAAGTATATATTGCCGGCCAATCAATATAAAAACGAATCAAATTGATGAGAAATACGGTATTTTAAAACATGCAAATGGAATATATCCAACCTAAACCTACCCATGTTCAAACGACCAAATCATTGAGTGCGTTCTTCCATCTCTATGTTTATACTATATATAAAATAATAACATTATATATTATGGCTAAAATAAGTTTATAAAACTCTCTAAGATTCATCTTTTAACACACGCCCCTACGTACGTCCCCTCCTTCCCCATACACACATATGATATATAGACACTAATTATAATGCCATTCATCATGACACAAATTTAACGATGTATCAAAATTAATTTTTTATTTTTAAAATGATCAATAAACAATCATATTTAGAATATACACTATTGTCTACCATGAGAAGATGAGATCTGATGACTAGGTGATTTTGATTTTGTGCGCGATAAAAAACATATTAATTAATGCATGTTAGAATATTATTTGTGTGTGATTTCGTTTTTAATAACAAAAGAACCTGATGATTTTCATTACTCAGATCTGATGAACATATATGATCGAGATGGTGGATTAAGGTAATCTGGTCTGGTTGGGGATATTTTTATAACTTAATTAAACTTGTTGATTTCCAAGTCGTTTGGTAACGAAACCAACCACACACCATTTAATATTTTATTTCATTTCAATTCAATTCTTTTTCTCTTAAAAAGTATACTCCAAACCAAATCAACCCTAAATCCCAAAAAAAGAAATCAGTATATACACATCATGCATATAGCGTTGGAGATCTGATGACTAGGTGATTTTGATTTTGTGCGCGATAAAAAACATATTAATTAATGCATGTTAGAATATTATTTGTGTGTGATTTCGTTTTTAATAACAAAAGAACCTGATGATTTTCATTACTCAGATCTGATGAACATATATGATTGAGATGGTGGATTAAGGTAATCTGGTCTGGTTGGGGATATTTTTGTAACTTAATTAAACTTGTTGACTTCCAAGTCGTTTGGTAACGAAACCAACCACACACCATTTAATATTTTATTTCATTTCAATTCAATTCTTTTTCTCTTAAAAAGTATACTCCAAACCAAATCAACCCTAAATCCCAAAAAAAAAATCAGTATATACACATCATGCATATAGCGTTGGGGGACGAAGTTTAGTTTTTTTTTTTATCTTTTCATTTAAATCTAAATTTACTAACTTTAACCCTTAATAAATTTCACACTAATTTATTACTTTTTGAAAAATGGTTATATCATATAACTGATATCTTTATTCTCTTCTGTTTAAGTATAACAAGATGTTGCGATCGGCGCGTTGCGCCGGATGTTATTCGATTCGATGTTTTGAAATCTCGAACGTGTTGTCACGGGTGGAGAAGCGTTATATGAAGCAAGTAATAAAATTTATCTGAAAAAATTATAACAATATAAAGAATTAGAATCGAGGTACAGATGAACACAACTCGACTAAACTCGTAGGGCGCTAATCAACTCACAAAATAGTAATCACCACGCAAATTGACTAAAGAGTCCACAAATCACCATTTAATCGGCCAAGAATTAAGCTAGCAATGGAAGGAATGTTCTCAAAATGCAATCGAAATACCTAGAGTGAAAAGGGAAAATAAACATTAAATAGGAAATAAGTAATGAGCATCGAAGTATGCATGCTCATATCTTTAATTCAGTCAGGATTCTTTTTGTATCAAGTTGACCCAAGTATAACCCACCTTTTCTGACCCGATTTCTGTAATGGTTTCTTCAATCACTAATTGATTTGAATATTTAGTGGGCTTGTCCATCACATATATATGTAAATTAAAAGGAGATTATGATTTTACATCTCGGTTACAAAAGCCTACAGAACATAATTTAACATGATCATATCCATCTTTTGTTAGCATAGCATGCCTTTGAGTTTCTATATGAATCAAAATATATTTAAAATATGAAATATATAACACAAAACAAATTAAACAATGACGCAAAGGTTATTTGAATATCAAAGTAGCTAAACATACCATAGTTTCTGCTAAGATCTTGTAAATCATATAACTTCGCATAAATATATCTGCACCTATATCTCATATAAAAAATCTAGACTGATTAAAAATGAACCTGACCCATTATGTGAATTATTTAATTATTTTAATAGGAATGTCCCAAATTAATAAGTCTTGTATGTTTGAAGATTTTAAAAAATGTGACTCATTTGAAAAAGTCTAACTCCACTAATAAAATTAACACATTTAAGAAATCTGACCTGGAGTTTCTAAAATTCCCATGGCGTTTGCTTCAATCATTATCAAGTATTGATCACATGAAGACCCAAACATCATTGCAACACCTCCTGCAATTTACCAAAGCAAATTGACCAAATATATTATGTGTATTATTAATACACCAACACTAATTTAATTGTTCATCAAATAAAAACCAAATCCTATTTAGTATTTGTCTAATTTGTCTATTTACTTAGCCATAATCAACTAATAGTCATAATTAGTTAATAACAATAGCTACAACTATAATTTGTTAATGTGTGAATAAATATTGCCATCTAGCTTGTGCCTGTCTTCTCCTGTCATATTTTTCTTGGCTAAATGCTGCAATGCTAGAGCCCCTTTACTCAAGTATGTTGGTGATAGAAGTACTCTTTCTATTATATTGCAGAAAAGACAATAGTAAACAATAAATGTACAATAAAACCAAGTTGTTATATAATATTATTTGTTGATTCAGTAATCATATGCGTGAGTTTCCATCCAAATTCTTGAATACTACAGTGCTAAAATCAATGCTTATGCTGAAATCTCATAGCTTCGTACCTTTTTTATGTTCTCGCATTTGATCGGTCGACTGTGAATGTTCCATCACTAAGAAAATCCTTTAGGATAGAGGCACCTGCAAAATATAGTTGTGATATATAAGATATTGGATGTCCACTTGTCTTCGTAAATTGAAAATCCTGATCTAAGATGATGAGGAAATGTTCAATTTACATGTTTTGTAAAATCAAATTTTTGAACAAATTCAACTCAATATAGGCCATCTTAGTTTTAGTACAACACAAATAAAACAAACCTTCTTAAGAGAATGAGCATTCTTTCTAAGGCCATCTTCACCAACATCAGATGCATTATTTCTGTAATGAGGATCATTTGGATCACCATAAGGCACAACCATCTCCACAAAGCTCACCTCTTTAGATTGGTGTATAAACTCAAAGATGTGGAAAAAGATGGAAAATAGCGTTTATATCTTTCCACACAGGCTTCCATACATGCATACAAACTCAAACAACTTTTGAAATACAAAAACCCAATATTAGATTTTAAACAGATCGTTTAGCCAAATGTGAGGACTGCAACAGAACATGTGTACAAACTTATTGTGGGCAAATGAAATGACACTTTGTTGTGCACCAATTACGTCGTGGTTTTGTTAAAGTTTCAGTAGCTTTATAAGTTGGGTTTTTTTTAAAAGGTTATTCAGAAGTATATATATTTTTATTTTTTAAGTATGCAGCTTAGTATAATGTGCAGTGTGGCTGTTTAATGATCTATAATTGTGGGCTCAACTTGACCATGTTACTGCTTTCATTTACTTTTGTAAAACTTGATAGCCTTTCTTTTTATGCAACAGGTTTGATTTTTAATGGGTTTACTACTTATTTAATAATGATATCTTACTCTATAGGTAAACAACTACAACACATAACAACATATTAAGTAATAAAATATACAAAACAACATCAATATAGACGATGCAAGTGTCATAAGAAGCTTACCTTAAATCATATCCAACGATGCACATAGATTAATTCCCACACCTGCACCCGAAAAAAAAAGTTTAAAAAAAACAGCCACAACAAAATAATGGCAAAGACCAACATCATATAGACATTCATACAAACACCTAGCGTGCAAACACTCATGACAAACGCCATTAACAAATTATTGATGGAGAATACCAAACCATCAGCACATATGAATCAAAGAAAGACAATGACAAACCAAACCAAAGAACAAAATACATAAGAGGCAAAGAACTGTTGCGAAAACTTGTTAAAAAAACCCATAAGCAGGTTCACAAAAGAATAAAAAAGAAAGAGGGTTAACGCAGGCCTGAAGCTTCCAAAATCACAGAAAAATAAATCTAAGCATGCCGATTCTTCACGGAGGAACAAACAACGAAACGGATTTACAATAATTTAGAGGCCAATTTGAAGAATTACAAATTAATCGAAAGAGTACACATGCCAACATACTTGGAGAGGGAAGGAGCACAGAACACCAAAGAATTCTTACCCAATTTCTAACTTGGGGAAGATCAGGGTCGCTGGCGACAACTCCATACAGTTAGCTTCCCCTTCCCTGTTTTCGATCATTTTGGCCTCAAATTTACTACAATCAAACAACAAATCTGGAAATTAAGTGATTCATCAAGACAAAACCAACTGTAATCAACATAATATTTGAATGGATTAAATAGAATCAAGATAATATCTGGAAATCAACTTTTCTTCATTGATGTTCATTTGTAACTGTGGCTTGGTGTTGAGTTCGATCATCAACATTAGAGAAACAAATGGAGGTGAAGGAGGTATGGAATGAAATCTGCGATAAAAAAGGGAACTGGTTATATTTTCAAAACCCTAACAATCACAAACATGTGGCTTAGGTTGAAGAAGCGTGGTGATAATAGTCTAATACCCACAAAGCTTGAGACATGCGCAAACAGTGAAGACTATAGAGAAACAAAAACACGCAACCAAAGAAATGGTCGGCAACGCGCTTCCATTTGACGGGTAAAGTAACACGCATTGGGCTGTTGTACCATAAGCTTTGTAGATGATTAAAGAAAATGAAGCATCAACAGCTTGTAAATCTCGCTTCAGGAACCAAACTGCATAAAATACTTGTAACTTGTGCATTAGGAATATAATAGTGAAGTTTATTTTTTTTTTGAACTTCTCTCTCCCCTAATTAGGGCTTCCGCCGCTTCCCTTGCCGGAAAGCCTTTTTCCGGCAACTTTTTTGCACCGCTGTCTTCTCCTTCCCCTCTAGCACACCTGTGATTATCTTTCTTGCTGTTCAGTGGGTTAGTGATCTTTACGTTGGGTTTTGTTAGGGTTCTTCCCATCCTCAACGTAGATTGTATCTTCCATTGTTTGGTTTGAGAGGGGTAATACGAGCTGCCCTATTGGGGTTTGGACGGATTAGCGGTTGTTTTCCAAGAAGAGGAAGTTTCTGGTCTTGTTTCTTTGGTGTTTTAAAAGGGTTCTTGGTGGGAGAGATATGGTAGACGATACGGCAGGGTGGAAGCGGGTCGAAAGAAAACGCAGCGGCAGGTCGGATGCTGCTTTCCAGTTTGGTGAGATTGTTTCTTTTTACATCTCCAATCTTCCTGAGGGTTGTCGGAAAGAAACGGTCATGGCTAAATGCAAGCACTTGGGCAAAGTTGTGGATGTTTTTATCTCTCGTCGGAGGAGCAGATCCGGAGATGTATTTGGTTTCATCAAGTTTGAAGGCGTCAGGGACAAATGGGGCCTTGAAGAGAAGCTTGCCGATGTTCGCATTGGCAATCTCAAGATGTCGGCTAATGTGGAACGTTTCAACAGGGATGGGAAACGGATTGTGCAAGACGCTCCGCCGTCTCGTATCCCTAGACACGGGGGAGAGGCGACTTCGTCTAACCCGCCGGCGTCCGGGGGAGCCCCGGTGGCCGGAGTTACCTCTGGTAGGTCCTTCGCATCCGTCATTAAAGGCATCCATGATACTGGGAAACAAAAGGTCATCGACCTTGGGGATCAGTTAACTACCCCATTATGTGAATGGGAAGGTAAAGCTTTACTGGGGCAGGCGATCGATTTTCGCCATCTCTGCAACATGGATAAGCTGACGGACCTTGTGGAGGTTCTAAAGTGCAAGCCTAGATACATTGGAGGGTTATTTGTTCTTCTTACCTTTCCGGATCATGATGCTGCTACCCTCTTCCTTGAGTACTCTGACATTTGGAAGAGTTGGTTCTCTAAACTGGAACGGTGGAACGGGCAATCCTTTGCGCCGGAGAGGGTTGCATGGCTTTGCATTCGTGGGGTGCCACCTCACCTGTGGGATGGGGAGTTTTTTGATTCAATCGGTGGTACCTTTGGGAAGGTTATTCAATCTTCTACTGCCAACACTGTTGATCTTAACCTGTCTAAATCCAAGGTTGGAGTATTGGTAAGCAATGGAGCAAGAATCTCGGACGTTATCAATGTCGTATGGAGAGGTAGGAGATTCCGATGTGAGATCGATGAAGTTTTTGAGAACTGGGAACCTGACTTTGTTGGCCGTTTGATGATCGTCGGCGCCCCGTCCGGAGAAGATTCCGTTGCTCCGGCTAGGGATAACGACGACGTGGAAGGCGATGGGACTAGCTCTTCGTCTCCTGCTCCCATGCACGTGGGTGACGGCGATGCCCCCGAGATCTCTGGGATTCGTAATTTAGGCCCAAATGGGGATGTGGGCTATGACCTTGGGCCCTTGTCAGACCATAATGGGCCTATTGGTTCTGTTCTTTCTTCCGCCCAGAAAAGGAGAAGATCTCCAACCCCACCCATCACTTTTATTCCATCCCCCTCCTTTGCGGGACCTAATCGCCAATTACCCCTCTCCGATGCGGCTTCTCTGGAAAGTATGCCAAGCATAAACCTCAATGCGATGCCTAAACTGAAACCCCAATCTGGATCTGCTCTCAAGCGTAGGAAAAAATGGGTCCCCAGATCTGATCAGTTAAGCACCACGCAGCAGGGGGATACTGTTTCAGAACCTGGGCCGGGTACATCCTTGGAAATGCGGGGCATTGCTCTTGTTGATGAGGTTGCTGATACGATTAGAATTAACGCTTGTGTTGGCATTCAATTGGAGGAACATCAAAGTAAAGTTGCGGAAATCATCATGGGCAATGGGGATGATATTGTGGTTTAATGGATTTGCTCTCTGTGAATATTCGTGGGGTTGGAGACAAAAGTAAAGGTCTCTGGATTAAAGGCATCAGGGTTTCTCACAAAATTAACTTTCTTTGTTTCCAAGAGACTCAATTCAGAGATGGCTCTAAAATTCCTTTCAGAAATTTTTGGGGTAGAAATGGTTCGGTGGATACTTGGGTGGATGCGTCTGGGCGATCTGGAGGGCTGGGATGTTCTTGGAACCCCGCCGTTTTTCAACACTCCGAGATCATCAAAGATGACAATTTCATCGTGGTTAAAGGCAGGGTCTTGGGCTCCTCGGATGCGTTAAACATCATCAATGTTTATGCGCCCCAAGGGGCCTCGGCTAAGCAAAGATTGTGGGCTAAACTGTTGGGACTGATTGACTCGGATAATCTTTGGATTGTTGCTGGAGATTTCAACGAAGTGCGTTTCCCCGAGGACCGATTGTACTCGGAATTCCACCCCGCTGGCGCTAATCACTTCAATAATTTTATCCACGAGGCCAATCTTATGGAATATCCGATGGGCGGAAGAAAATTCACTTACTCTCATGGGAACGGTAAATCTTTTAGTAAAATTGACCGTATCCTTGTTAGTTCCTCTTTCATGTGCAGGTGGCCCCACGCTGCGCTTACGGCTCTTCCGCGTCTTCTTACGGATCACTGCCCCCTTATTCTTAAAATCTCTTCGGTGGATTTCGGGCCTTGTCCTTTCCGTTTTTATTCCTCTTGGATTAATGTGGGGGGCTTAGTGAAGTTTATTTGATTTTGTAGTTGTATTTTGTTTAGGTTTTTAAATATAATGTCACATAATTAAAAAAGGTGTTTTTTTAATAGTCTAGACACTTTTGTAAAGCATAACAAAGTATGTCTAGACTTAGGGCCTGTTTGTTTCCCTCTTATTGAGGTCTTAACTGAAAGGAATGTATTTTTCGGTCAGATATTTCATTAAGAGGTGTTTGTTTCGTTACCTCTTAATCTAAAAAAAATAAATGAATGAATAAGGGTTTAAAGGGTTACTTTTTCATTCAGAAACACAAAAAAAAAAAGAACGCGTTCCCTCCCCTCCCCTGTCGCTCTCTGCTACGCCGCTACCAGCCTCAGCTCCGGCGAATCATCCGTCCGGCGCCCACTGCTCCGGCGACGGCGCTGCGCCTCCTCTCCGTCGTTCCTTCCTCTCCGCTACCAGCCACAGCTCCGGCGACGGCGCTGCCCCTCCCCCCCAATTCTCCAAGTAAGTTTTTTTTTAGGGTTTGTTCGAAATCTACAGATTTTCTACAAATTGTTGCTGTTTTATGCTCTAAATCAGTCATTTATAGTTGTATCCATGCTCGAATTGTTGTTGAATATAGTTTTCCCCAAATTTTGTTAGTTTTTCTCAAGATCTAGGGTTTTTTTTTACATGTTGGTTTAATTTAATGCTCTAATTATGTTATTGTTCATTGTTTAGTGTGTTTTTGGTGCTCAAAACATGTGGTGTGATATTAGGTCCTTCGATATGGTTTCTTGGTTGATGCTACATGTTTTATATGATTTTTTTTAATATGTGAATGGAGAAATTGGTTGATGCTCAATGTTTGATGTTGTTTTTTGTTTCATTTTTACTTGTTGGATATGGGTTTGTGAATGATGGTAGGTGTTTGTTTGTTAAGGAAATGGAACCAAAAAAGCTTAGAACAAATTGGAAGAAAGAAGGAGTTGATAAAACCTTTTTAGAATTATGTATTCATGAAGTGGCACTTAATGGTGGGACTCTAAAGCCGGCTTCATGGAGAATAATTGGAGAAAAAATGAAAAAGGAATATGATTTTGAAGTGGATCAAAAAAAAAATGAAGAACAAATATGATCACTTGAAAAGGAGGTTTACAGCTTGGTCAAAGCTTAAGAACAAAACTGGCAATGTCTATGACCCTGTAAAAAACATGTTTAACTTATCGGAAGAGGAATGGCAACTTGAGATTAAGGTATTTCGTTTTTACACACACACACACACACACACACACATATATATATATCTATAACCTTATAGTAATTTTTTAATTTTTTCCGCGTAGTCCAACAAAAACATAGAATCTTTGAGAACAACACCACTTGAATATCCCGAGTTATGCATTCAATTGTTTGAAGGATCTACTTCAACTGGCGTTGATAGTTGGGGTCCATCTTCTACACTTCCGCGTGACTCTGAAGAGGTGTTTGATGACAATGAATATGAGGACATTGATGACAATGAAATGCCACTTGTGGTTAGTCAAAGGAACAAAACAACACCACCAAGTCAAGGTGGTAGTGAAGAGTTTTCAGAACGGTCAGCTAAAAGAAAATCATCGAGTCAAGGTGTTAGTGATGAGTCACCAATTCGACCCAAAAAAGGAAAAGCCAAAGAAACATTCAAATCAAAGGTCTTGGAAGTTGGGAATAGTATTACCAAGGTGGCAAATATGATGCTTGAGAAACACAATGATATGAATCAATGCTTGCAGAAGTTGAAGACATTAGGATGGGGACCAACAGATGCAAGGTTCAAGACGTCGCTTTTGTTATTTGGTGAGAGTGCTGATATGAGGAAGGTGTTTCTTGGACTTGAAGAAGAACATTGTGAGCTATGGGTTAAGATGGCAGGAGCGAAGTATGGAATGTTTGGATTTTAGGTTTGTGGATGTCTTTTAGGTTTTATGATATGGATGATGTCTTTTGGGTTTTATATTTTGGTATGATGTCTTTTTGGATGATATATTTTGGGATGTTGTCTTTTTCTTTTGAGATGTCTTTTGGATGATATATTTTGGGATCATGTTTATGATATGAAATGATATTTGGATCACATATTTATTGAATGTTATTTATATGTTCTGATAATATTGGATGACAGGTAGCTATGGATTCCGATGACGAGGATATTGTAACTTTCCTTTTTCTTTGTTGGCATTGGCTAGTATTATTGTCAACAATGAATGAAGGTGTAAGAGATCTGAATTCGGCATTGACTGGTCATGAATACACACAAGAATTGTTGCATGGCTCTTCTACACAATGTCTTGAGATGATGCGCATGTCACGCGATGCGTATGTACTATTGTGCAATCATTTTAACCAAAGAAATTGGTTGCATAGTAGTAGGTCAATAACATTTCAAGAAAAGATGGCTATGTTTCTGATTACTATAGGACATAACGAGCGTATGCGAATGGTTAAGCGGAGGTTTCAACATTCGACAGAAACAATTCATAGATGTTTTCACGAGGTTCTAAATGCAATGATGAATTTTGCAAGAGAAGTTATAGTTCCAACATCTTCTAATCCAATTGCAGATGCTTCAGACCGACATAGAAAGCTAAAACAAGTATTTCCTGGAGCAATAGGTGCATTAGATGGAACTCTAGTACATGCAATCGTACCTTCCGATCAACAGAATCGTTATAGGGGCAGAGGGAAAGGCGATTGCTTTCAAAATGTCTTGGGAATCTGTAATTTTGATATGATATTCACCTTCGTATGGGCTGGATGGGAGGGCATAGCACACGATTCACGAGTTTTGAAAGAAGTTGCCTTTAATCCGACTTCTGGCTTTCCTTTCCCCCCACCAGGTTTTTAAACAAAAATCCCCTAACTTTGATGTAATTGATTATCTATTTTTTTTTTGTGTAATACTTACGATACTAACGTTTACAGGTAAATATTACCTTTGCGACGCTGCATACACCAACACTTGTGGGTTTATGGCTCCTTACCGTAATACAAGATACTGGTTAGTTGATTTTCGACGACAACGTGCATTGACAAAGGAAGAAAAATTCAACCATGCTCACGCACAACTCCGAAATGTTATTGAGCGCGCATATGGTGTTTTGAAGGCAAGATTCCCTATCCTAAAACAAATGGCCCCTTTTCCATTCAAAATACAAAGAGACATAGTGATTGCTTGTTTTGCAATCCATAACTTTATAAGGAAATGGAATATTCATGATCAGTTATTTATGGAATGTGACGAGGATACTTTGTTTGCAAATTCACAAGACGAGGAAAATCATACTCAATCGGTTCACGACATGGAATGGGGTTCACAAAGCATTGAGGATATGGCTATTTTACGTGACGAGATAGCGACTCAACTAATGTCAAACAATTAATTTGTATTTGGATTATTATGCTTTTTTGGATTTGTAAGGATTTATGTGTAATTTGGATTTTCTATGATGGTTTGTATTTTTTTTTCTTTAATAACTGCTAATTATTTAGGATTCTGACCAAACAGATATATTTCATTCAGAGATCAAACCAAACAGCACTTAACTGATTCAGAATCCCTTATTCTTAACTGATTCAGAATCTCTTATTCTTAATAATTCAGCACTTATGCTTCAGTTTCTACCAAACAGCCCCTTAGCTTCACTTAATTTTCATTGTATTAAAAAGAGCATGATTAGAATAATGTGTTAAACTCATGGCAAAAGCACGTCTAAAACATTACAATAATTTTCATTGTATCAAAAAGATATGATTCTAGAAGTCAACTTGAATCGGGTTGAACGTGTATACCAACTTGACTTGGTCGAAAATTGAAAATTATATCTCTAGGATATGCGATTACACATTTTCACATTCTTTTTAACATTATATTATGCCTATATTACAAGCTTGTTCTTTAATAAAGTTTTCAAAATTAGGCGTTTGCTCACTAGGATGTAACGCCGGTTGTTACTGGAGTGGATTTATTCTGTGAAAGCTTTAGGAATTGACGAAAATATCTTTTCCTATTAAAAAATAAATTGCAAATAAATTAAACTAGTTTTTTATCCACCGTGTATTGCGACGAAAAACCTTTTTGTCACTTGTTAAAATAAGAGAAGTACATATATAATATGTATACACAGAAGATTACGTTGTTCAGAGATAAGGTACTCACAGGGAGAGTATGGAGACTCGAACCAAATTTGAGAGGACATGACGAATAATGTGACTCGTATAGCAAAAGAGACCCCTGGGATGACAACAGGTAAGACCGGTGGTCATAAGGAGTCATGGTGGTGGAATGATGAGGTGCAAGGCAAGGTAAGAGCAAAGCATGGGTGTTTTAGAGAGCTCCTGCGCAGTTGTGGCGATGGTGAGAGGATGAGTTTGAAGGAACGCTACAAGGAGGCGAAGCAAGAGGCCAAAAAGGCCATATCGGAAGCAAAGAACATTGCTTATCGTCATATGTATAATGTCTTGAGACAAAAGAAGAGGAGCACGACATGTTTAGGATTGCCAAGGCCAGGGAGCGGCAGATGTGGTTTTTAGGGGTGGTTAAGTTCAACAAAGGTGAGGATGGACGAGTGTTGGTGAAGGAAAGGGACATTAAGGCGAGATGATAAACTTACTTTCACGATCTCTACAATGGCGGTAGGCAGGACACCTACTTGTAAACTACCAGCATGGGATAACAAAAGAATAATTGCTACTGTAGAAAGATCACCGCAAAAGAGGAAGGAAGGGCACTTAGAAAGATGGGCAGGGCTAAAGCAGTGAGTCCAAACAACATTTCCCATGAGGTGTGGAAATGTCTAACTGGTGAAGGAGTTAGGTGGTTGACATCCTTGTTTAACACTGTACTAAAAACCTGTAAACTTCTAGACCAGTGGAGGAGCATTGTGTTAATACCAATCTACAAGAAAAAAGGTGATGCCTAGTTTGTGGTAACTACAACGGGGATTAAGCTTTTGAGTCACACTATGAAATTATGGGAAATGGTGATCGAGACGAGATTAATGCGAGAAACTTGGGTCACGTTGAACCAATTTGGTTTTATGTCAGGGCGGTCGACTATAGAAGCTATTCACATTATCAGGAGGTTAGAAGTACATGGTAAAGAAGCGGGATTTGCGTATGTTGTTCATTGACCTTGAAAAGACATACGATAGTTTACCTCGCCAGGTTATCGGGGATAGTTTGGAGAGTAGAGGTATCCCATGGTGGTATATTAAGTTAATTAAAGATATGTATGGTGGTTCTAAAATGAGTGTGCGGGAGCCTGCGGGGGATTCAGATTCCTTCTTTGCCGCCATTGGGCTACATCAAGGATCGACTTTGAGTCCGTTTTTGTTCACGATTGTCTTGGATGAGTTGTTTAAGTCAATTCAGGAGGACATCCTATGGTGCATACCTTTCGCAGATGATATTGTGTTGGTGATGGAAAAGAAGCGTGAATAAAATGCGAGGCTAGAGGAGTGGCAAGCTACCTTAGAGCAGAAAGGCTTACGAATTAGCAGGTCTAGACCGAGTACATCTATTGTAGCTTTAGTGGGACTCACACTGGGGTAGACATCAACTTGAGTATTGAAGGAGTACCGATAGTGCAAACAACCAAGTTTAACTACTTAAGCTCCTTTATCTAGAGTGATGGGGACATAGACTACGATGTTACCCACTGTGTGCAAGCAGGGTGGTGCAAATGGAGGGCAACTTCGGGTATTGTGTGTGATAAAAGGTTTTCGGAGAAATTAAAAGGAAAATATATAGGGTGGTGATTCGACCAACTTTGTTGTACGACACAGAATATTAGCTAATCAAGAAGACTTAGAAGCGAATTTTGGAGACAACTGAGAAGAGGATGCTGAGATAGATATGTGGCCACACGATGTTAGACATGATACGAAATGAGGTTTTTAATGGTAAAATAGGGGTAATGTGCATCTCTGATAAAATTAGGGAATGGAGGTTGAGATGGTTTGGGCATGTGAGGAGGAGGCCGTGTATGACTCGTCGTTGAAGGGAGTAGGAATATAGGTGGACCTAAACTAAAGTGGGAGGACTAGATTAGACATGATATGTTTGACTTGCACCTATCTAAGGGCATATGATTACTGATAGGAGAGTCTAGAGAGTAGGATAAAAGTTAGGGAATTTTAGGATTGTATGATCTCTTATCTCCCTGTATTTCTTATGCATGTGATTTTTTGATTCTTAAGTGTCTTGTGTGGATGTGTATTCGTTTATGATTTATCTGAGTGTAAGGCCCGAACCGTTAAAAGACTTGTTTTAACATGTGTAAATAGGTCCCAGAAAATTTCATTAATTAAGCGTGCTTATCATTCAAAAGGCTAACCGTTTAACCACTCGATACTTTCATATTCATACACATCATTCTTGTAAATCAGAGTACACAGTTAAATATTCGTAGAGGACATAATTAAACAAGCTACGCCTCCCAAAATAGATGAGATGTTCGGTACATCGTGCTCGAGCTCCGCCATGACCCGTCCTCTTTCCTACTTATTTCCTGTCACCAATACTAGTAACGTATTTGATGAGATCTTAAATCCATTTTTTTAATTACCCAACCAGGTTAGAAATCTCCACTTCCCCAAGCGGGTCATAAAACCTACTTTACATAAACATTCGTTGGTCTACCCGTCTTACCCAAATGGGTGTTATTATACACTTTGTATAACACACATTGGTTCTATTCCATCTTACCCAAACGGGTCATAATACACATTTTGTAAAACACACATTGGCGTTATTCCATCTTAACCCAAACGGGCCACCTTACACAACTTACGTGATCATACTATAATTTATCCATTTTTACTCAATGGTCAAATTACAAACTTAACTAAACACACCTTAATCTATTCATCTTAACCCAAACGAGTTCATTCAACATACACTATATTAGCGTACTTTGGCTCATACATCCTACCCAACCAGGTCATTTCAACCATCTTTACCCAAACAAGTCAATATCTACATCTTACCCAAACGAGTCAAATCCACATCTTACCCAAACAGGTCAATATCTACATCTTACTAAAACGAGTCAATATCTACATCTTACCCCAAATGGGTCAATATCCACATCTTACCCAAATGGGTCAATATCTACATCTTACCCCAACGGGTCAATATCTACGTCTTACCCCAAATGGGTCAATATCTACGTCTTACCCCAAATGGGTCAATATCCACATCTTACCCAAACGGGTCAATATCTACATCTTACCCAAACAGGTTAATATCTACATCTTATCCATACGAGTCAATATCTACGTCTTACCCACACGGGTCAATATCCACATCTTACCCAAACGGGTCAATATCTACATCTTACCCAAACGGGTTAATATCTACGTCTTACCCCAAATGGGTCAATATCTACATCTTTTTATAACCACAATAAATCCTCAGGAGTTCATCCTGACCCACCTTCTTTATCTAACATAACATATGGTTTATAGATAACCAGAACCGTACTTGCTAATTAGGATAAGATTACTCACATTTTATCATGAATAATCAAAACACATCTTACGTTACCTCAAAGTTTAGGATTTAGCCTTCACGTCACATTGGTAGCTTGAGACTCCACTTGCTCCACCTATAAAATTCTTGGTTATTAGACTAACCATGTAGGTTTACATTCTTTATATGTACACTCTCCACATTACCAATTACATATGAGAATGTGGAGCCTACATAGTTTCTATGCCCATATAAGCATTTCACCAATGCATGATAAACACCATGGTCTAGTCACCCCATGGCGTCATATCACATCCTATATATCAATTCGCATCCACATTTGCATATTTCACTAATTTGGCACAAAGAGGCCTATAAATTTTCTTTTAGATTTTCACATAGGCATTTTATCAAACACCTAGTGTGCACACTTAACATTCTTACTAACTTGTAGCATTCAACTTCCAGATTCTACCCATCTTTGAATATAGGAGTACCAATTTCATATGTTTATAGAAAATTAACAATTTCTTCATGGAACCCATGGTTTCATATGGTCTAAACAACCAAACCCGGCTACCCACCTGTCTAAATCTCGATTTGCATGTGGTGGGTATAAATCCCCACCACAACTTTACTAGGAAACACTTAATCACAAGCATGCATGATGAATTTAGGCATTATTCATGCACATAAACTCATAATCAACATGTTTCGTAAACAATTTCAAACCTAAGATGGAATTCATGAATCCACCTAACAAGTTGGGAACTTACTTGATGAAGAGATCATGAATTGATTATAAATTCGTGACATATACACTTCCCTTAACTCGAATTTCAGCCCTCCTCCTTTGGATTTCACTCTAGCACCTTCCATTTGAAGTCAAGATCACATGAGTTATGGCTCTCTCCTTCTCCTCTTCCTGGTTTGCGTAACACAGATTTGAGGAAAACCCAGATCTTTGTTTTAATCCCCATTTTACTCTTCTAGTCCTTCCTCTATTTCCATTTTCATAAAATCTACCAACTAACTTGCTTTTACACTAAGGCCCTCTAACTTTGTAATTTGGCAAAAACTTCAACATAAATATGACAACTAACCATCTTACTATTTATGTCGGGTCATATTTCGTAAAGAAAAATAACACTTACCTGACACGCCAACATTTCATAACATTATAATAATCACTTAATATAATAAATCGGATTTGGGACGTTACAACTCCACCCCCCTTAAAGGGAGTTTCGTCCCCGAAACTATTCATACTCTTATCTCCTGTCAGGATACTTCCTTCCACCATTAACCCACAATATGCTTACGTAGGTATTCTGATAATCCACTACACCCATATTACTATTCAACCTTGCATGAAGCTTCCTCCTCGCACACGTCATACCTATCCCCCCTTGAGTTCAAAATTTACACGCGCATCCAATAAGTTATACGTGTCATCCATAATTCACCACATTTCAATGCAACTAATTGATTATATGGATTTAATATTCCATAAATCACTCATTGACCTTCTTACAACTTTATCCATTCTTGACCGTCTATGGTTCATTCACCACAGCGGGTCTAATCGTCTTCTTTATTTTGGTGTCTAAATACCCTTTAACAAGTTACTTTGCTCCAACTAGCCACGAGTGTGACTGTCATGATACCAGTTAACTCGTAAGTTTCATTCAACTTCCTACTTTAATACATACTTAACAACCTGACATGATTTGTCTATCATGCCGTTATCACCTACTAACACTCATGCCTTCCTCCACTTAAGAGCACACATATACCCTTACTCCACTTTGTTTATTTAAATTTAGACTTTTCACCACGAATTTACAACATTTACCTTTCTACTTGTATACACAAAGTAGAATTCTCTACTTATTACGTATAGCTTGATCCCTACTTGTTCCACCATTATTTCCTCATCCCTGCAACCGGGATCAATTACAACTAATGATCACTAATGCTTTTGACAATCTTTTTGTATGCTCCTCTACTCAATTAACACAAGATAGAGGTCATGCACTAGAATCATATGCGTGCTTAATCCTACATCGCTAACTCGAGTAGAATCTCACCACTTGGTTCTTACATCGCACTTTATTCTACATGTTAATACATGTATAACCCTACAACCTTTTTAACTCACTTCAGATTTGTTATATGAGTTGCTATTCCAATTCGGAATTATGTTTCATCCACTTGACACCATGTGCCGTTTATCAACCTTGTGACATCTTAATTAGCTGAAATCACAATTTCTCACCTCGGCACATCATGCCACTTTACAATTCAATAGCTTTTTTTCTTTCTTTCTAGGACTTACATTTCCTCCACTCGGCACTTCGTGCCATCTAAGAATCTAGTGATTTCTTATTTAACTAGAAAATCACATTTCTTCAACTTGAATCATGCAACTTTTATTTTATTTGTTTGTTAATGCCAAACAGGATTTTCCCCACTTATATTACTCCACTTAGTTAATGCAAAGTAGAGGTTCACCACTTCTAGTATAGTCATGCTTGGTTCTACTAGGTTATACTAGTAGAATTTTCTCCAGTCTTATCATTCACACACTTATTTCTACGTAAGTAGAATTTCACAACCTCTTAATATTTCCCCCTTTTCTCCACGTTGTTATTACAAGTAGAGCCTCAACAGTCCCCCCACTTTAATCTAGTTGTTACAACTAGAGTATTAACATCTTGTCATACTTTATTACATTAAATCATGTAACACACTGGATTCTATATTGCCAACATAAATAGAATTTATCCACCTTAAATCATAACATACTTCTATTCTATATGTTAACACAATAAGAATTTAGCCACTTAACCACATAACATTCTTTATCTTACACATTTCATGTATGTAAGACTTCACCATGCCTAACCGCATACCATACTTTTATTCTATGTTGTTAATAATCAAGTAGAATTGCACCACTTAACCACATAACATTCAATATTTTACATTATTCATACATGTAAAATTTCACCACACCATCCACAAATAATACGTTTATTCTACAGTGTAAAACACAAGTAGAATCACATTACTTAACCACATAACACACTCTTTATCTTACACATTATTCACGCATGTAAGATTACTTCTTTTACATACTTACTCTTCTTAATATTATAAGTAAAGTTCACCCCTTGATTTGTCTACACACGTGGGTATGGTGTCTCAAACACCAACCTTCGTGTGGATTTCTCCACCTTTTTAAACAATCTTATTCGGGTTATACGTATCATGTACACTCGAGTTTACAGTAGATTAGTTCAACCACAACCATTGTATATCTTTATGTTAAAATAATCTAACATAACTACCCTATTTGTTATCTCAAATAGGTTACTTCCACCATAATTATTTAATTCATGATTATCCTTCATTGTTTAAACAATGTAGGATTCCTTACACTTTCACATATTGCTTGTTCCCCTTAAGCCAATCCGGCCCATTCTTTGTCTAGACACGAGGGTATAATATCATAAACACTCACCCTTATTCTTGACCTTCCCCCTTGTTAAACATTCTTACTCGATTCATACGTATAAAGTATGCTCAAGTCTACTCCCTTAGACCCATCCGACCCCTTTTCTTTGTCTACGCACTCAAGTATGGTGTCGTTAACACCAACCCTTGTGCTTGACTTCTCCCCTTATTAAACATTCTTACTCGAGTCATACGTATAATGTATGCTCAAGTTCACTTCCTCCTTTGTATACAATCTTACTTGAGTCGTACATATCGTGTACGCTCAAGTTCACTCCCCTTTTGGTTATTAAGATAAAAATAAAAACAACCAAAACATTTAAATCACTTACCGGGTCATGCGATTGAGCCTCGAACCGGACATCTCTCCACCCCCTTTCACTAACCAAGAGCTTTCGGTTTGAGTTCAAGTGTCCCCTCAACACTTGAATCTCTCAAGCCTCGGCTCTGATACCAACTTGTAAGGCCCGAACCATTATAAGACTTGTTTTAACGTGTGTAAATAGGTCCCAGAAAATTTCATTAATTAAGCGTGCTTATCATTCAAAAGGCTAACCATTTAACCACTCGATACGTTCATATTCATACACATCATTCTTGTAAATCAGAGTACACAGTTAAATATTCGTAGAAGACATAATTAAACAAGTTACGCCTCCCAAAATAGATGAGATGTTCGGTTCATCGTGCTCGAGCTCCGCCATGACCCGTCCTCTTTCCTACTTGTTTCTTGTCACTGAAATTGCTTGAGCTTGTGGATCTTCTACTTAGTCGTAATGAAATCAATGTAAACGAGTAAAACACGAAGAGTAAATACAAATATGCTTTGTATTAACCACAGAGAACCACAAAGTACACTGAGTGAATATGACCGAGAAGCTCACAAATTCTATTACAAGACACATATTTATACTTTCTCAAGCTCGCTGGTCCGAACCTCAGGTTCGGAGCTGTTCGGCCATGTCCGAACTCCAGGTTCGGCCTGAGTTTGGACCTCAGCAATCTTGCACATCTTCGTCTTGTATTCGATACTTCACATGACGATCTAGGACCACGTATCAACAAACTCCCCCTCGGCATGTGCAATATCATATCCTCTTATCAAAACTTGTATCTTTTATCTTCAATCAAACTCCTCCTCGATCTAGACGATGAGTTCAATCTTGAATACTTGATATTGCATCGTGTGTAATCTCTTTATCAACAATCTTTAGAAGACTTGAAGTCGTGATGTTCTCTTTCCACTTAGAAACCTGCCAAGATAAATAATCTTGGCGCAAAACGTCTCTTTGAGACTCCAAGATATTTTTATTTTGAAAATTATTTTGTATAACGTGTTGATCAATCGAAAACAAATCAAAAACAAAATCTTTTTGACTTTTAGAAACTTTATATAAAAACACACCTAAAATCTTTTTGGTATTTTCTGATAATAACAAGTAACTTGCAGTACAGAATCAGACACTATTTTTCTCTTTTGCGAGAAAGATCACGACTTGGGATCATATTGGTCATACCATGCTGAACTACACTTCAATTTCGATTATTGTAGCACATAAGCCATGCCGATTGCAGATATAATTTGTTCAACGTTAAACTCTGGCAGAATCATACTCATAACATCTGGATATGTTAAGGTATTGATTAGATTTTCATTGACCAGTGTACCCTACAGTATCAGACATACTCATATATGCTTTTGCTTATCACATTTTGTGATTTCATTTGTGATTTTAATCACATAATGATTGTATTCATGATATAGTCAACTGTGTTCCATGCAAAAAGAAATAAGAACGTTAAATCGTCTACCTTAAGGTCGATCTTTCGATACGCAGATAAGGACTCGGATTTAACAAAATAAGAAAATAAAACAAGTTGAAGTTGTATAACTTAACAAAAATCAGGTCGGTACTCCCGTACACGCAGAGAAAGTCCGATGAGTTATACGAAACACCAAAGAAAATAAAGCAGAACATCAAACGAACAACGATCAGGTCGGTCTTGTGGACACACAGAGAAAGTTCGATCGTTTGACAAAATAAAGAAAATCAAACAAGTTTAAACCTTTGCAAAATAAACACATGTATACACAGTGACTTCTCATTTTATTTTTCACATATCTTTTTCTTGATATATCATGAGATATGCATCAAGATGTTGTCCACTTAGTCAAGCATCAGATTTAATGTATATCACATTCGTATACTTTCTGATTTGCCGAGCCTACCTTACACATCGATCAAATGATCTTATGGCTTTTTCATCTATTTTATCCTTGAGTCAGACGATGTCAGCCAATGTAACATCATTTCCCAATCATGTCGGATACAATATCTCACTTTTCAATGTTTTTGGCTTTTTGCATTTTTTTAATGTTTTTGTCTTTTCCAAATTTCCCCCCCTAAAAATGATAACTCTATTTATAGATTTTTATTTTTACGATTTGAATGACAAAACACTATTTTTGTATTTTTGCAAAAAATAAACTCCCCCTTAGAATGAGACGGAGATAAAACAAAAACATGAAATTAATCAACCAACACGAATACTTGCAGGTTTAGCCTTTTTGAAAAACAAAATTGATTTTAAAATTCAATTTTAAATTAGCACAGATATTTCACAATCAGCAATTTTCTAATCACCAAAAGGTCTTCCTAAAATACCTTCTTGACACCAAATAAAACATTAGTCGCTTTGGGACCGACCCGATTCAACAGTGTCGAGTCACCTGGTGTCTTCCACATAGTCATCGTTGGCCTTGGAAACAACTTTCGGTTTCCAGATTTTTAAGGATTTTAATTTTTTATCAGAACCAGAATCAGATTCAATGGACGTGCTTGGTTTAGACCAAGACGATTTACGAGTTGATTTAACATGTGGAGACCATGGTGCATAAAAAATTTGACCCTTGTTATCCACATATTTGGCAATGTTGTGGATATATACAGTCGTCGGAAAATCAGCAGCAAGATGTCCCGGTTGACGACATACATAACAAAGTCTTTCTCGAATTTTTTTTGAAAATGATGTTGATTTTTGAAAACCAGATGAATGTTCAGAATCAAAAATATCAAAGAAACCATCAGAAGAATCATACCTAGGAGATGGACTCTTTGAAGATGACGATCTTTCAGAATAATAAGAAAATTCCTTCTGAGATAGTGATTTCTTTACAACCTTTGCTTTAGGAACCTTGTCAGTTTTCACTGGTTTCTTTATCACAACTGGAACTTCCTTCACAACAAAAACCCAAACCTTTGTGTTTGAATCCTTGAATCTTTGAAGAATTGGAAGAAGAACCTGAAGCTTCTCTTGACTTAACTTCACTAGTGAATTTAGCTTTGATATCTTTCAGCTTGTTCTTCTCAATCAAAACTTTTTCTTCTTCGGTTGTGGATGAAGAACTGGAAGCAACCTTATCAAACACTTGTTCATTTTCCAGAAGCACATACTTTGAAACAAATTTTGGAGCGTCACCCAAAGGCTTCTCCTTCTTCTTAGACTTGGACCTGTTCTTCTTGGGTGGAGTAGCAAACTTTGAATAATCATTCAATTCAACTTTTGGATCAATTTGAGCAGAAGTAACTTCAATCAAATCCACTAGTTAAGGAACCAAATGAACATCATCTTTCTTAGAATGCTCCTCACTTTTATCTTGCTTGTAGACGAAATTTAGCAATGTCGGTGATAAATTGCAATTCTTCACTTGCCTCTTCAACTCCAAAATTTCTAATTTCAAATCACTAATCTTCAGTTGAGCTTCAAACACTTCCTTTTGTGACTTGATGAACTTAGCATTGAGATCATCATATTCATATGTTTGTAGCTTTCGAATCGCACATTCTGCAAATAATTCTTCAAGCACATTTTCTCTCTTTTGCTTATAGATCTCAACATCCTTAGTTAATACTTCATTCTTGTCTCTGTAAAGAACATTCTCATCTTGAAGCATAGAAATCTTGTTTTGAAGCTTCTTAACAGTAACAGCAGTTTTAGCAATAAGAGTAGTAGCTTCCTCATACTTTTGCTGAATTGGATAACTTTTCCCAAATAAATTCTCAAAATCTTGAGCAGCGTCTAAAGCTTCAGCTTTAGCCTTCTCACACTCTTCAGCCAATCGAACATTTTCTTTCACAACATCTTCGTGAACATGAACTAATTCATAATATTTCTTTTGAAAATCTTCTAACTCATTCTTTAGCACCACAATCTCTTCAGTTGATGTGTGACTACGTTGTTCATAACCTTCAATCACCTTGATCAATTTTTCGCATTTAAAACATGTAGATTCTTCAACCTTTGAACTATCAGAAACCTTAGATAAATCTTCTTGAACCACAGATGCACTTGAATAGGAATCAAAATCAGTCAGAAAGCTGTCATCATCATCATGACGAGCAGTCAATGCAATTGAGATTGGAGCATGATTCTTTCTAGCCGCTGAATCTGCATTCCAGGAAAATTCATCTGGATGCCAAAATGTTTTTGTCACATCATTAGCAAACATATCAGATTTCTTCTCAGCTTTAGCGACGTCTTTTGATGAATGAAAAACTAAATGTGCATGTTGACCAGTTTTCAATTTATTTTCTGCAGAACTTTAACATTCTCGAGCAAAATGACCATAATTGGAGCACATGTAACATTTTACTTTGGACTTGTCCAAACCAATCTTACCATCCTGATTCAATCTCTTCTTCCCAGTTCTGTTGAAAAATTTCTTCGTTCTTCGAACCAATATTGCATACTGCCAGTTTAGATCCATTTCCTCCAAATGATCATAATCAATTTGATCGTAATCTTCATTAGCCAATTCAGCATTACTCACCGCACCAGTGATAACACTAAAATATGAAGATACCAACGCAGACATCAAAGCATTATAATTATCGATAGTTTGAACAGACATTGCACTTTGAGTCGAAGAACTAGAAATCGAAACAGTACAACCAGCAGAAGAATAACTTGGAGTTTGAGATTTATTTGCCAAAAATGCTGTAGGGGGTGCAGAACTAAGAATATTAGATTTTCCAGCATTCAGAGTTGAATCATTATTACCATAATACACCGCAGGATTTTGAACTTGCTCAGGAAGTAACTTATTCACCATTAACTCTATATCCCTTGCTTGGATTCTTTGAATTAGATCATTAAATGATAATTTTGAATAATCCTTATCGTGAGTAATCATCATCACATAATTATCCCATTTCTCTGGTAAGGCTTCCAAAATCTTTTCTTTCTTATCAGCTTCGTCCTTTTTAAGATTCACCAACTACATTTCACTCATTAAATGAGCAAACCTTGCAATCAGATTTGAAATTGATTCATTTTGATAATGTTTGAAACTATCAAACTATTTCTTCAACACCTTTAGTCGACTTTTCTTATATTGGTCATTGCCTTCACAACGCTTTTCTAAAGCATCCCATAAACTGTTTGCTGTGTAGTTACTTGAAAATTGATGTAATAAATCTGTAGGCAATGCCATTGTTAAAGTACCATATGCCTTCTTTTCAGCTTGATACTCTTTCTTTTGTTCACCTGAAAGCTCTCTTTGAAAAATTGGTTCCCCGTCTTCACCTTTAGGATAAACATATGGCTCAGAATATGATAACCACATATCAATATCATTTGCCGAGACATATGCTACAAACCGTGTAACCCAACTATGATAATCTTCCAATTTGAGCAATTTAGGAACTTTCTGACTTGTTCCGATTTCATTATCATAGTTCATCATCGTTTGCATCGTAGTCTGAACCAAATTCTGAATAGCCACGAATGCTTGAAAATCACTCATCTTGGCTGAAAACTTCAAACTAAAAAACGAAGGTCTTAGAAGTGGATTTTGGGCTCCAAAACGGAGGGTACTAGCCATTAGACAGCAAAAGTATAGATCTTTCCGAGACAGTCGTTTTGGCTGGTATTAGCTCCTGTAACTCGTTACGGTTCTCAAGTTACGTCAGTTTTTGTAAACCACTCAAAATCTTAAAACTGTTCACCGAACCTCCGCCGAACCTCCTCCGAGCAACCTCCGAACTTTGTCCGAACTTTAGCTACGCTGAACGTCCTCTGAACCTGACCTTCGGAGATCAAACGGAATCTGGACCGAACGAACACCGAACACTGTCCGAACGTGGACCGATCTCTCACCGAACCAATAGAATCGCCGAACTCCGTCCGAACCTCGAGTTCGGAGCGGTTATGCCGAACTTGTCCGAACCTCAAACGAGACAAACTTCACTCGACACCATTTTCTAATTTTTAGCGTTTTTGACTGGAATTTTTGACAGGACTTCAAACAAACTCGATAGAAATAAATTAGAAACATATTTTTGACAAGAAGCACACTCGTGATGATCAAACGAACTCAACAACGATACTCATTTTCTAAAAAACGTGAATTTTGACACAAAACTCCGAAAAACAGTGATTTCCGACTAGTAGAGCAAACCAAATGCTCTGATACCACTTGAAATTGCTTGAGCGTGTGGATCTTCTACTTAGTCGTAATGAAATCAATGTAAATGAGTAAAACACGAAGAGTAAATACAAATATATGCTTTGTATTAACCACAGAGAACCACAGAGTACACTGAGTGAATATGACCGAGAAGCTCACGAATTCTATTACAAGACACATATTTATACTTGCTCAAGCTCGCTGGTCCGAACATCAGGTTCGGACCTGTTCGGCCATGTCCGAACTCCAGGTTCGGACTGAGTTCGGACCTCAGCAATCTTGCACATCTTCGTCTTGTATTCGATACTTCACATGACGATCTAGGACCACGTATCAACAGTCACCAATACTAGTAACGTATTAATATTAATGGCATTATAGTAACTATTCAGCCCAAAACATACTTTTTAAAAATTTGGACAGATTTCAAAATTCATAGGCTACCCTGATTTCGCAGCCTACGAATCACCAGCTCTGATAGACAGATTACAAAATTCATAGGCTACCCTGATTCCGTAGCCTACGAATCACATATTCTGTCCTCTTCACCCAAACTCCCATAAATCTCAATCTCCACCACTTCTCTAAATGTCATACAACGTGAAAACATTCTATAAGATGGACTTCAATTTCCATTTGCACTAAGTGTCAAATAACAAGTTGGAAAGTGTTAGTGAACCCATTCCAACCCGTTTGACCCATTACCCCCACTAGTAACAAGGAAATCATCAATTCCTCCACCCACCTTGTTTCCCACCTATTACCCATTGCAATGTACAATAATTGCAATCTATTAACTTACCTACACCCCAAGGGGTTTATACTTAGAATCGTATTCAATACGATTCCCGTCTTACCCGAAGGTCATACTTATTGGATCTTAAATCCATTTTTTTCTTACCCAACCGGGTTAGAAAACTCCACTTCCCCAAGCGGGTCATAAAACCTACTTTAAATAAACATTCATTGGTCTACCCATCTTACCCAAACGGGTGTTTTTATACACTTTGTATAACACACATTGGTTCTATTCCATCTTACCCAAACAGGTCATAATACACACTTTGTATAACACACATTGGTGTTATTCCATCTTCACCCAAACGGGTCACCTTACACAACTTACGTGATCATACTATAATTTATCCATTTTTACTCAATGGTCAAATTACACACTTAACTAATAACACCTTAATCTATTCATCTTAACCCAAACGAGTTCATTCAACATACACTATATTAGCGTACTTTGGCTCATACATCCTACCCAACCGGGTCATTTCAACCATCTTTAATAAAAACAAGTCAATATCTACATCTTACCCAAATGGGTCAATATCCACATCTTACCCAAACGGGTCAATATCCACATCTTACCCAAACAGGTCAATATATACATCTTACTAAAACGAGTTAATATCTACATCTTACCCCAAATGGGTCAATATCCACATCTTACCCAAACGGGTCAATATCTACATCTTACCCCAACGGGTCAATATCTACATCTTACCCCAAATGGGTCAGTATCTACGTCTTACCCCAAACGGGTCAATATCCACATCTTACCCAAACGGGTCAATATCTACATCTTATCCACACGAGTGAATATCTACGTCTTACCCACACGGGTTAATATCTACATCTTACCCAAACGGGGCAATATCTATATCTTACCCAAACGGGTTAATATCTACGTCTTACCCCAAATGGGTCAATATCTACATCTTTTTATAACCACACCAAATCCTCGGGAGTTCATCCTGACCCACCTTCATTATCTAACATAATATATGGTTTATAGATCCATACTTGCTAATTAGGATAAGATTACTCACATTTTATCATGAATAATCAAAACACATCTTACGATACCTCAAAGTTTAGGATTTAGCCTTCACGTCACATTGGTAGCTTGAGACTCCACTTGCTCCACCTATAAAATTCTTGGTTATTAGACTAACCATGTAGGTTTATATTCTTTATATGTACACTCTCCACATTACCAATTACATATGAGAATAGTGATCCTACATAGTTTCTATGCCCATATAAGCATTTGACCAACGCATGATAAACACCATGGTCTAGTCACCCCATGGCGTCGTATCACATCCTATTTATCAATTCGCATCCACATTTGCATATTTCACGAATTTGGCACAAAGAGGCCTATAAATTTTCTTTTAGATTTTCAAATAGGTATTTTATCAAACACCTAGTGTGCACACTTAACATTCTTACTAACTTGAAGCATTCAACTTCCAGATTCTACCCATCTTTTAATATAGGAGTACCAATTTCATATGTTTATAGACAATTAACAATTTATTCATGGAACCCATGGTTTCATATGGTCTAAACAACCAAACCCGGCTACCCACCCGTCTAAATCTTGATTTCCATGTGGTGGGTATAAACCCCCAGCACAACTTTACTAGGAAACACTTAATCACAAGCATGCATGATGAATTTAAGCATTATTCATGCACATAAACTCATAATCAACATGTTTCCTAAACAATTTCAAACTTAAGATGGAATTCATGAATCCATGTAACAAGTTGGGAACTTACTTGATGAAGAGATCATGAATTGATGATAATTTCGTGACCTATACACTTCCCTTAACTCGAATTTCAGCCCCTTCCTTCGAATTTCACTCTAGCACCTTCCATTTGAAGTCAAGATCACATGAGTTATGGCTCTCTCCTTCTCCTCTTCTTGGTTTGTGTAACACAGATCTGAGGAAAACCCAGATCTTTGTTTTAATTCCAATTTTACTCTTCTTGTCCTTCCTCTATTTCCATTTTCATAAAACCTACCAACTAACTTGCTTTTACACTAAGGCCCTCTAACTTTCTTATTTGGCAAAAACTTTAACATAAATATGACAACTAACCATTTTACTATTTATGTCGGGTCATATTTCGTAAAGAAAAATAACACTTACCTGACACGCCAACATTTCATAACATTATAATAATCACTTAATATAGTAAATCGGATTTCGGACTTTACACTGAGGCCTAGTCTTACATACTACATGTCATGTGTTATTCTGCCTCTCTATGGTACCTACTTTTGAGCCTTAGTTGGTCTTATGCATGACAGGGTCATCTTAACCTCTTTGGGGGCCCCAAGCGAGAAAAAAAACGAGGCCCTTTTTCGAAAGTTACATTCTAAAACCCTCCTCTTTTATCGGGCTTGGGACCGACAATAATAAACTAAAAGTTTATATATGGCAGAGTAATTTTTTTTAAGATTTGTTATGTGAAAAAATATATTTTGATAAAATTTATTTTTCTAGCTTTCTTCGATGCAAATTCTTTAATAAAATATTCGTAATCAATTTCATTTAACAAATCTTTTTCAATGGATAGAATAGCTAAATCATACAATCTTCCTTGTGACATGATAGATCTTAAGTAATTATTTATATTAACAATTTGAATTGAATTTGATGTGTCTGCATTTCCTGTACTACTTTTAGACTAATAACATGTTCCCATGTGTTCAATATAAATATATGGCTTAGTATTACTTATGGGTTTGGCGGCTATGATGAGTCACCATTAGGTTTTCACATCTTGGGAAATGCAGTCCACTTTACTCTTCACTCTCTGTTCTTACCGAGACTTTTTCTCAAATCCAAGTTCTTTAACAACCCTTGGGCGTATTTTACTTCTTCATCTTCCTCTAAGAGAACAGATTGTTAGAGGGAGAAAGATTAATCGGAAATAGAGACTTGCAGACGTATTCGAGTTTCGACGATGACCTCCACCCTCGACCTTCATCCGCAATGGCATCCTCCACATGTAAATCGAACCCCCGACCAGGCGATATCCGACCTCCCTCCGCCCGATTTCCTCCGCGAACCTGATAAAATTGGAACTTGATTTATAAAATTACAATCGAAAAGAAACAGATAAATAACACAGTTACAAATATGCTTTGATTCTACACAAGTTCATCAAAACATAAGAGACAAAAGGTCTATGAAAAAGGTACGTGGTAGAGCAAAGCTATGTTGTAAGAATTATGATGAGAGCCTGCAACATTCAGTTGCGGGGATTAAACCCAAGCTGAGCAAACTGTAACAAAACGGCAGGAAGAGATGAGCCTCAGCAAATCGTATGAAGAGAGTGAGAGGAGGCGGCTAGGTTTTTATGTGAGAGAGAAGTCGTCTTTCCTTTTTCTTTTTTTTTTGCTTTTTTTGTGGGTGGGGATAAATATACCAAGATAGTTTGATAAATGTACCAACTTTAGTCAAAAAGCATTTAATTATTAGGTAATGATTACATTTTTCTTAAAAATTTCATTTCTCACTCTAATTTTTATTGGATGGATACTTTTTTCTACAAAAGGTTTTTTATAAATATTATATTTTTTTAATAGCAAGTTTCTTTTTATTATATTTTTTAAAAAAGGCTTTTTTATAAATATTAACTACCTTTTTAACAGCAATTTATTGAAAAACTCTTTATATTATAATTCTTTACAAAAGACTTTTTTTACAAATATTATCTAATTCTTTTGCTAATGTTTTCTTTTAATTTTTTTAATCGGAATTTCTACTAAATGCTTGACACAATGTATTCTTAGCTAATTATTTTATTATACTCATTTTACCCACGAGAATATATACATTACGAACCTATTTTAAGTACATAAATGTTTTTTTCATTGTGATACATTTCTCACTCATTTTTAATGGGTTTCAATTTTTTTTACATGTACACTCAGCTCAGCTCTCACAAAAATACTTTATAACATATTTATTTTATTATGATTTGTTAATTGACGTACTCACGAACCTAGTTAATCGGTATGTCTTTTATTTTATGAATGTTCTTAAAAACCAAGCTAAATTTCTAACTAAAAATATTGCACGATAATGTTTTATAAATATATTAAATTGTTTATTGTTTTCTTTAATATCTTTTTGATGAAAGTATCTTTTCGTAAAAGAATTTATATTTAAAAGAATTAAGAAAAATATTAAGAAAAAAAACATTTGATAAATATTACAATCTAATACAATCTTTAAATATAGCATTTTTTATTTTGTTAGAAACTAGTTTAAAAAATTAAAACATTTTTTTAATGACATTAAAAATAAAAAAAAAACTTATTGTTATAAATAAGTTTTAAAATAGAGGGGTTTTAATGCTTCATTAATTAATTATACATGATTAGTTTAGTATTTAATTTATATAGAATTGGGTGTGGTGTAATTAAATAACAAGAGCCAATCATATTTTATTGATACTAAAAACAATGACAAAAAAGTAAAAAGTAGTTAACCTCTTGGTATATTTACAATACCCTTTTTTTGTGTGTTGTTTCACTAGAACCAAAAAGGGGAATTTTTTTTTTGAACAACTCATTAAAATCACCAAAGAGTACACCACAAAACAACACCAAGCATCAGCAAGGAGCTGAGCAACAAAACACAACAAACAGACACAAAAGGAAAAAGAAAACCAAAACAACAGAAAAAAACAAAACATCAGCAATTAGTCTCCATTATCGTATCTCAGCCCCTTCCTTTTCCTGTTTTGAATCCAGAGGTTGCCCAGGGTTTTAACACAGCACAAAATATTGGATATCCCCATCGGTTTGTTTTTGAATATCACCTCGTTCCGTTCCTTCCAAAGACACCAGACCGTCGTGTAAATCATTGCTTGGATCCAGTCACTATTATTCCGCCCAGAACCAGCATGGTGGGCAGAAAAAATATCGCAAGCAGAAAACAGGAACGGGACCGGGAGCTGGCACCAATTAGCAACTCCTTTCCAAACAATCGCAGCCAGCTTACATCCGGTAAAAAGGTGATCGATCGATTCATCCACGTCGCCACAAAAAACACAAGAAGGTGAAGAAACATAAATATTCCTCTTCAAAAGAGCATCCTTGGTCGCAATTTTCCCAAGCCAAACTCTCCACAAAAAAACATTAACCTTAAGAGGAACCAAGGAATTCCACTTCATCATAATCTCCTCCGTGCTCCCATGCTGTCTCATCATAAGTCTGTGAAGGGATCGGACAGAAAAGTAACCAGTGTCATCTCCAATCCACCTAAGTTGCCCCTCATCCCCTTCAATAATTAGCTCCTCAAAATTAAGACCCCTTTCACCCAAGCCTCTAACAGCCTTAACAATGTTGCACCACGTGCTGGCCATACCTTTTCTCATAGGAAGGAAACAGCCACTATTGCTACCCGAGTGTAAACTTATAACAACTCTACACCACAGCTTCGAAGGATCTGTTTTAAAATTCCAACCCCATCTAGCCAAAAAACAAGTGTTGGCAATGTGCAAAGGCACAAGGCCAAGACCCCCATCAGACTTTTCTCTACATATAATCTCCTTATTAGCCCAATGAATCTTTCTCGTAGAACCGTCGCCTCCCCATAAAAAGTTCAAACGAATACCTTCCAATTTCTTGATCACCGCCACCGGGGCTTTAAAAAGAGAAAAATAATAAGCCAGGAGACTTTCTAACACAGATTTGGCGAGCGTAAGTCGCCCACCCATAGACAACGAACTCGCCTTCCATAGAGCGAGACGATTTCTGAAGACATCAATAACGGGATCCCAACTGCTAATTAGATTCATGTTCACACCCACAGGTAACCCCAAATACTTAAAGGGAAACACCCCTTCTTTGCATCTGAATTTGCTAACCCACTTATTAACCTCTTGAGCCGGGACATTAACACCAAAGAGGCCACACTTCTCCAAATTAACTCTCAATCCCGAAGTTAGATAGAAAGCCCGAAGAAGTCTAGCAATATTGAGGAGATTTCTCTTTGTCCATCTTCCCATAATTATCGCGTCATCCGCAAATAACAGATGAGATAAAATCGGACCCTCCTTAGGTAACATTAAGCCCTCAAACAAACCACACGACACAACTTTCTCCATCATACAATGAAAAGCTTCCATTACGAGGATAAAAATATAAGGAGAAATTGGGTCACCTTGACGGATGCCTCTAAAGCACTGAAACTCCGGAGTAGGTGACCCATTCACCAGAACCGAAACACGAGAGGCCTCAAGAATACCATTGATCCATAAACGCCATCGTGCTGGAAATCCCATCTGGTCCATGATAGAATCGATAAACCTCCAATCAATGGAGTCATATGCCTTATGGAAATCGACCTTAAAAAATAAGCCCTCCGATTTTGATTTTTTCAGCCATGAAAGAACTTCATTAATGATTAAGGGCCCATGAAGAATACACCTATTTTCCACAAATGCCATTTGGCATTCTGACACAATCGAACAAAGAACCGTTTTCAACCGTAAAGCCAACACCTTGGACACCACCTTCGAAATGCAACCCATGAGACAAATGGGTCTAAAATCCTTAAGTGCACCCGCATCTTTTTTCTTGGGAATCAAGTGAAAAAACGAAGAACCACACCCCCAGCCGATCTTACCATCCAAATAGAAGGCATTAAGGATTTTAACAAAATCCTCTTCAAAACGATTCCATTCTTTCTTGATAAAATCAAAATTAAAACCATCCGGTCCAGGGGCTTTTTCCCCCCACATAACCAGACCGCCCTTTTTATCTCTTCTTTCGTGAACTGCTCGGTAAGGAAAGTTTTATCATCCTCAGAGATAAGTTTAAGGTTCGGACAGCGAAAGGGAACCCACGGATGTTCCTGCGGTCTAAACATATCTTTGAAATAATTATAAACACCCAACTTGACATCAGCAGGGTTGGAGACCCAGGAGCCCTCAATCCACAGACCATTAATCCGAGAAGCAGAGACGTTTGCTTTGATAACCGGGTGGAAAAATCCCGAGTTCTCGTCCCCAAGTTTCACCCACTTTTCTCTAGCCTCCTGTTTCAAAATTTTCAGCCGCCTATCTTCAATATCCAATAAAAAAGATTTGGCCTTAGCCCAGTCCTCCATTTCAAGGTCAGAAAGGAGTCGTCCTTCAGCCAAGAGATCATATCTCGAGCACACCTTTCGTAACTCCTCTTCGGCCCTCCTATCCTTCTCCTTCATATCCTCATTCCAAATTTTGATTGCCTGCTTGATGCGTTTCAATTTCTCCTTTAAAATAATGTCATGTCTACCCCATCCATTAAAGCCATCCAGCGCCTTATCAACCATGTCATGGAAACCAGGAATGTCCATCCAACAAGAGAAAAATCGGAAGGGCACGGGTCCCAAAGTCCAAACCCGAAATTTTAAGAAGAATTGGCCTATGATCAGACCAACCGCGGGATAGAACCGACGCATAAGCATTCGGCCAACGATTAACAAACTCGCAACATACCAAGAATCGATCTAATTTACTATAGTTAACACCTTTACCATAAGAAAAGGTGTAGGCAGAGCCAGACATATTCAACTCCTGAAGACCAGCCTTGCAAATAAAATCATTAAAATCAGCCAACGACCCGAGGTTGAAAGCAGATCTAAGTCTTTCACTGGCAACCCGCACCTCATTAAAATCCCCACATACCAACCACCAACCATCCAGAATTTGCATCCAATTACAGATACAATCCCAAAGAGATTTTTTCCCCGATCTTCTAAGAGGAGCATAAACATTAACAATGTTGCATCTAGACTTAGAAATCCGACACATACCAGAAGTGAGCAGGAAGTTCTGATTTCGTTCCACCCGGTCCAGCACGAAAACATTAGGGTCCCAAAGGCTAAGGATTCCCCCCGATCTTCCATCCGCCAGCACCCACTCCACACCCACTGGGTTATTACCCCAAATACCTTTAATCGGAATGCGATCCAGGTCATCCAAATGAGTTTCCTGAATACAAAGAAAAGACACTTTATTCTCTATCTTCAGATTATGAATCCAAGCCACCTTCACACGGTCACTCAGACCACACGCATTCAAAGACAACCACTCCATTATACAATATCGTCAATCACCCCATCTTCCAAAACAAGGTCCCTAACCCTTTCTTCACAATCAATAATCTGGACTCCTACCATAGCCGTCGCTTAAAGGGAGTTAATGACTTCATTGGCCAGATCCAAATCAGCCTGACTCTGCGCTTCTTTCTGCTTAGCCCCAAACTTGGAATTCATAAGACACTCCCCAAAACCTTGGAAAACATGATTAAGATCATCCTTCCCTATAACCACATCCCCATGAAGATCAGAAAGGCATTCACCGTCCACCACCGTAATAGGAGCACTCGCCGGAGAAGTATCCTTTTCTTTTCTCATCCGTCTGAAAATATGTTTAGGTTTTTCAGGGACCACAACTTTTACCGTCGGTGGGATAGGAGGAAAATTTAAGTCAATTCCATCAAGGCCCAATTTACATCTTTTAATGGGCCTCTCAAGAACGCCACACTCCATGCCATCCAAAACAGGCCCAACAAAGTCCGATCTGCACCTGAGGCCCAACCCAGAAGACGGTCCACTATTAGGAGGGTCAACTCCAGTCATCACCTCCCCACGACCGTCCGCACACCGTCTCCACCTTCCAGGTTTACAATTACGATTCCCATTACCATCCACCTTGGAAGTCACCCCAACATCAAAAGGATTACACGAATCCCTAGAAGCAGGGCACGAGTCCTCTTTCTCACCTTCTCTGGTAGTTCCTCCCGATTTTCAGATATCGCAACTTCCGACGATATTACCGGCCTACTCTCCGGCAAAGATTTCTCCGTCATTGAAACAACAAAATCAGGTTCCCAATCTTCATGCCATTCGACCACCCGACAAACAAAAGATTGGTCGTTCCAGTTCAAAACAACAGAGCAATCCACTCTATTCAAATTCTCCACAAGGATCCCAATGCAGTTTCTAGCCATATTGCAATCGACAAGGTCAGCATCCGATTGATGAACCACGGTTCCGAGCTTCCCGCCAATTGAGTTAAAAACTTCCCCGTCCCAGTACTGGGGCGGAATACCTTGAATGAGGACCCAAGCAATCCGTTGGAAAGCAAAAGACTGACCTCTCCAGATATACAGCTCCGAGAACCATTCCTCCCACGACTCCTTCATCTCCAATAATTCAGCAGCTTGCCCATGGTTTACGCACGTTAGCAGAACATACATACCACCCATATAACGAGCTTGAATCCCCGGCAACCCGACTTTCTTCAGGAATTTATCCATGTAACACAAGTGAAAAAGATTCGATGCCTTTCCCCATAATGAATTACCACACCATTCAGTCTCCGCTGGAAATCTTTTCCTCCCTAGGTCCACCGTCACCATGTTCTCTTTAAACGTACTCTTGGCCCCAAGGACAGCATCGGCGAAGGACAAACCAGGCCTTAGGAACTCCTGGTTTCTCTTCTCCTCAGACTTCACCGGAATAGGTCTCCCAGGATGTGAACAAAAACGTGGCTCCTCTCTTCTCACCGGATTACCGGCCCTATCAAAACGCTGCAAATTGATACGAGCCCTCATAACACCGACAGTAACACCTCTTAACTTTCTCTCCATCGCCCACTTATCCGTCACCCCCCTAAACTTAACGAAGCCAAAAACATGCCCTGCCTTATTAGGCCTCCGAGCAATGTATGTGTCAGCTAAGTCCCCCAGTCCAGCCACCGCTTTTGCCAGCCATTCCTTCCGGCAAGCAGAAGGAAGATTCGAAACATAAAAGGACACGAGGTCCTCATCATCAAACCTATTAGTCCCATTTCCCCCATTCTTATTGCCCGAAGTACCTTTCACCACAGTCCAGCCACCCCCATTAACCTCCGTCCGATGATCACTCCCAAACATAGACTTTTCATCTCCCATGATTAACAAAAACGGAAGCTCCCAGGTTTACGTCTCCACACCCGTATCACAACAGCATAAGGAAACAAAACACCAGAGCCTACCCAACTAAGAGTGATCTTTAGTCGCTAACAAGACTCGTACCGGGAAGCAAATCAACCACAAACAAGGTGGGACACCGATCCGATCACAGGCTCGCTAGGTACCAAGACCACAAAAAGAGGGAGAATAAATGACACCAACGTCAACCACCCGATAGAAACAGCACGTAAACCAAAAACACAAAACCTCTCCGGAGGATACTATCACCGATGAGATTGGATAACTCCCAAACAAACCCACCGGTGAGATCGCTAACCCGTCGAAGGCCGGCAATGATAATACGGGAGTGCTACCGGATGACAGACGCCAGAAACAAGAGAAGGATACGGGACAGAGACAGCAAATCGTCGGAAAAATTCCGGCGACCTTTGGACTTACCTAGAGAGAACAAATACTCTTCATGGAATTCCGAATGCACCAAGACAGCCCCTCATAATCTCTTGAACAACCACAAATGGTGCCTCCAGATGGATACAGCTCAACCATGCCATAAATAAACAATATTACAATTATATTTATTAATTGAAAACAAATTTACCTAAAATAAGCAGGGGAAAGAAAAACATAAAATTGAGAAATTCCATATATCCACATATCCACATATCATGCTTAAAGAGCATTGTAGATTATGCATCAAAAACTTACGACTTGAGAAAATATGCAATTTTATTTCAAAGTAAGGGGATATATTCAATTCCCCTTGAAAATAATAGAGAATTGCAGACGTTTTAACTGTGTGTTAATTTTACTTAGCCTCTTTTATTTCATTTATTAGTATGCATTGTCATCAAAGAATTTACATCCAAAAATACGATGAGTATCCTGACACCTCCCACTTAACCGGTTTTTACTTTTTTTGATCTTGTGTGTATAAATTTGCATACATAACAAACAGGATGATACCCTCCGCAACGCGCGGGTTGGTATGCATCTTGTTTTTAACAATTCTAATTTTGAAAAACTTCGGTCTGCGGAAGCAACGATTAACGAATAGTTAATAATACTTGAAAGGCAATATACGCATTTGAAAAAGAATTGAATTTTTTATATATAATTTATTATGTTAATAAGTGAGTCACATTCTAAATAAATCATATCTCTTAAAATTTTTCAGTTCTTGAAATAGATCTAAACCATCTATATCTAAACTATCATCATGTTTCAATATTTTTTCAAGATTAATACATTTTTCCTTTTAAACATTTTTCATCAAAAACATTTAACCTTTTTATGCTAAACGAAAAACCAAAATTAGTTTCTAACTCTTCAAATTGTTTAAACCTACTTTTAAGTGAGGAACTAGCTTGATCTACTATATATAAGAAATAGTCTGTCACACCCCTAATTTCCATTAACGGAGTTCTACCGTGTGGGTGTGAGCAAATCAGGATCCCAGTCCTTTAGTTACACCAAACAACTAAAGTGAAAAAGGGACTTTTCATTTCATTACAAATATAAAATAAAAGATTTTACAAGTGCGAAAGCATCGTTGAATTAATAGTATGTACACAAGCAGTGTCATCCAAAGTAACGTAACTTAGTTCAAAGGTCATCAAACCCTTTTTTAAGGACTCATGCATGCATACTCGTGATACTCGAACGCCTGCGACTTTGGAGAAACGTGTTTAAAGAGGAAGTGTCAACCAAAGGTTGGTGAGTTCACGCAAGTAATGTATACACAAGTGTATAGTAATGTTCCACGGACACGACAGTCTTTATCCGTAAATAGTAATGTCACATGAACATTACAGTTATTGTTCGTGAATAGTAATGTCATACGAACACGAATTATTGTTCGTAAATAGTAATGTAAGAAATAAAGCATAATCTATATCGTAGGTAGCTAGCCTCTTTTCATGTCACTAAATGGCTCGTAACCGAAGCTGACTAATGCACGCAGGTACAACCTACGCGTTTTGCCTTCCCCGTACCCACCAGAGAAATGGTACGTTTAGGCTGTCATTGTTCTTAGTCCGAATTCACCGTCGGGTGGTGCATCTCGTGCCCGCTGAGTGGGGTTTGTCAAACCCCAGTAGTACTACTAAATATCACCTTGCTATTTCACATTTAACAGTTCGAATTGTAATGACTTAAGTTGGTGTAACATTCTAGTGAACATGTGATATATAGTGGCATTATATTTAATCTTAAAGCAAACAGTTTATCATTGCGTGTTACCATCTCAAACCGGATGTAACATAAACAGAGTTGTGAAACTCACCTTGGGGTGCACATCCAAAATAACTAATCGTCAAGGTTTCTATGATTCTACCGATCACCTAACGAGCATTTATTTGTAAGTGCGTGTCTAAATACTAATGACACAACCCAGACGACGATTTTTGACAATTATGCCATGGGGCTCGAAGTGTGTGTTAGTTTCCTAAACCGACATGTGACCAGGATGATTAACCTAGTTGTCCGTAAAGATTGTTTATTTTAGTCATATACAAATGATCAGAAAAAAATCATTTTGATCATCCGTTAGTATTTTAAAAATACACAGTGTTTATTGTATAGTATATGTATGTATATATATATATTACACATTCCCAAAACACGTATATTCATATTTTATTCAAAGTGACACTAAATGTCGATATGATGAGTTCTCAAAACGAATATAAATTCTAATAACCATCCGACCAAATATATATGCATATTTTAATATATATATATAGCGGGTTTGTAAACAATCTTTTTGAACGAGTAAATGGATTAAACTCTAAATTTAATATTTAGAAAATTCATGACCTCAAGTAAACAATCTTTTTGAACGAGTAAATGGCTAAAGGAAGTGAAAACAATAGATAGAAAGCGATTTAAAAAGCTTTGGAGGTCACTTGGGTCGAACCCATGACCTCAAGTTAATCAGCCAAGGCACTAACGATTGGGACGCAGTGTGTTTTTGGTGAAAAATTGCTCTGAAATATTTTTATCTTATAACAGTGTAGATAAAACCTGGAAAATGAAATAATTAAAAAGAAGGAGATGCCATGCTTCGAATCCGTGGCCCTAATGTCACAGCACGAGTGACTAACCACCCTGACAACTCCGCTTTGAGTTTAAAATCAACTCGTAAAATATTTAACACTTACCGGTCGGGTGTCATCTTCCTCACCCAAACCCTACCGTCACCCCGACCTCCATGGATGAACCCAATAGTTTACATAATCCGTATGCACGACAAAAAAAAAACGATGGACTTCAACTATGATACATCGATTTCATAGGAGTTTTAGGAATACCTCAGTGGTGTGGATGAAACCCGAACACTAAACAATAACGATGAACTCGACCGACTCGAACCCGGTGTCAAAAACGGTCCTGTGATGTTCCAACATGGCTATGTTCATGACTAGAAGGCGATGCACATCGACTGAGCAGTAGCTGGCTCGAATGTGGTGGTCACCGGTGGCAGAAACTCGATCGGAGACAGGGTGCGGGTTTTGTGTACGGGGTTCGCCGGAGATCGAGAGGAACAAAGAGTGTTGAGAGTCGCATTCTTTATGTGAAAATGATTGGAATGGACAGGTTTGTATTGGTTCAAAAGCGTGATCAACGGATTAGGTTCGTAACCGGCAAAAGAATTGAATCGGAAATTAAAGGGGGCGGTTTCCGGAGACGAGACGTCGGCTGTTTCTAAGCATTCACAATCGACTATCGAGAAATGACAGAAACAATCCTTCCCTTCTTTACATAATGAGAGATGTAGTTGTGGTAATTAGAAAAAATATCCCTCTAGATTTAGTTAACTAAATCAGGTTTTGGAATTTATAGAATAAGCCCCTCAAGTTTCAAAACACTCAAGCCACAATTAATCAGGATAACTACATAGAATCCTGGTACCCGAACAACCATTTATTTTTATAAAATACATGATATGTTATATTTAAATCAGTTCACCATATATTGGAATTAAAACTTATAAAATCGTACATATACGAATCACATAAAATCATGGAATGCAGCCTACATAAAATCATAAATGTTTTACGTGAAACGTCACCTAAAATCATGAAATATAAAGTATAGTTACACAGGAAAATCATAAAACAACATCACATAATTCACTGACGTCTAGACTTAGTGCAATGCTCGTGTAGTGATTCTCACACATAAATCCTAATAATGTGTTTGATGCAATGCATGCATGGATGTTTGCAAAAATGTTCATAACAATGCAGGTCTAGGTTAATCAGGATTCATTGTCATATACATGACAATTGCTCTAGTTAAATAAGATAACAGGAGTTATTAACGGAGTTAACCTGGAAATTATCAGTTGTCACATAGTCGGTCTTAAAACATTCAATAGGAGTCTTTATAGTTTCATTAGCAACATTTTCATCAAATTTTTTATTCCTACGATGTAAGGAATATTACGCTTGGAAGATTTCCGGCTGAATGCCAATTTTGTTATGTTCCGGCTGAAGTTGAAGTTGAAGCGAAATTCTCACTTCAAGCGGAACAGGCAGTTCAAGCGGAAAGAAGCAGTTTGGTCCTTTAGCGAATATTCCGGGTGAACTCAATTATCCACCAGATAATGAGTTCAACCGGACTTTTCCTGAGATGTCTTTTCAGCAAGTCCAATCCTGCAAAAGCTTCTCGTATGCTTCTATATCTGACTCAAGTCGCTCTCCTAAAGTAGTATGTTGCTGTTTAGACGCAAGATATTCCAATTGTCGATGTTTATCCTTTTGGTAGTTTGTATTTGACTTTATATTTTACGGTCTAGATTAGATCGCATGAGATCAATGGCTATCATTGATCTCATCAGCACTATATATAGCTTAGTTAGCTCATAGTTTACACATCATCATAACAATCATCTGTTCTTGAACAACTTGCAATAGTGTAGCTTTGAGTTAATGCAAATAGTGCCGAGTATTTGTTACTTCGTTGTCACTATCTTTCTGCAAATCAAGCATTTACATTATACACAAGAACTAAATATCGCTTAAGTAAAGTGTAATAACTTTAATTCCGCAGGGTTATATTTGCAAGTAAAGGGCTTTTGTTTTAGTTTAACTCTAACTAATAACGATCCTACAAGTGGTATCAGAGCTTTGGGTCTCACTTTGAAGACTTTCAGTGCTTCAAAGTTGATACTTTACTTGCTTGCTTTACAAGCTTTGCTGTTTTATCTTTCAAAAGGTTTTTAAAATGAGTGATTTCAGTTTAAGATTCCCAAATGGTTCTTCCAACAAACCGCCAATGTTCAATCCTGATGACTTTGGTACCTGGAAACTCAGGATGGAAGGTTTTGTTAGGATTTTGGACCGCCGTATTTGGAAATCTTTTACTGAAGGACCTTACTCACCCATGGTTTCATCTGCTGATGATGAAAAAGTCAAAATACCTAAACCACTAGACAAATATGTTGAATCTGACTATACTGCTCTCGAATTTGACCATAAGGCATATTGGACTCTATAGGCTGCACTTCCTAACTCCATCTTAAGTGGGTTTAAAGGATATAAAACTGCATTTGACCTGTGGAATGCCTTAAGTGAAATGTATGAAGGAACCAGTGAAGTAAAAGAAAACAAGAAAGATGTTTTAAAACAGAAGTATGAAAACTTTACTTTCAAATTTGGTGAAACAATGACAAACCAGTACTTAAGATTTGTTTCTTTGCTAGATGAACTCCAAAAGGTAGACGTAAAACTAGACCAGGTAGATGTAAACAGAAAGTTCCTACGTTCCCTGCCTTCTGTGTGGACAGTTTACACAGTGAGCATCAGGGAATGCAAAAACTTGTAAAAGATGAGACTCAGTGAACTTCATGGCATACTCAGTGCCTATGAAATGGAACTAGATCTTAAACAAAACTCATCTTCTGAGTCAACTCAGTTGTTTTCATTTGCACTAGTAACTACCGATTTTAACAATCAAAGGTCTTCAAATTCATCATCATATCAGTCACCTATTGTCAGCTTCCCTGAGACACCAAGGTGTCAAGAAAGTTTTTCAAACACGTTTGAAAACTCTCACAATGCTCATGTAGCAACTGACTCTTACCAAGGCTTCATTCCTGAAGATCTTGAGTGTATAGGTGCTGATGATTTGGAGGAAATGGATATAATGACTCAACTTGCTATGGTGTCTGTCAGAGCTCAAAGGTTTTACAAAAGAACTGGTAGAACCTACAAGGGAGCAAAAGGTGCTCACATAGGCCTTGACAAAAGCAAAGTGAAGTGCTATAACTATCACCAACTTGGTCACTTCGCAAGGGAGTGCTCTCAACCAAGAAGAGAAGGACAGAACCAGGGTCATATCCAAGTGAAAAATCAGGGAGGAAGCAGCAACAATTCTGGTAACAACTCAGGTCCTTACCCTACTCCACCAAAGCCAACCGAAAGTCAAAACCACCAGAATGTGGTTGCTGCTGTTGCCAATCAAACCTCATGTGTTGAATGGGGAGATTTCGTTGCTGAGTTTGAGCCTATCAACCATGCTTTGATGGCCAAACAAGACTCCATCTCAGATCAGGTAAACTATATCCCTGAGAAAATTTTAGAAACCTATGCAGCCCTGCTTGCATAGAACAAGTGGCAAAGTACCGAAATCACAACACTGACTTGATTGATGAAATTTCAAACCTAAATGAGTTAAAGGAATGTTTCAAGAAAACTGAATCATCATACATTTCAAAATTTGAAAATTTAACCAAAGAGTATCAACACTTAAAACAAACTAACTCAGTGCTTGAAACACATCTTGATGACTTGCTGTCAAAACTTGAGAAATCAAGAAATAAAACCAAAGATGCTAAGGCTGAGGCTGATGTTCTTGAGATTAAGCTAAAAGATGCTTTGTTTACTTGTGACAAATTCCAAGCAACAAATAGAAAGGCTGAGAAGCTGTGGATGGGAGGGATGTATGGTAAAGCAGGTGTTGGGTATAACAATGTTGAACCACCAATTGAATACTCACCTGTAATCAAACCAATTGAAGCTTTAAATTCAGAATGTAAAGTTAGTCTCACAGTTGATGACATCTCATCACAATCAAGTTCTGAAAACACTGTTGAGTCTAAGAAAACTGAAGTCACTGTTGCAAGTACCTCTGCATCAGCTGACCAATCAAACATTTTAAAACCATCAATTGCTGTTCCTCCACCAACTATTTATGAACCCAAGGATTCAAAAGTTGGAGGAAAACAACCTGAGCGACCAAAGGGAAGTCAAACTCAAAGGTTTGGTCAACTAAATTTCAAGCAAGTAACCAAACTTGAGTCTCCCAGGACATTTGAAACCAAGATTGTTGAATGCATGTGCTGTGGTGAACAAGGTCACCTAGCTGCTGTATGTCAGTTTAATCCAATGAGTAAAGTTAAACCATTTTTGAAACCAAAACCTGTTTTGCAACCAAAAGCTAATTTTCAAAAGAAACTCACAGGAAAAATTTCACCTGTGAAGAGTGTAGAAGCATATTCCTATGCTATGATGTGTCTCGTGTATTGTATCTATGTGAGCGGGTCTTTGTATGAAGTGTAATGACTATATCATTGGCACCGGACCAGATGGTCCGGCGGACCAAATGGTCTGGGCGTACCATTTGGTACGCAGCCTATGTAGTCACTTACTATAAATAGGTTCGTGTTAGAATGTGCAGGTAACAAGTTGAACACTTCTGTCTTTCTACACTTTCTGTGTGTGTTTCTAGAGAGAGAAACTAGAGAGCTTGTGTTTGTATCTTCAAGTGATCAATACAAAATCTCTTATTTACATCCGTGTTCATTACGTTTGATCAAAGCATGCAGTAGTAAGATCGTTTCTCATTTCTACAAGTGGTATCAGAGCTTTTGGTAGCTCTACTGCTGTGTTTTTGATGATTTTCGGAGTTTTAGAGAGAGAAATCTTGGGTTTGGTAAGTTTTTCTTCAATTTCTTCCAATTCTGAGTGATTCCAAGGATAAAAATGATTTATGTATGCTCCTGGAGTGTTTTCGCATCATATTGATCCAGTTTTCAGCTTCAGTTGTCAAAATTCGTGAAAATCAGTCGATTTCAGCTTTATTTGCGTCTGGTCCGCTGATAGAACAGCTGGTCCGCTGACTGGTCCGCCAGGCAATCTTCATCAGCTGGTCCATGGCGGTTTCTTTCTGGTCCGCAGCAGTTATAGCGTACCAATTTGGTCCGCCGTACCAATCTGATCCGCTGGTATATTGGTCCGCCGTACCTCATTTGATCCGCAGTTCATTTCTGGTCCGCTGAATTTCATCTGGTCCGCTGGGTTTTATCTGGTCCGCAGTTTAACATTGATCCTGAATCTGGTCCGCTGAATTTGGTTTGGTCCGCTGGCAGAAAAGTGACTTTCACTAAAACTAACGTAACTTGAGAACCATAAAGAGTTACGGGAGCTAATACCAGCCAAAACGTTCGTCTCGACGAGATCTAGGACTTGTATCGGCCTATGGCCAATACCGTCCAGTTTTGACCCCCAAAATCCGCTTGGAAGACCTCCGTTTTTGAGTTCAAAGTTTTTGAAGTATCATTCTCGGTGAAAAATGTCCGATTTTCAAGCGTTTGCGGCTATGCAAAGCACGGTACAAGCTATGCTCAATTTTGATAATGAAATAGGAACAAGTCAGAAAGTTCCCAAGTTGTTAAAATTGGAAGATTATCAAAATTGGAAGCAACGTTTTTCTGCATACATTAGCACAAATGATATAGATTTGTGGATTCCGATTCGAAAGCTGTATGTGCGTCCAACTGACAATGGAGAATATAAAGAAATTCAAGATTTTGATAAGGATGAAAGAAAAAGTTATGAGCTTGAACAAAAAGTTTATGGTTATCTTACCATGGCTTTACCTACCGAATTGTTGCATCAATTCAGTACTTGCAAGAAGGCTAAACAGTTATGGGATGCTTTATCTGCTCGATGTGAAGGCAATTATCAATATAAGAAGAGTCGACGAAAAGTGTTGAACAAGGAATTTGAAAATTTTCAACAATATGACAAAGAAAATATTTCTGCTCTTGTTTCAAGGTTTTCACATCTAATTAGTGAGATGAAAGTTGTCAAGATTGAAAAGACCGAGGAAGAATTGAAAGAAAAATTAATGGAAGCATTACCAGAGAAATGGGAAAGTTATGTGTTGTTGATTACTCATGACAAAGACTATTCCACATTATCATTTCATGATTTGACTGGAAAGCTTCATGCTCGAGAAATGGAAATGATGAATTCAAACAAGTCCACTGCTCAATTACAAAATCCTGAATTATATCATGGACAAAATTCTGCAAGTATCAATGCAAAGGCAAAATCATTCAGTGTTAATACATCAAATCCACCTCAAACTGCTTTTGTTGTTGGTCATGGTTCAGGGAATTCTGGAAATTCTTCAAGAGGATGTAATTTCACTATTCCAAATCATTCAAATCAGACTTCGTTTTCTGCAAAAACACCGGATGAGCACTTGGCATTAATCTCAGCTTTGTTATCTTCATATTATGGATTGTTGAATGGTGGGTTAACAACATCTAATTTGATTGAAGAAGACTTTGATCAGATTGATCCTGATAATCTTGAGCAAATGGATATCAATTGGCAACTGGTAATGTTAGCTCAACGTGTTAAAAGATTCAAAAAGAAGACAGGTTTTCAAAGTTTAAATCCAGATGGCAAGGTTGGAATAGATAAATCCAAAGCAAAATGCTTCAAATGTTCTAATTTTGGACATTTTGCTCGTGAGTGTTCAAAATCAACTGCTTCTTCATCAAAGTCTTCAACAGCCTTGGTGTCTCAAGTTGATAAACAATATGATTGGGGGCAAACTTCTAATTCTCCAATTGCTTTAACTGCTATTGCTCCTGCCTCCAATGAAGGTTGTGATTGGGATGCTGATGTACTTGAAGCATTTGAAAAAACACGAACATCGAATAAAGGCTATGATTGGGCTACTGATGAAAATGATGAGTCTGCATGGATTGGTTCATCTGCGATGATTGCTCAAATTGCTCATGGTGATGATGAGGTAGAGATAACTGATTCTGAATCTGATTCAAGTGAATCTGGAAATAGTGGTTATGAATCTGTTTGTGAATTCTGTTCTCAAAAAGATAAGAAGATTCAAAGTCTGCTTAAGGAAAATGAAAATTTGGTTGCTGATTGTGAGAAGAAAATTAATGATTTGGGTGCTGATAGAGAAAAGTTGGAAGGTATGATCCAAGAGTTAGAATCTCAAAAAGAAAAGTTTTCAGTTTTTCAGACAGAGTTAGTTGAAAATGAGTTGAAGTTTCAAGGTGTTGAGCAGGATTTTGAAAAGAAATTTACGAAATTGTCTGAAAAAAAGGCTGAATTAGTCAAAGAAGTAAAGAAATGGAAATATGAAGCTGAGGATATAGCAACGGATTTTCAAAATCTTTTTGACAAATCCAAGTCTAGACTTGATACACTTACTCGATTGTCTGATGACCAAGCTACTAAGATTCAATCTTATCAGACTGATATGGAAAAGTTACTTGATGAGAAGAGGGAGTTGGTTAGAGTGAACAAGATGCAAAATGCAAATTTGGATATTCAGAAAAGAAACGAAGATAAACTTGAGAAGGAATTGTTGGCCGCTCTAGATGAGTTGAGATTGCAAAAGTATGAAACTAATAAAGTGGCAAAGAAGCTAATTGCAACAGAAAAGGAGTTGGCTGAAGCTCATCAAAGAATTTCTGAACTAAAGATTGAAGTCATTGATTCAAAACGTCTTTTGAACAATGTTACAAATTCTCAATCTTTTACAAGTTTCTTGGCCAAAGATTAAAATTTTGAGAAGATGTTTAACAAAACTGTGTCACCACCAGGAAGTCTCAAAGAAGGCGTTCATGATTTGAAAGACAAGGTTGAGACTGGTGATTATTCTGAATTTGTTAGTTCTAAATCGGTTGAAGGAAAGAAAGAGGAAAAAGGTAAGAGTACTGACAATTCTGAAGCTCAAAAGGATGTGTCTGGTTCTTCGTCTACAGACAATGAGAAATCAGCAAGTTCACATACTGACATTGATGAAACAATTGTCAATGCTCCAAAAGATCTCAAGAAAGTTAAAGCTGAATTTTCTAGGTTGGCAAAGAATGGGCATAAGTCTACTGGAATGGGAGAGAAGAGTTCAGGAAAGAGTGTTGGTTTGGGATTTGAAGGAAAAGCTGCTCACGGTGGTAGTTCAAAAGTTTCAAAACAACACCAACTGAAAAAAGTCAATGTGAAGCAAGTAAAGAAAGATGTCTTCAAAGCTGAGAAGGTTCAACCTGAGAGGTTCTACAAGCTCAAGGGTTCGGAACACATATTTTCTGACAAAGAATTCCCACTACACTGCGTGGATGCTCAGAAAATTGCTGAAGTATTTGTGAAGACTACTGATCCGAGGAACAAGAAGAATCAATCTGCAAACTTTTCTTCTGGAGGATCAAATTCTACTCCAAAGAGCCTGACATCTAAATGGGTTCATGATCATCGTCAACAGGTATATGATAATTTTTATGATCATTTTGGAGATGAATATTTTTGTGAAGCAATGCAGGTTCCAGAACGACGAAATGTACACAATCGCTTGTGTTATAATTGCCGACAAAAAGGGCATATGGCACAAGATTGTCCGGTTTCTGCTGCTTCTAGTTCAAGAAAAGGAAAGGTTCCATTTGTTGGTAAAGCTGCCAAACAACGATTCATTGATGAATATGGCAGACTATTTGATGAATATCCACAACCTACATTTTTCAAAACCCAAGGAAGATTTATTCCACGTTTTCAAAATGTTCCATATGTAGGTTGTTCGTCACAATCAACTGTGATAGGTTCATCAGATACCGATTTACCAAAACAACAAATCTGGAAACCTAAAGTGGTTTCGAAAGGAAACCAAGATACTGGTCGACCAGAAGCGATTCGCTTCGGGTCATTTATAAACTGATGTGTTTGACCAGTGTGCAGGTACTTTTAGAAGACCTATCGGTGATTGAAAAGTTGCTGATGGAGAAGTATTCTGCTGATTTAATTAAAATTTCATGTGATAACAATTTCAAAAATGAAATCTTTCTGAAAGCTAAATCTGAAAGGTATCCATGTCGAAAGGTCAATTTTCTTTCTTTTACATTTCATTTGTAGTTTAGGGGGAGAGAATTGAAAAACCAAAAATAGTGTCTTTGTGTTTTTGTTAAAATGAAAATCCAAAAATAGAGTTTTCATTTTAAGGGGGAGAAAAACAGAAAATACAAAAAACATTGAAAAAAAAAACAGAAAATACAAAAACATTGAAAAAATAGAAAAATACATAAACATTGAAAAATGAGAAATTGTATCCAACATGTTTGGGAAATGATGGTACATTGGCTTACGTGTCTGACTCGTGGATAAATTATATGAAAAAGCCATAAGATCATTGTTCGATGTGCTTGGTAGGCTCGACATTAAATCAGAAAGTATTCAGATGTGATAAACACATTAAATTCTAATGCTTGACCAAGTGGACAACATCTTGATGCATGTCTCATGATATCAAGAAAAGATATGTGAAAAAGAAAATGAGAAGTCACTGTGTATACATGTGTTCATTTTGCAAAGATTTACACTTGTTTGATTTTCTTTATTTTGTCAAACGATCGGACTTTCTTTGCGTATCGAAAGATCGACCTGATTGTTGTTCGTTTGACTTTCTGCTTTATTTTCTTTGGTGTTTCGTATAACTCATCGGACTTTCTCTGCGTGTACGGAAGTACCGACCTGATTGTTGTTGGGTTATACAATTTCAACTTGTTTTATTTTCTTTTTTTGTTAAATCCGAGGCCTTATCTGCGTATCGAAAGATCGACCTTAAGGTACACGATTTAACGTTCTTATTTCTTTTTGCATGGAACATAGTTGACTGAATCATGAATACAATCATTATGTGATCAAGTCACAAATGAATTCACAAAGTGTGATATAAAGAAAAAAAAACATATCTGAGTATGTCTGATAGTGTGGGGTACACTGGTCAAAGCAAACTTAATCAATACAATAACATATCCAGATGGTATGAGTATGATTTTGCCTGAGTTTAAGATGGACAAATTATACCGGTAATCGACATGACTTGTGTGCTGAAGTAATTGAAATTGAAGTGTTGTTCAGCATGTTATGTTCAATATGATCCCAAGTTGTGATCTTTCTCACAAAAGACAAAAATAGTGTCTGATTCTGTATTGCATTTATGTTTCATATCTGAAAAATCAAAAAGATTTTAGGTGTGTTTTAGCATAAACTTAGAAAAATCAAAAAGATTTTCGGTGTGTTTTGATATAAAATTTCAAAAACCAAAAAGATTTTGTTTCTTATTTGTTTTCGACCAATTGACATGTGATACGAAATCGAAAGTTTAAAATCTATCTTGGATTCTCGAAGAGAAGTTTTGCGCCAAGATTAATTTAATTTTCAAAAGAAAAAGAAACCGCGTTGAAATTGCAGGTTATGGATATCAAAGACTCAAGCATGGTGAAAGGGGGAGTTTGAAGTATTTTTCACAAGTGGATCTTGAAGTTCAATGATGATTCAAGAGTGATCCAGCCATGCAAAGTTCTATCTCTGACAAGATTTCAAGTTAAAGATCGGATGCAGCAATGTTGAAGATTGAAGACTGAAGTTTAGTTAGAATATAGATACACTACACGTTAAGGGGAGTCTGTAGAAGCATATTCCTATGCTATGATGTGTCTCGTGTATTGTATATATGTGAGCGGGTCTTTGTATGAAGTGTAATGACTATATCATTGGCACCGGACCAGATGGTCCGGCGGACCAAATGGTCCGGGCGTACCATTTGGTACGCAGCCTATGTAGTCACTTACTATAAATAGGTTTGTGTTAGAATGTGCAGGTAACAAGTTGAACACTTCTGTCATTCTACACTTTCTGTGTGTGTTTCTAGAGAGAGAAACTAGAGAGCTTGTGTTTGTATCTTCAAGTGATCAATACAAAATCTCTTATTTACATCCGTGTTCATTACGTTTGATCAAAGCATGCAGTAGTAAGATCGTTTCTCGTTTCTACAAAGAGCCACACAATGAAGCATTTTGGATCTGAATCCAACAGGTTGTTAATTGGTAATGATAAAAATGGAAGTTTTTACTGTTTTAAGGCAAAATCGTTTTCCGGCTAAAGTTCAAGCGGAATACTTTTCCGCTCGAACTCAAGTTCAACAGGAAAACAAAATTCAACCCAGATCAGCTACTGCTCCAAAGCAGAGACCACATGTACACTTTGCTGATGGGTTTGGTCATTTTGAAGCTCAAGGAAGAAGAAATCCCTCTAGAGGAAAGACCACCATTAGAGAAAACTTTTCAAGAAGCAAAAAGTCTAACCAACCTGAAATTGTATTTGCTACTAGTTCAAGTGGAAGTTGCTGTGTTCCACCTCAGGGGGAGAGTTCAAATCAGAACAAACACTATCCTCAAAGATTTTCCAAATCCCCTGAAAGAACTAAGTTGGTTAACCAAGGAAATGAAAAATCTAAGAAAATAACCAACACGCAAAGAAAATTTAAGGAGTACAGGGAAAGAACTAAGTTGGTTAACCAAAGGTGAAGGATTTAGTCAAACAAGTACTCAATATGAGAACTTCAGTTTTGATAATGATGATCTGCTTAATGAAGCTCCAGTTTTAAATACTTTAGTACTCAAGGAGTATAAGTATAATGATGCTTATGGCAGACCCAAGACCACTCAGGCTTTGGTCCCCTATAGAAATTAAGCAGTTCTGATGTGTGCAGGTGCAAAATAAAGGCCAAAATAGCCTATGGGTAGTTGACAGTGGATGCACTTGCCACATGACAGGGAATAAGCAAATTCTGGAAAATACAAAAAGAATCAATGGAGGACCAGTTGCCTTTGGAAGCACAAAAGGCCATATCACAGCACAAGGTGATGTGACAAATGGACTGGTTAAATTTGACAGAGTCGATTTTGTTGATACATTGAATTTCAACTTGCTTAGTGTCTCACAAATGTGTGACAAAAATTTGAATTTAATGTTTAATGAGAAAGAGGCTATAGTTCTCAAACCTGGTGTCAAAATTCCTGATGGACTAATTATGCTTAAGGCACCCAGGAGAGATGGACTATACATTCTGGATATGTCAGTTGCTACACCCTGATGTGGCACTGCCTGCTTTATATCCAAAGCCTCTGTTGATGAAAGTGATATGTGGCATAGGAGGTTAGGGCATGTAAACTACAAGAATATGAATCGAATTGTTAATCTTGGCTTGGTTAAGGGCCTTCCTAACAAGCATTTTGCATGTTCTGAAAAGTGTGTGCCATGTCTCAAGGGCAAGCAACACAGAACCTCTTTAAAGCCAAAAGTTGAGTCTTCTATCTCAAAACCTCTAGAGCTGTTGCACATGGATCTTTTTTGTCCAACTAGAGTAATGAGTTTAGGGAAAAGGTCACACTGTTTTGTAATAATTGATGATTTTTCTAGATACACTTGGGTTTTCTTTCTTAAAACAAAGGATGAAACTGCTGAACTGCTGAAAACTCTTGTAATTAATTTAGAAAATCAATCAAATCTCAAAGTCAAAACAATCAGATGTGACACATTGCACAGAATTCAAAAATCATGTTCTGAATTCATTTTGTGAGAAAAGGGAATTGTGAGACAATTCAGTGCTCCTAGGACTCCACAGCAAAACGGTGTTGCTGAAAGGAGAAATAGGACATCAATTGAAGCTGCTAGGTCAATGTTAGCAGACTCCAAGCTCCCTGTGATATTTTGGTCAGAAGCAGTGAACACTGCTTGTTATTCCAAAACAGGATTCTAATTGTCAAAGGAAAGAACAAAACACCTTATGTGTGACACCTCGTCCGAAAACCTTGGTCAAACCCTTTTACTTTGACTTTTAATTAAGTATTAATGTGCTTTAACTGACCTAATTACTGTTTAAACTGTTAATTACTGTGTCTAACTGTAAACTGATGACGTAAACCTAATTCCGCGTTCGTACTTAAAGCGTATACCCATAACTTTCATAAAGATTCCATGGATTAATTATGAAATTTCAATAACAAGAAAATAAATATAAAATGTAATTTTATATTTTATCCGAAACCGGTGTCGTACACTTGTATAACCGACACGGCAAACTATTAAGCGATCGTATGTTTAAAACTATTCGGTTTTAAACAATATGGACGGTCGAGCTTAAAACTGTCATGAATTGACAAAACTGAAAGCGTAAGCTGTAAAATGTGTGAAAAACTGAAAACTATATCTGATTTCTGAAAAACTGATGTAACCGACTCGAACAGTTGTTTTTACGAAACAAGAACATCACATACCGAAATTGTTGTCAAGAATTAAGCCAAACTCTAACCAAACACCCCCATTGGGCCCGACTTGGCCCAATAGGCCCAATAAGCCTAAAACAATGAAAACGGGCCCGAAACCTTAACCCGTTACATAATCATGATAAACCGAATGTTCATGGCGATCCGTAAACCCAACCGATACACAACGGGCCCGGACCACGAACCGGTGCCCCGTTTGGACCCGTACGGCCCAAAACCGCCAAGCGAACCCAAATACATTTTTTCATTCAAATGTTTAGGCCCAATATAAATCCTAAGCCCAATGGATTAATCTTTATTAATATTGGTCCATCCACTTTGTATTAATTTTTTTTTAGAATGGATATCACCTTTACAATTTTTATAAAAAAAAACTTATCACCAACTTGTATAAGTTTTACACTTTTGTAATTTATAAAAGTTATGGATTATTTCATTACTAATCTTTATAGGTTTTATCAAACTTTATAATACTTAAAATAATTTATTCAACATGACAAGCTTTCTATAAAAATATCACCTACATATGGTTGCTTTTTTAAAAAGTGACTAGAGATTTTTGTTGGTAAAAATGTGGAGATTAAATTAGCCACCTCCCCACCCTAATTACCTACACACTACACTCATCCTCACCACACCTTCTACCAACCTACCCTCACTCTACCTCACCTCTTCCTTTTTTTCTTTCCTGGCAAGAACAAGTCCCAAAGCAACATCTAAATTCTTTCTTTTGATGTACAACAAAGGAGAACAAACACCCATTTCATTTTTTTTTGCAGCAATCACCCTCTCCACTCCATCCCCTAGCTTTCTTCTTTTCTTTTTACAACATCAAGCAAAGTCAAGCTCTCCTTCTTTTGGTTTCTGTCGAAGAAACAACAACAGCACCACCACAACCTCTTGATGCCGCCACCACCGTGGACACCAACGCCTCCGCCACCCTTCATTTGTTGTTGCTGCTGCTGACCGGAGACAAACCGCCGGCCACCACCATTCGGCTGCTACCGCCGGCTGCTGTTGCTGTCGGCCACTGCTGTGGTGCTGACGAGCCACCATCACAGCCGCCCTCTCCCCTCCCTGTTCCTCCTTCTCGACAACCCACAACCACCCCCCCACCTCCTTCCTTTCTTTCTTTTTTTTCTGGTGAAAGACACCACAACCATCACCGTGAACCATCACCACCTCCTCTGTTGGAGTTGCGGCTGCCATGAACCGCCGCCGCCACCCTTTCCTTTCTCCCCTCGGCGCAACACAGCCACCATCACCACAGTCCCCGTCGTCACTGCTGCTGTGTTTCTCTTCCGGCTGCCATGCTGCCACCATGACCACCACCCTCAGCCCCCACTTGCTGCCGAGCTGCACCGCTGCTGAGCCGCAGTCATGAGCCGCCGAGCACCGCGAACCGCCACCTTTCTCTCTTTTCGTCTCGGTTTCACTCTCGCGTTGTGAGTCTTTTGAACCGTTTTTGTTTACTTTTTTATACGTTAATAACGACCCAAATGAACAACCGAGTCTTGACAACTACCCGATGAAACGTGTGGTTTTTCTAACACAAAAATATTGGTTCTTGGTTTAAAGATGAAAACCTATAGTTTGTTTTGCAAACATAATGGTTTAGTTAAGTCATTAGATGATCTTATGATGTTTACATATATTTAGCATGGTTAAATGATAATATTATCATATGACAATATGTTAAATGGTTAAGTATGGTTATTATCATGTATTAGTGGGATATAAATTACAAGAATGGTTAATCTTGACTTATGTTGTTAATCATCATATTTATAAGTTAATATATGCTAAATACAAGTCATCATTAACTTATTTGATCTTAAAGACATGCATGGGCTTATTATGGACACTAGAATGATAACCCTTTGGACATAAAATGATGACTAAGAAACATTTAAATGAATCTTATGGTAAAATACTAAAGCTAGTAATTTTATATAAATTACATGGATTTTAAAACCATAAAATGTCATCATGAAATTTATTATATAAAATGGTCACATTTTATAAAAATATAATTTTTAAGAAAACAAGACTTAAAATGCTTGTTTTAGATTTTATGGAAATAAAATGGATTAAAATATATATATAAATATATTTTATATATCAAAATGGTAAATAAACAATCTTATAACACTTGACTTGAAAAGTATAAAATCTTGGATTTATACAAAAAGTGAAAATGTTTTATGTTGAGAATGTTCTATAAAAAGTCTTTAAATTTAAAACTCTAACTTTATTTGATAAATAAAGTTATTTAGAAATGATTTTATAAAAATAAAATCAAAAGACTTATAAAAACTATGAAAAACATATTTTTGATTATTTTAAATAAATTAAAATAATTAAAACGTTTTAACCGGATCAAATGTTTATTTTTAAACGTTTGGAATTGAAACGAAATCTTTAAACGATTTAAAAATGTTTTACGACGTAATAAATCGTAAATAATTATTTTCAGCAAATAATTATCCTATGAATTTTAGAAACCCTAATTTGAGTTAAAATCATTTTGGTTTGTTAATAATTATTTTTAATAATAATTCTATTTACTTTAACTCAAAACCCTAATTTTCAAAGCATGAGTTTAATATTAAAATAACCTTTAATATTTACCTACTTGTGTTTAATCATTAAATCTTTAACTTGTAATAATTTGATAAATTATTCCAACAAGTTATAATAATTATTTCGATAATAATTATCAACTCTAGTTATATATATTACAACTTAACGCGATTAAATATTCAATCGATCGAACGAACTTAAAAATAATAATAAATATTATTATTTAAAACAATATTCAAGACTTGATTGAACTGGCCTTCATGATACGTGATCACATGTTCAATCCTTGTATTCAAATTACATAAATGCTTTCATACGTGAACATTAGCATTTACTGATTTTAAACTGATTAACTGACGGGTTTTCAAACGCTACAAACGGGATTAAACGTCAAGACTTGACCGGTATCATTTGGGTAACGTTCGTTACTCAAATGATTAAGTGGACCCTTATGAATGTTGTCTTATGTTTTATTAGGATGTTACTTGCTAGTTGCCACTCGGCAATCCATCATCATCACTGATTCAAGTGAGTTTCACGGCCCCTTTTCTTTACAACTGTTTTACACTTATGGGGGAGAAATCGTGAACTGATAAAGTGCTTTTTACTTAATGTTATGGTTTACCTGTTAGCCGTATGACTACATGTTCCATTCCGTATCCCAAACTATAGTACAGAGACGTTATAAACGTTTGTACAACTGAATCCCACTATTAATTGAATTCGATTAGTTCTGCTCGAAACGATAACTAGTGAATAAATCTATTTGAGTTGACAACCCTGCCCAGATTGGTAGCTCCAATCCTGACTTCGTACATTGTCAAGGGGTACACGTCAGTTATTCTTGCCTGTTCGGTATTCTTGGGATAGAATGCTATGAGTGGGTAATCCGCTAGTATTCGAATTTGAGGTTCATGGTAGGATCTTACAACCACGACAGTAAACCAACGTAACATTTAAGTATGCCGTAAACTGTTATCCCAACATGCCGTAAACTGTTATTCCAACATTCCGTAAACTGTTATTCCAACATGTTGTAAACTATTTTCACAAACTTACCATAGAATCATAAACCTGTGAACCTCACCAACTTTATGTTGACCTTTTAAACTCATGATTTCTCAGGTATCTAAGCTTATCATGGAAGACGTGCAAATGGGGCTTCACTGTAACTTTCGACCCTGCTTTACCGGAGTCGTAGTCCCGACCTATCTTAAACAAACTGATTTATGATTTCAATATCAAACTAAGACTTTTATTCAAATGTAAGACAATATCATTTCACCACGACTTTCCGCTGCAACATGAATGGTATTATGTTTTAAATGACGTTTGAATTTAGTAGAAGTTGTTCCGTATATCTGCGACTATGATTCCGTCTCGCTCACACCTAATCCGTTGACCGGGGTGTGACAGATTGGTATCAGAGCCGTGGTTATAGCGATCTAGGTTCAACAAATAAACAAAAACCAAACCTGGACTATAACCCGCTCCGAAGCTACCGTTTGCATGCAAGACCAATTCCTTATCATATTGGTTACGTTAACTTATGCTTTACATATACAAGTTATTATTATTGCAACTGGAACATGTATATCTTTATTCTAGATACTGTTATCGTGTTACCAACTATGTTCTCTCATGGAATATTATCGTAGAGATGACTTACGAAGAGGTCATCTGCATATCTGATTCCTCTGGGGAAGACACAATCGTGCCTGAGTACACACCTTCCCCTGAGGACTATGAACTGTCCAGCCCAGAGCAGGACATACTCACCGTTGGTACTGTCCGACAGTCCTCGTTACCATCGAGTTTTCTGAGACCATTGTGAGCCTGTCACTCAGACGACTCCTCGAACCACTCGATTCCCACCGCTGTCGCTGACAGTGCGACCACTGCTACTGGTGACATGCATACGATGTCACGAGCAGGCCTTTGAGGCGATCGACGATGAGATCACTAGACTCCCCAACTAGACCGATCTGGCGCCACTAGAGAACCGTCTAGCCGCCATGGAGCATCACCAGGATGCCACACTAGGTGCTATAGAGTCACTGCATGCTCGCATGAATCGAGTCAACATGGCCTACACTGATTTGCGGTTGGCCAACGAGACCTTCCAGACGAGAGTCGCTTACCTAGAGGAATACCCGTAGGCGAAGAATCAAGATGCTAACCATACTAGAGGAAGAGCTTTCGTGATCAACGCCGAAGACGCCCGTCGTGACCCCAACATGGTGATGGATACTTTTTGCTAAATAGCAATTATACCTCTGCTTTATTCGGTACTGGTGCCGATAGAAACTTTGTGTCCACCGATTTTAGTCAATTACTTGACATCACCCCTGTTGCCTTAGACGCTAAGTTTGTGATAGAATTAGCGAATGGAGATTTGATAGAAACCGGAGTAATCTACCCAGACTACCTACTGACCATTCTTTCAGCATCGACTTAATGCCCATTGATTGAGGAAGTTTCAATGTAGTCATTGGAATGGATTGGTCAGCAAAGGACCATGCATAAATGATGTGTCATGAGAAAATGGTTAGAGTGCCGTTAGCATATGGCAACACTCTGGACGTACAGGGCGAAAAGAGTGGAGCCGAACTAGATATCATATCGTGTATGAAGACACATGAATTCCTCCACAAAGGATGCCATGTCATTCTAGCTCAAGTCACTGAGAAGAAACTGAAAGAGAAGCGCATCGAAGACGTTCCTGTTGTCTGCGAATACCCGGAAGTCTTTCCAGAAGACTTTCCAGTCCTACCTCCAACGCGACAGGTAGAGTTTCGCATCGACCTAACACCCGGAGCCGCCCTCGTTTCCAGGTCCCCTTACCGACTGGCACCATCTGAAATGTGAAAATTATCTAGCCAACTACAAGAGTTACTAGATAAGGGCTTCGTTTGTCGAAGCCACTCCCCGTGGGGTGCTCCCATTTTATTCGTGAAGAAGAAAGATGGAACGTTCAGGATGTGTATCGACTACCGAGAGTCGAACAAACAGACTGTGAAGAACCGTTACCCGCTTTCAAGGATCGATGACTTTCTTGATCAACTCCAAGGATCATGCTTCTGTTCAAAGATCGATCTAAGGTCGGGGTACCACCAATTGCAAGTTAGAGATGAAGATGTCTCGAAGACAGCGTTTAGAACACGCTATAATCATTACGAGTTCCTCGTTATGCCATTCGGTTTGATTAAAGCACCGGCCGTATTCATGGACTTAATGGATCACGTGTGCAAACCGTACCTGGATAAATTTGTTATCGTGTTCATCGACGATATTCTTATCTACTCGCGTAATAAGGAAGAACACGAAGAAAATTTGAGACCCATCTTGGAACTGCTGATGAAAGAAGAGCTTTACGCGAAGATCTCCAAATGTGACTTTTGGATTCGTGAAGTACACTTTTTGGGTCATGTTATCAACGACCGAGGTATTCACGTTGATCCGGCTAAGATTGAAGCAATCAAAGATTGGAGTACTTCCACGACCCCAACCGAGATTCGACAATTCTTAGGTCTCACTAGCTACTATCGCCAATTCATTGAAAATTTTTCCAAGATAGCCCAGCCTCTTACCACCCTGACCCAGAAAGATAAGAAGTACATCTGGAATGATAAAACTAAAGCTGCTTACCAGTTGTTAAAGCAAAAGCTTTGCGACGCCCCAATCCTATCCTTACCAGACGAAATCGACAATTTCGTAGTATACTGTGATGCTTCGCATCAAGGCTTGGGTTGCGTACTGATGCAGCGTGAGAAAGTCATCGCTTACGCCTCTCGAAAACTGAAGATTCATGAGAAGAATTACACGACTCACGACTTAGAACTTAGAACCGTTTTCTTTACCCTCAAAATATGGAGGCACTACCTCCGGTGCGTTATATTCACCAATCACAAGAGCCTCCAACACATCTTTAACCAGAAAGAGCTGAACATGAGACAACGATGATGGTTTGAACTGCTTAACGATTACGAATGTGAGATTCATTATCACTCGAGCAAGGCTAACGTTGTAGCCGATGCTTTAAGTAGGAAGGAACATGCCAAACAATATCGTGTTCGAACATTGAGAATGACCATACACTCGAACCCCACGTCACAAGTTCGTGACGCTCAAATCGAAGCTCTTAAGCCGGATAATCTAGAAAATGAATGCCTGCATGACTTGGAGAAACAACTGATTGAAAAGCCTGATTGAACCATGAACTTTTTTTGATAGACTATGGGTACCTAGCTTTAGAGACTTGAGAATGCTAGTGTTTGATGAAGCCCATAAATCAAGATATTCCATCCACCTGGGGATCCAACAAAATGTATGTATGAAGGAGTTATACCGCTGACCAAATCAAAAGGAAAAATTCAGACCTTAAAAAGGTACGTTGCGTAGTTATGTGACAAATTGTCATCACGCAAGACAAACATAGGCAATGGTTGAGACAACCATTTTCCACTCGCCTACTTTCCTTATAACCATAGATATCGCTCGAATATTCAAGCCACCCCTTTTCGAAGGCTTGTATGGAAGAAAGTTTCATTCACCCCTTCGCTGGACCGAAGCCAGTAACAGTCATTTGACTGGTCCAGTGATAGTTCATGAAACTACTAAGGAGACCTTTCAATTTCTGAACCTTCCAAAAGCCATAGGTAATCTCTAGGAGAACTACGTTAACACTCGACGCGAACCCTTAGAATCTATAAGGGGGTTTAAAACCTTATAATGGATTCTGTCTCAGACGGATGTAACTAGGCCTGGAAAGCTAGGTATGCTTAAACCTCATCGGTCCCTTGAAATCCTGGAACGGATTGGACCAATGGTCTACACACCCATCTTGTCTAGAACCTATAAAGATCTTAGACTGCAAGACCTATAGACTGGAGCCAAACCGCATTTCCATTATTGTTATCATTAGATCCCGTCCGGTAGCGAATCAATCTAAACTTTTCTATAAGCCATCTTGTCCCCGATACATTGCATATTCCAACGAAAACCGAAAACTCAAGTATGTGCAAAGCTTAGGCCGATCATGTAAGGCAAATCACAATTGTGGGTGCACACATAATTGTAATTTGAACTGCATGAAAATCCTGGTAGAGCCCATTCATGAGAAATCCTGACTTGTCCAGAAACCTTCCTCCGTGTGTCAATCCTCATTCATTTATCAGACTATTGAGATTTATCTGCCGACAATCGTCGCCAACCCTTATCCTTTAAAGGGTGACCGCTTCATGTTACAAGTGTCACCTTGGGAAGGTGTCATCCGGTTCGGCAAACGAGGAAAGCTTAACCCTCGTTACATTGGTCCATTTGACACTGAAACAAACGGACCAGTAGCTTACCGTCTACGCCTTCCCGTATAACTAAGCTGTTTATATGATGTCTTTCACGTTAATAATCTTAAGAAATGCTTGTCTGATGAAACGCTTGTCGTCCCACTTGACGAAATTCAAGTTGACGAAACACTTCACTTTATTGAGGAACCTGTCGGGATACTTGACCGAGACCTTAAGAGAGCGAAACAGAGCCGCTTTCCCATTACCAAGGTGTGTTAGAACTCACGACAAGGTCCAAAGTACACTTGGGAACCCAAGGACCAAATGCGTCTGAAATATCCTCGTCTTTTTAGAAACGTCACAAACAACCAGTGATCAAGAACTGAATTTCGGGACGAAATTCTTCTAACTGGGGGAGAATGTGACACCTCGTCCGAAAACCTTGGTCAAACCCTTTTACTTTGACTTTTAATAAGTATTAATGTGCTTTAACTGACCTGATTACTGTTTAAACTGTTAATTACTGTGTCTAACTGTAAACTAATGACGTAAACCTAATTCCGCGTTCGTACTTAAAGCGTATACCCATAACTTTCATAAAGATTCCATGGATTAATTATGGAATTTCAATAACAAGAAAATAAATATAAAATGTAATTTTATATTTTATCCGAAACCGGTGTCGTACACTTGTATAACCGACACGGCAAACTATTAAGCGATCGTATGTTTAAAACTATTCGGTTTTAAACAATATGGACGGTCGAGCTTAAAACTGTCATGAACTGACAAAACTGAAAGCGTAAGCTGTAAAACGTGTGAAAAACTGAAAACTATATCTGATTTCTGAAAAACTGATGTAACCGACTCGAACAGTTGTTTTTACGAAACAAGAACATCACAGACCGAAATTGTTGTCAAGAATTAAGCCAAACTCTAACCGAACACCCCCATTGGGCCCGACTTGGCCCAATAGGCCCAATAATCCTAAAACAATGAAAACGAGCCCGAAACCTTAACCCGTTACATAATCATGATAAACCGAATGGTCATGGCGATCCGTAAACCCAACCGATACACAACGGGCCCGGACCACGAACCGGTGCCCCGTTTGGACCCGTACGGCCCAAAACCGCCAAGCGAACCCAAATACATTTTTTCATTCAAACGTTTAGGCCCAATATAAATCCTAAGCCCAATGGATTAATCTTTATTAATATTGGTCCATCCACTTTGTATTGATTTTTTTTTTAGAATGGATATCACCTTTACAATTTTTATAAAAAAAAACTTATCGCCAACTTGTATAAGTTTTACACTTTTGTAATTTATAAAAGTTATGGATTATTTCATTACTAATATTTATAGGTTTTATCAAACTTTATAATACTTAAAATAATTTATTCAACATGACAAGCTTTCTATAAAAATATCACCTACATATGGTTGCTTTTTTAAAAAGTGACTAGAGATTTTTGTTGGTAAAAATGTGGAGATTAAATTAGCCACCTCCCCACCCTAATTACCTACACACTACACTCATCCTCACCACACCTTCTACCAACCTACCCTCACTCTACCTCACCTTTTCCTTTTTTTCTTTCCTGGCAAGAACAAGTCCCAAAGCAACATCTAAATTCTTTCTTTTGATGTACAACAAAGGAGAACAAACACCCATTTCATTTTTTTTGCAGCAATCACCCTCTCCACTCCATCCCCTAGCTTTCTTCTTTTCTTTTTACAACATCAAGCAAAGTCAAGCTCTCCTTCTTTTGGTTTCTGTCGAAGAAACAACAACAGCACCACCACAACCTCTTGATGTCGCCGCCACCGTGGACACCAACGCCTCCGCCACCCTTCATTTGTTGTTGCTGCTGCTGACCGGAGACAAACCGCCGGCCACCACCATTCGGCTGCTACCGCCGGCTGCTGTTGCTGTCGGCCACTGCTGTGGTGCTGACGAGCCACCATCATAGCCGCCCTCTCCCCTCCCTGTTCCTCCTTCTCGACAACCCACAACCACCCCCGTCACCTCCTTCCTTTCTTTCTTTTTTTTCCGGTGAAAAACACCACAACCATCACCGTGAACCATCACCACCTCCTCTGTTGGAGTTGCGGCTGCCATGAACCGCCGTCGCCACCCTTTCCTTTCTCCCCTCGGCGCAACACAGCCACCATCACCACAGTTCCCGTCGTCACTGCTGCTGTGTTTCTCTTCCGGCTACCATGCTGCCACCATGACCACCACCCTCAGCCCCCACTTGCTGCCGAGCTGCACCGCTGCTGAGCCGCAGCCGTGAGCCGCCGAGCACCGCGAACCGCCACCTTTCTCTCTTTTCCTCTCGGTTTCACTTTCGCGTTGTGAGTCTTTTGAACCGTTTTTGTTTACGTTTTTATACGTTAATAATGACCCAAATGAACAACCGAGTCTTGACAACTACCCGATGAAACGTGTGGTTTTTCTAACACAAAAACATTGGTTCTTGGTTTAAAGATGAAAACCTATAGTTTGTTTTGCTAACATAATGGTTTAGTTAAGTCATTAGATGATCTTATGATGTTTACATATATTTAGCATGGTTAAATGATAATATTATCATATGACAATATGTTAAATGGTTAAGTATGGTTATTATCATGTATTAGTGGGATATAAATTACAAGAATGGTTAATCTTGACTTATGTTGTTAATCATCATATTTATAAGTTAATATATGCTAAATACAAGTCATCATGAACTAATTTGATCTTAAAGACATGCATGGGCTTATTATGGACACTAGAATGATAACCCTTTGGACATAAAATGATGACTTAGAAACATTTAAATGAATCTTATGGTAAAATACTAAAGCTAGTAATTTTATATAAATTACATGGATTTTAAAACCATAAAATGTCATCATGAAATTTATTATATAAAATGGTCACATTTTATAAAAATATAATTTCTAAAAAAACAAGACTTAAAATGCTTGTTTTAGATTTTATGGAAATAAAATGGATTAAAATGAAAATGATATCACATCAAACGAGCTTAATTTAGAGCATCTGACCTACAATTCAGACACCAATTCTCATGAATCAGTTGGAGTTTCAGATCCTGTGTCACAATTTGAAAATATTGAGTTTGATCATAGACTTCCTCAGCTCAACATACCCTCAAATGGAAGAAGCCATGAGTTCCCTATGTTTCTTGACAGAAGAATCAATAGAGATCATCCAGTGAGGAATATTATTGGAGAAATGTCAGCACCTGTGTTGACAAGAAGTAGATCTGCTAATGCAAACATCTGTTTGCATGCTGCATTTTTGTCTCAAGAAGTACCCAAGAAGGTATCAGATGCCTTGGAAGACAAAAGTTGGGTAGAGGCAATGCAGGAAGAGTTATTTCAAATTAACAAGCAGAAAGTTTGGGAATTGGTAGATTTGCCTGATGGAGCAGAACCAATTGGCACAAAGTGGGTATTCAGAAACAAGAAAGATGACAAGGGAATTGTTATTAAAAACAAAGCAAGACTGGTAGTGCAAGGCTATGTGCAGGAAGAAGGCATTGACTATGATGAAGTGTTTGCACCAGTAGCTAGGTTAGAGGCAATCAGAATTTTCTTAGCCTATGCTGCATTCAAAGACTTCCAAGTGTTTCAGATGGATGTCAAAAGTGCTTTCCTGTATGGCCTATTAGAACAAGAAGTATATGTCAAACAACCTCCTGGTTTTGAGGACCCTCACCATCCTAACAAGGTGTTCAAGCCAATCAAAGCTCTGTATGGTCTCAAACAAGCACCTAGAACCTGGTATGAAGCTCTTTCTAACTATCTTCTAGAGAATTGCTACAGGAGAGGGGCCATTGACAAAACACTTTTTGTTAAAACTGTTGGTAAGGATATGTTGATGGTACAAATTTATGTAGATGATATTATTTTTGGTTCATCTAATACTGTTTTGTGCAAGGAGTTTGAAACTTTGATGCAGCCCAAATTTGAGATGAGCTCCATGGGAGAACTAACATTCTTCTTAGGACTACAAGTGAAGCAAACTGCAGATGGAATCTTTCTGAATCAATCAAAGTACATCCAAGACATGCTAAAGAGATTTGACATGCTAACATGCTTAAGTGCTAAGACTCCTATCTCCACTTCCCACAAGTTAACCAGTGACTTAAGTGGCAAGCCAATGGATGTGCACATGTATAGAGCAATGATAGGCTCACTGATGTATCTCACTGCTAGTAGACCTGACATCATATTCAGTGTTTGCTTATGTGCTAGATATCAGTCCTCACCAAAGGAGTCACATATGCTAGCTGTTAAGAGAATCTTCAAGTATCTAAAGGGCCAACCAAAACTGGGTTTGTGGTATTGCAAGAACTCTGACTTTTCTTTCAAAGCATTCACAGAAAGTGACTATGGAGGATGTGACAGAGACTAGAAATCAACATTAGGTGGATGTCAATTTTTGGGTGAAAGAATTGTCTCTTGGCAATGCAAGAAACAAACTTGTGTTTCCACTTTAACTGCAGAGGCTGAGTATATTTCCGCCTCAAGTTGTTGTAGTCAAGTCCTTTGGATCTAAAATCAGATGCTTGACTAAGGGATCACATTCATGGAAACTCCTATTCTTACAGACAACAACAGTGCCATCTCCATCATCAACAATCTAGTAAAGCACTCCAAAACCAAACACATTGACATAAGGTATCATTTTATTAGAGATTTTGCTGAAAAGAATCTGATTAAATTATTCAAAGTTCACACTGATCATCAATTGGCGGATCTGTTTACAAAAGCTTTTGATGAGGCAAGATTTTTCTATCTCATCACTGCCATTGGGATGATGAATTTTGAATAAAAACTTTTCACAATTTTCAAATAAAAGAGAGGCATCTGCTTAAAAGCCCGTCTCTTGATACAAAAAGAAAAAGAAAAAGAAAATCTCTTGTGATAATTAGACATCATTTCAGTTCATAGTCTGTAATCTCTGTTACACTATGAAAAATTATCACAAATTTTCAAAAATCATGTGTTTTGTTCAGTTTCAAGTTCCGGTTCAACCTGTGAGAAAAACAATTTTGAAAAATCACCGGGTGAACTTCAACCGGAACAATGCTCTGCAATTTACGTGGAAAATGTTTTTGAAAACAATTCTTCCAAGCGGAAAAATCATCCGCTTGAAGTTCAAACGGAAGAAATATAGTTTTTCAAAATAAAGGAGAAAATGGGTTCCGCTTGAACTTCCGGGTCAACAAAAGTCAAAGTCTCATTTAATTACCCGGAAGGCATAACTTTCTAAGCGGATATACATTTATTTACCCATTAAGTTTTTAACTGTTTAGAATTCGAGGTTTAAGTAAATTTACTTTTGGATAAAGACATACTTTACCCAGTTGTACCGTATAACCCATAAAGCACCTGTCCCATCAGTTACTGAACCGTCTGTTTAAAACCTCTCTCCTCCACGTCATCACCGAAAAAGGTAAAAAGCCCTAATTTACCGTTACTTTCCCCATTTCTCTCAACCCGACTCAGAAATTACTCCCAAATTTCTCTCAAACTCTCTCCGTTCAACCTCCGAATAACCGTTAATCTTTCTCAAATCCTGTATCAACAATGGCTCCAAAAGCGAAAGAAAGTGGCAAGAAGCCCGTCGGTGACTCCAAGTTTCCTGTAGAACACAACTTGGTGGCGTACCTAGAACCACCAAGCAAGACATATATCTACAATGCCATGATAGACTTACTCAAAAGATCTCATCTTCATCACGCGCTCACGGTTGAGGCGGAAATATTTGAAGAAGTCATGGAAGATTTTTGGTGTCATGCTAGGGTTGCTAAAGGCGACAACGGTAATGACAAGATTATGTCAAATGTTCAGGGCACAGAAGTGGAAATTGATGAAGCCAAAGTACGAAAGGTGTTGAAACTAAGGGATGACAGTGGATATGAAGTGGTCGATTCCAAGAAGTATCTACGACTGTTCAGAGATATTGGATATGGTGGTTCCTTGCAAAGCAAAACTATCAAGAAAGGGCAGTTACCATACAAATGGAGGTTCTTGGCTCATACAATTTTGGTATGCCTATCTCCAAAGAAGGGTGGATTTGACGAGCTTGCTAGTGAACAGGCCTCTGCCTTCTATGCTGTGGTAAAAGGGTGAAAACTTCAATTTTTCTAACCTAATTTTTCAAGCCCTAAAATAAAACATCCAATCTGAATATGTCTATGTGTACCCTAGGTTTTTGACATATATTCTCAGAGAAGAATACCCCCAAATTGTTTGGGTTGGTACAATCTTGCAACCTAAACTTTTAAATGAGAAAACTTTTTCAAACTTAGCTTTAAATAAGACTGCATTTCTTGGAAGGGACACTGACTATCCCTTACCATTCCAAGGCAGTTTCCTGATGAACCTGCTCTTGCGGAGGTTCAAACGGAAACTGTAGCAGCAACTGAGCCTCATGCTCAAGATGACAGAACCACAAACCCAATGGGTCTCTGATCCCACATCTGTCCCAGCTTCCTCTACTCTAAAAACTTTTCAATCTAAAAAGAGGAAAGCTTCCACAAAAACTACCACTGCCACTTCCTCATCCAATTCAACTCCTGTCATATTTAAAAGACAGAGAACTGTGGTCACTAGGTCTCCTCCACCTAGTACCACCAGCCAACCTGAAGCTTCTAACCCCGTTCAAGGCAAAAAGCCTAAACGAAAACTGGTAAAACTGGAGTTTTCTTTTAGGGATGAACCTTCATTTGAGGGGGAGTCATTAGAAGCAGATGTACCTTCCCCATCTGAACATTTTTCACCCCTGCAACCCCTATCACCTAGGAGTGACAGTGCTCTCAATCTTGGCCTAAGTGAAGGTGTTATTAATTCACCTACCTATTACATGAGAACATACTGATAGGCCAAGACAATGGAGCATTGAGCCCCCATTCCTCACCGGAGGTGAATCTCAGGAGTTTAGAAGAGATTCATGCAGAAAGGGCTGCTGCTGCCTAAGGATCCCCACTGGAACTTGGTGCCAGCAGTAACATCAATAAGACCCAATCTGCGACAATCTTCTCTGAATTAGCACCCAAAAGTCCTTCATTGGAACCAAGGGTTGCTGAAACAGATGAAGAGAATCCCAGGTGCCAAGAAGCCGCGAGTACCACTGCTGATCAATCTCGGATTGATAGCTTGGTTTTGTCCAGGGATACTAGTAAAAAGCCAGTTGAGGACAACTTTACTCTACCTGAATTGACGACTTTGTACCTCAATCTTCAAGCACAAGTTGATCAATTAAACTCAACTGTTGCTACTTTGGTCAGGGCTACTCCAAATGAAACCGAGGCAGGTCCTTTAAACCCTAACAGAGAAACTATTAAAGCTGATACTGTCCAATTGGGGGAGAAGTTGATTTCAACACCTGCTATAATCGAAATAGAAGAAACTGATAGAACTCCGGCTGAAGTTAGAGCCACAGCCTGCAAGAGAGTTGATATCAAACCCTTCACAGTTGAAGAGAGTTGGGTCAATATGAAGTGCAATCAGTTAATTGCCATATCTCCATTTGAAGATCCCAACCTCACTGAACTAGTGCAATCTTCGATGCTAATTGTTGGTGCTCTCCCTGAGCACATCAACATGATCACAAGCCTATTGAAGAATGTCATATTTCCGGCTGAAATAGCCAGTGATCATATGGAGAGGAATACTGCCTCCACTAGCAAGGTAGCTGAAGAAGTTAAAGAAAGCACTGCAACTGTTGCAGTGGCCACTATATCTGAAGGAGGTGATGAACATTTAATTGGTGAAGATGAAGGCACGAAAGTGTTGGAAATTGTGGATAAAGAACCTGAAGTCACCAAACCTCAAGTGGTGACTGAAGGCTCCAACATTGTTCGAGCGGAAGTTCAAGCGGAAACTCATCTGGTTGTTCAACTGGAAACCCAAACTGCAACCCAGGTGGAAGTTTATGGCCCTGGCAATTCAATCTTTGGTATTGATGGGCCTAACCAGCCACCTGTGGATCAACCGGAAGAACAAGAGGCTGAAGATATAGCTGCAACTCTTATAGCTATGGGGAGTACCGAACCTGTTCAAACTAAAACTCCTAGAACTATTCAACAGGTGGTTCAAACTCCTGAAGCTGAAGCTATGCTGAAGATAGTGGAAGATGCAAAAAGGGTAGCAGAAGATGAGAGGCTAGCACAAGAACTTCAAGAGGAATTGGATCTGTATTCACAGGTTGAAGTTGTTGAAAGGTTATTGGACGAAGCAAAGAATAGTTCCTTCAATTGGAGATTAAAGGACTACAACTTAGAAGAAATGACTGAAGTTGATAGGCAAAGGCTAATCTCTATTGTCTCACAGATGCCTACCAAGCTAATAAGGAATGATGAAAACTACTTGTTATTGAAAAAGATAAAAAGGGCTCTTGTGGTTAAGAAACCGAAAACATAAGAAGATATAGCTCAGTTGAAAGTCAGAGAACTTTGCAACTTGATTGATACAATCTTTTACGAGCTCAAAGGAGACATAGTTATAGTCAATCCAAAGCTAGTGATGCCAGCACCTTTAGAATTCACTTCAGGTACATCATCAAACTTAAATGTTAAACCTGAATTTACTGATGATGCAGATATGCCACCTCCACCTTCTTTTACATATAACCCAAGCCCCATATCTACAACAACTTCATCACTTCCATAGTCATCTGCCCTCATTCCATACAAACCACCTTTAATTTCCAAGAAGGTAGCAACCAAACTTGCCAACCCAAGATACAGGACTAACAATTTTACACTAATTGTCCCTCTTAAGAAGAAGCCTCCTCCTACCATGGATTTCTCTGACATTTTCCCACCTTCTCCACTTTCAAGCCCTACACCAGAAGCCATTAAACCACAAACTCAAACTTCCCTACTTCCACTCACCATCAAAGAACCTTCAACCACCATCACAAAACCTACTGAAGTTCAATCTGGTCCTTCTTCATCATCTGACAAAGGCAAAAGACCTGTTGTGCAAGAATCAGCAAATGATTCTGATGAAGAAAGGAAAATGAGAAAAAGGAAAATGATGCATGTCAAGAGCAAAAGAGATCAGAAGCAAAGAAGAAAAGCTCCACCCAGAAAGAATAAAATTGTGGATTGGACAGTAGATGAAGCAACCTTTGACTTCACTTTCAACATGGCAAATGGCACAACTCAAGTGGTAAATGCTCACAAGGACACCCGTTTCTTTCTCTGCTACAAATGACTGACATCATTCTAAATCTCAGAGAAATTCTAAGTCCTTCAAGAGCTGAGCATATGTTAAGGCTTCTCATTGAGCCAAGTGTGCTGAATTATGGAATGCTCTACAGGAGTAGCTTAAATGACGATTCAGCAGGGTAAGAAGAAGAGCCTGTCAGTGAGATAAAATTTATCATTTGGGAAGAAGAAGAGAAGTTGTTCTATGTTCACAGAGCCGATGGCACCTTCACAGTTCATGAGTCCATTTCTGTTCAAGAAGAATGGAGTGAAATGGATTGGGAATCTTTCAAGTATGTGAAGGTGACCAAAACAAATTCTAAAGAGGTTTCTCAAAATCTGGATGCCAACATCAGAACCACGGACAAGTACGTTAAGAAGAAAGTTTTTGGGTACAAGTCAGTTTTTGAAGATAAACATTGGAATTGAAGAATAATTTGACAGCATCAGCTTAGGGGGAGATTGTAAGGAATATTACGCTTGGAAGATTTCCGGCTGAATGCCAATTTTGTTATGTTCCGGCTGAATTTGAAGTTGAAGCGGAATTCTCACTTCAAGCGGAACTGGCAGTTCAAGAAGAAAGAAGCAGTTTTGTCCTTTAGCGAATATTCCGGGTGAACTCTATTATCCACCAGATAATGAGTTCAACCGGACTTTTCCTGAGATGTCTTTTCAGCAAGTCCAATCCTACAAAAGCTTCTCGTATGCTTCTATATCTGATTCAAGCCACTCTCCTAAAGTAGTATGTTGCTGTTTAGACGCAAGATATTCCAATTATCGATGTTTATCCTTTTGGTAGTTTGTATTTGACTTTATATTTTACGGTCTAGATTAGATCGCATGAGATCAATGGCTGTCATTGATCTCATTAGCACTATATATAGCTTAGTTAGCTCATAGTTTACACATCATCATAATAATCATCTGTTCTTGAACAGCTTGTAATAGTGTAGCTTTGAGTTAATGCAAATAGTGCCGAGTATTTGTTACTTCGTTGTCACTATCTTTCTGCAAATCAAGCATTTACATTATACACAAGAACTAAATATCGCTTTAAGTAAAGTGAAATATAACTTCCGCAGGGTTATATTTGCAAGTAAAGGGCTTTTGTTTTAGTTTAACTCTAACTAATAATGATCCTACATACGAATAACACGTTTCTCACGAAAATTAGGTTCTATATCCATCTCACGAAAATTAGGTTCTATATCCATCTCTTTTGCTAGTTTTTTGAGTGGCAATCATAGACTTTTCAAATCCATCTTTTCTATTGTTTCAAAAAAACCTATAAGCTCATTTAGTTGATTAATAGAATTATCAATACACATATCTTTTGCTTGCAAGTTCTTACTCACTCCATTTATAGCAAATAAAACATCATACCAAATAACCATGCCTAATAAAAATTTAAAATTAGCTAAACATTTAGCCTCACTTTTAACTTTTGGTTCTAAACAAACATCATACAAGTCTTACAAAGCTTCTCTTATTTTTGGAGCTTGGGTTATTATTGCTTTAATACTTTCAACTTGACTTTCCCAACGCTTCTGTGACAAAGGTTTAAGAGTTAGACTTGGTATTTTACCTTTTTAAATTTGCCATATTTTAGTGGACTGATGAAAATATACAATATATGCGTTGTATTACTCCAAAAAAGTCACTAGTTTTGTTACAAGAGCTAGCCATGTCACAAATAACTAAATTTAAACTATGACAACCACATGGTGTATAAAAGGCTCTAGAATTAAAATCTAGTAATGTTTTTTGTATACCTTGACGTTTTCCTTTCATATTTGAACCATTTTAATGATCTTGTCCTCTAATATCATTTATATGAAGCCCAATTTCATTATGTTCTTCAATAATAGCATCAAAAAGACCTTTACATGTTGTATCATTAACCATAATAAATTCTAGAGAATATTCTTTAACTTAGGGTTTGATGAAATATCTAAATCCTAAGATAATCATCATTTTTTCTTTATGACTTGTATCGGGAGTGCAATCAAGTATAATCGAAAAATATTTTGCTTCCTTAACTTTCTTGACAATTTTAGTTTTAATCTCACATCCTAACAAGTGAATTAGTTCATTTTGCATATTATGCCCTAAATAATGATTATGAATAATCTCATTGTTCTTTATCCACCAGATACGTTCTTGCATTATGGGATCATATAAGGAATATCGCATATGATATTCCGATTGAAGTCTAATTTTGAAGATGTTCCGGCTGAACCAGGTTCAAGCGGAAGTCTAAGTTCAAGCGGAGAAGACCATTCAACCTGAAGAAGCAATTTTGTCTAGGCGCGAATATTATGGGTGAACTCCTTTATCCACCAGATAAAGAGTTCAACCAGACGTTTCCTGCATAGTCTTTTCAGCAGTCTAATCTCTGCAAAAACTTTCTGGTTGCTTCCCTTTGTATCAAAGCCGCTCTCCTAAAGTAGTATGTTGTTGATCACACGCCATCAAGTCCATCAATCGAAGATTATTCTTTTGGTAGTATAGTTTAACTTGTGTAATCAACGGTCTAGATGATCGTATGGAATCAGTGGCTATTGATTTCCCTTAGCACTATATATAGCATAGCTCATTCTCAACATCTGTACGCATGAATGTATGCAAGACACTGTGTAATATTGTTGAGTTAATGCAAATAGTGCCGAGTAAATTTTACTTCATGTGTTACTATATTTATGCAAACAACTATTACTCACAAGTGTTAACAGGTTAAGTAGAGTGGAGATTAATTTAATTCCACAGGGTTAATCTTACAAGTAAAACTTGTAATTAAACTAAGTGTTAAATATCTCGATCCTACAGATCAAATTCGGCAATCATCTGAATCATACCAAAAAAGTTACCATTGTTTTCTTCATAAAGTTATTCGTTTGTACCATGAAAAGCTAAAGTATTTTTTTCCCAAGATTCTTTACTACAACAAATATTCTCTTTAAGACATTTTTCCAATGTTCTTTATTTTTATTTATTTGATCTTGGACTTGCTTATCAATTGTTTTTTTTTTTGCTAACCTTACACATATTCTTAATGTGTACATTACTAGTTTTGTGTTCTTTTAATTTTGCATTTATGTTTCTCCAATCGTTACTACCTTCATTTGTAAGCTTACTTATACATTGATTTACATCAAATATGCGACATTTTGGCCCTTCGGGGTGGAACCCAAGCCTTAGAAACGGATAAAAACTGACAAAACCGGCAAACCGGGACATGTGTATATAGGCGTAGTATGTCAACGAAGGTATTAGAAGAGTCTAGTAGCCTTAATACACTTCACAAACATCACACACAAGTTGGAGTCTCGAAACATTGGTGATAAACTGAAAACTGCTAAGTATTGTGAATTATGTGCAAACAGATACGTGAATTTAATTGCATGATCATAAATTGTTATACGGAGAGTTGATACTTAATCTTGTTAGATTCGATGTGATAAAAAAGATGGTGAATAGAGGAAACACCAAACATTGAAAACCGTGATCAAAACATCAAAAAACATGAAAAGTCAACGAAAGTCAAAGGGCCTGCCAGACAGGAGGCTCTAGGCGTATCGCCTAGAGCATCCAGTCCTCCTAAGCGATATGCTTAAACTGGAAATTTCAGTAGAAACCCTAATCCATCCATATTTAAGCACATTATACCTCATTAGTCACTTGTGCTCTCCCAAAAAACGCCCCATTTGGTGCTTTCACGTCCCCAAACCCTTGTTTACTAAAAATCATCAAGTGGCTTGCTTTTCTTCAAGATTCAAGCCTCGATATCATCCTTTATCACCTTACAATCATTTGGTATGTGTTTCTTCTTGTGTTGCTTGTCAGGGTGATGCCAATATCCAAGCTTTATGATGGATCTAGGTCTGATTTGTAGTAATATAATGATATCTTGGGTAGATTTAGTGTTTGTGATGATAAAGTTTGCATCTTTGGATCAAAAATGTGAATTTTGTGCAAGTTATGATGATACATGCTAGATCTAGGGTTTTTAATGAGAAAACATGCTTGCATGTGGATAAATCTTGAATATCGATGCTAGATCTATGTTCTAATGACTTGATAATGATAGACCTAGGGTTGTTATGCAATAAAGTTGCTAACTTTACGTGAGATCTATGATGGAAACTCGATTTCGTTAGTCATGCATGCTAGATCCTGAATGAAGGCACTTAATTTGTGTTAGATCTACTATGAAGTTTCTTGATCTAGGTAAATGGATGCATGATAGTCTATAAAGTTGTAAACTTGATGTTCAAATGCATGTGGATTATTTCATAAAAATTATTTACATGAAAATATGGTGAAAATGACCTATTAGGTCAAGATGGCACTCATGCATGTGGTTAGGAATCTATGACATGGTTTAAAATATATTAATTGATGATCTATGTGACTTACATGAGATAATGAGGATGTATAATCATGGAATTAGCCTACATGTGGTAAATATATATTTATTGGGAAATAAATAACTATGTAAATGCATGTGTATGATCATGGGATTACTTGACTATGTGTTTGCATGTCATTAGTCTACTTGGTTATGAGTTATACGAGTGTATAAGTCCTAAGCCTCCTACCTCGGTGGGAATGACAAGACTTTGTACGATGCCCCGTGGGATAATATCTATCGTAAGCAATTGTGATGCGTTATGTTTATCATAGTACAATGTGTTGTACGTGGGATAGGTGTTAGGTTAAATATAGAAAACCTAAATTCAATCACCATTGTGTATTCGAGTCCACTTGTCTATGTCCACGCGCTGTCGGGACGGCTGGTCAACACAGTCAACACTTACACTTTTACGTGTCATAGGTGAAGTCTAAGAAGATTCAGTGCTATCGTTTGGTTGGTTACTTGAAATACTAAATTGCACCCTAAGGTGAGTTCATACCCCAGTTTTTAACTGCTTACGCTTTCAGGGGAGAAGACATACGGTGACTTGTTTTATAACTTAACATGATGATTTATACCAACACTTTATAAACCATGGATGAAACATTTGGTGAAAGTCCTTCCACTGAGGTGATTAATGAATAATTTATAATGGGGAATTATATGGTAGATCTACTGGGCCTGACAAGCCCTACTCGACCGCCAGGGGTGGGGCGGGTATTATATTGTCTCTAGCTTGGCCATTACTCACAAACAGTATGACTGGAAGGTGAAGTAACTATCAGTAACGGTGTCACGAAACCCTATGGTTTTTATAAAAATCTTATGGGCTAGCTACCCACGGTATAAATATCAGCTTGCTTTTCAGGCTTGAGTCCCTGCTTGGTTTATGCCTCGTTGAGGGTAACTGGTTAACGAACTATTTTGATAAGTGTTATTTATCTACTTAAACTTAGGAATTCACCAACCTAGCATTGATACTTTTTAGTATGTTTCCTCAGGTCCTTTGGAGCAGCTAAGGAGCAAGTTAGGATCATTCATATGGTCATTCTGCATGGTTTGTATTTGCAATGATAACTTTTGTCGCCTTGGGCGAAATGAAACTTTTTAAAACTATTTTCTTATGATTGTCGCTTCCGCTTATGACTTGTTAAAACTTTGTTGAAATGCTTCCGCTAAAACTTTAAGAGTTTTATAACTCTGATAAATATTTTGATACGCTGGTATCCAAACGTGACTTTAAAACGTTGAGTCGAGCATGTAGAATATTCGCGGTATCTGACGACTCGGATACTGCTATGGCATGATACCCTTTCTCGCGGGTTTCACGCTGGTAGTTTTGCGGGGATGTGACAGATTGGTATCAGAATCCTCAGTCATAGCGAACTTAGGATTGCATTAGAATCTAACTATGACTAGAGTCAGTTAGATACACACTTAGATGCGCATATACACAGTCTGCCCATCTTGCTACTATATATATATATATATATATATATATATATATACTATGTTGACTATCTGTGAAACTATTTTTTCTATCTCTATTCTTATCACATCATCATATCTACCTTCCTGTAATGCTTGTCTGAATTAACTGTTGGTTATTCAAAAAGTAGCTACTGACTGTAATATACACGAGATGTATATTGCAGGCATGATGACGATTCCATCAGAAATTGGAGCACCATTTGGAGCAAAGGGGAAGAGACTTCACGAGATGAGTGACAAGAAGGAATCATCGGATGTGCGTGATTTCGTCAAGTCTTCCTACGTACGGAACCGTCAGGACCCTACAAACTGGAGGTGGTATCATGGACATGTGTGACAGCTGGTCGAGGAGCAGCGTGTTCCATCTCCTGCATCTGCCGATCTTACCCCTCGCATGTTGGAGCAACATAATGTGTCATTTTTACCTCCACTACCATGCCCCGAAACTGTAGTGATCGCAACACTGGTGGCAGCCTTGGACACCACACAGCGAGCGTTGAGTGACGCCATGCATGACATTGCACTGTTGTAGGAGAGGCAGCAATGTTCTAGTGAGATGATCGAGGTATTGAGCCGCAGTCTAGGTATAACTGATGTAGCGCATGAAAATTTGGTCGAGCATGTGCGAGCAACACGAAACAGGGTGATTGTTCTAGAGGATCGACAACGAGTGACTTAGGCTAGATTTGTTGCGTTAAAGGGCTTACTGGGAGCCATGGGAGGCGGTCCCGTAGATCCTCTGATTGAGGGCCCTGCTCAGGACCCGGAGAGGGAGGAGGAGCCCGTCATCATCGACTGATTTCTCCTAGAGTTATCTAGTATCTGCTAGTAGTAGCTACTATCTATCTTAGACGCTTTTATGAAGAATTGTATAAAGATTGGTAGTCTTTATCCATCTTTTGACATGTAAAAACTTGAACTTGATTTAAAATTTTATGAAATTGCGATTCAGTTGCAGTTTTATTTTATTTTAAAGTTGTAGTTAAATTTATTATGTGCTCTGTATGTCATTTGATATTTGTACTATACTCGAATGGTAAACACCGGGATGTTAACCATTTTTGTATGTTATAAATAAAGAACAAATGGCGGGACGTGGTCGAGAATAGGATGGTACCTTCTCACTATCAGCAGAGGAACTAGGAGCCATCAACGGATTGAGCCTGGCTGCTTATGCCATGCTAACCCAAGCAAATCAAGTCAATCGAAGTCAGACTCCAGGGGATGATAACTCCAAAAAGAGGTAAATCAATCAAGGTTCGAGTAATCCTGCCAGTGAGTACCAAGGAAACTACCCAAAATGCCGCAAATGTAAGCATAACCATCAAGGAAGCTGTGATAAGGTGACATGTAACAAGTGTAAGAACACTGGACACATGGTCAGGCATTGCAAGGTTAAAGGTCAGAAGTGCCAGTGCTTGAATATTCCTACTAAGAGATATCAAGGAAACCTAACCAAGTGTGGCAAGTGTGGGTTTCATCACCACGGAAACTATGACAGTGTGAAATGCTGCGAGTATGGTAAAGGCGAGCACAAGTCAAAGCATTGCAAAAAGTGTCAGGAGAAATAAGGAAATCGAAGCAAGCTAACAGCCCAGACGGGATGCTACCATGCGGACAAGTGGGACACTTCAAGAAGAAATGTCTTATGGCAAGGGAATCAAGAACGAAAAGTATGAGGAGGCTGAAAAGGGGAACATCAATGGAGAAAGCAGTAAAGAGCAATCAATCATGGTTGGAGCAGGAGAAGCTCAAAATGACGCCAACGTGGTAAACGGTAAGTTTTCTGTAAATGGCTATTTTGCTTCTGTATTGTTCGATACTGGCATCGATAGGAATATTATTTCAAGTAAATTTAGCAAAATGATTAACGTCATAGAAAGCCCATTAGAAGCTAAGTATTCGATAGAGCTCGCAAATGGAAAGCTGGTTGAAACCCACAATATTGTCCAAAACTACATGTTAGAGTTGTCTGGTCATCAAATGAGCGTTGATTTGTTGCCAACAACTTTGGGAAGCTTTGACATTATTATCGATATGGATTGGCTATCAGGCATCATGCTGAGATTGTATGCCAGGAGAAACCAGTTCAAATTCCTCTTCCGAGTGGAGAAATTCTGACGATTCGAGGAGAATGAAGTGGGTTTGTTGTTGGGATCATTTCATTTCTCAAGGCAAAAAAGTGTTTGTGAAAAGGTCACGTAGCAATCTTATCTCACGTCATCGAGAAGCCAGTAGAAGAAACGCGTCTAGAAGATATTCCTGTCATTCGCGATTTTCCTGACGTATTCCCTGAAGATCTGCCAGGTTGACCTCCGCAGAGACAGATGTAATTTTAGATCGATTTAGCACCAGGAGCATCGCCGATTGCTCACGCACCTTATCAGTTAGCCCCAAGTGAACTCCAAGAGCTGTATGCTCATTCGTAAGATCTGCTAGAGAAAGGTTTTATTAGACCCAGTTCATCTCCGTGGGGAGCGCCTGTTTTGTTTGTCTAGAAGAAAGACGATACTTTTCGAATGTATATCGATTACCGTGAGTTAAATAAGGTTACTGTGAAGAATCAGTATCCTCTTCCATGCATTACCGATATGTTTGATCAGCATCAAGGTTCGAGTTATTATTCGAAGATTGATTTGAGATCCAGGTATCATCAGCTACGCGTTCGAGAAGAAGACGTTGCAAAAACAACCTTTAGGATACGGTATGGTCATTACGAGTTTTTGGTTATGCTGTTTGGGTTAACCAATGCGCCTACAGTTTTCATGGACTTGATAATCGAGTCTGTAAGCTGTATCTGGATCGATTCGTCATTACGAGAGAAGATCACGCAAACAATCTTCATATCATTCTAGATTTGTTGAGAAAGGAGCAGATGTACCCTAAATTCTTGAAGTGCGATTTTTGGATTCGGGAACTGCATTTCCTGGGTCATATCAAAATGAATCAGGGATTCAAGTGGATCCGACGAAGACTGAGGCGATTAAGAGTTGGCCTGTACCAAAGACGCCGACTGAGGTACGCCAATTCCTCGGTCTAGCGGGCTATTACAGACGATTCATTGAGGGGTTTTAATCAATCTCTCACCTTTTACAGCGTTAACACATAAAGGCATGGTGTATAAATGGGATGCAAAGCAGGATGCAACATTTTAGCTATTGAAGCAAAAGCTTTGCAGTGCACCTATTCTTTCATTGTTGGAGGGAACCGACGATTTCGTAGTATATTGTGATGCATCCATTTAAGGCATGGGATGTGTGCTCATGCAGAGCGAGAAGGTTATTGCTTATGCATCAAGACAACTACGGGATAAAGAGAAGAACTATACGACCCATGACTTAGAATTGGGAGCAGTAGTCTTTTCATTGAAGACCTGGAGACATTACTTGTACGGTACCAATTGTATGATTTACATCGATCACAAGAGTCTTCAGCTTATCTTTGACCAGAAGGAGTTGAACATGAGGCAACGCATATGGGTGAGATTGTTCAATGAATATGAATGCGCTATTAAGTACCATCTGGGTAAAGCTAATGTAGTAGCTGATGCCTTGAGCCGTAAAGAGACGAAGTCGAAGCGTGTTCGTGCTCTGCAGATGACAATTCACTCAAGTTTGCAAAGTCATATTAGGAACGCTTAGCTTAAAGCACTGAAAGACGAGAACTTGGAATCTGCATCTTTGCGTGGTTTCGACAGACAGTTCGAGATTCGGTCAGATGGAGCTCGGTACTTTGCTAGTAGGCTATGGGTGCCTCAGAACGGAAATTTAAGGCAACTAATTAAGGACGAGGCTCATAAGTCTCGGTATTATGTAAATCCGGGTTCGGACAAGATGTACAATGATTTGAGGGTTGTTTATTGGTGGCCGAAGATGAAAGCTGACATCACCACTTATGTGGGCAAGTGTTTGACCGGTTCGAAGGTCAAGTTCGAGTATCAGAACCCATCAGGCTTGCTTCAGCAAACAAAGATTCCAGGATGGAAATGGGAGAACAAAACAATTGATTTCATAATGAAGTTGCCTAAGACTCCGAGTTAATGCGATACGATTTGGGTGATTATTGATCGATTGACGAAATCATCTCATTTCTTGCCAATTTGGGAGACTGACAATATGGATAAGCTAGCTCGATTATACATGAAAGAAGTTGTCTCACGTCATGGTGTTCCCTTATCTATTATATATGATTGAGATACGCCATTTACCTCTCACTTTTGGTAGTCCTTGTAGAAGGTACTGGGAACCCAGCTCGACATGAGTACGAGTTATCATCCTCAGACTGATGGTCAGAATGAAAGCACTATTCAGACGCTGGAGGACATGCTCAGAGCCTGTGTGATAGATTTCGGTAACAGTTGGGAATCTCACCTACCGTTGGTGGAGTTTTCCTATAACAACAGTTATCACACAAGTATTGGAGTAGCTCCATTCAAGGAAATGTATGGACATAAGTGTAGGTCACCAATCTGCTGGGTAGAGGTGGGTGACAGTCAAGTTACTAGTCCTGAACTTATTCATGAGACGACCGAGAGAATCGTTTAAATCCGAAATCGCTTAGCAGCAGCTAGTGATAGACAGAAAAGTTACACTGATAAGCGTAGAAAGCTGTTGAAATTTAAGAAGGGGGGGGGGGGGTCGTGTTCTTCTGAAAGTTTCACCTTGGAAAGAAGTTATTCGTTTCGGAAAGAGAGGAAAGCTAAATCCAAGATACGTTGGAGCGTTCGAGATTGTCGAATGCATTGTTCCGGTCTCTTTTAGATTAAATCTTCCCGAGGAGCTAAGTTTTGTGCATAACGTATTCCATGTATTTAATCAGAAGAAATGTCTCTCAAACAAATCACTCGTAGTTCCACTTGAGGAGTTAGAGATTGACGAGAAATTGCGTTTCGTAGAGGGGCCAGTAGAGATAATGGATCGAGTGGAACCCGAGCCTTAGAAACGAATAAAAACTAATAAAACCGGAAAACCGGGAGATGTGTAAATAGGCGTAGTGTGTCAAGTAAGGTATTAGAAGAGTCTAGTAGCCTTGAAACACTTCACAAACATCACACACAAGTTGGAGTCTTGAAAAATTGGTGATAAACTGAAAGTTGTTAAGTTTTGTGAATTATGTGCAAACTGAAACGTGAATTTAATATCATGATCGTAAATTAATATATGAAAAGTTGATACTTGGCTTTATTGGATGTGATAAAAGCAATGGTGAATAGAGGAAAAACCAAATCAATGAAAACTGTGACCAAAACATCAAAAAACATGAACAATCAACAAAAGTCAAAGGGGCTGCCAAACAAGAGGCTCTAGGCGTATCGCCTAGAGCATCCAGTCCTCCTAAGCGATACGCTTAAACTGGAGATTTTAGTAGAAACCTCTCATCCCTTCCTATTTAAATACATTATGCCTCATTTGTCACTTGTGTTCTCCCAAAAACGCCCTATCTGGTGCTTTCACGTCCCCAAACGCTTGTTTACTAAATATCATAAAGTTCCTTGCTTTTATTCAAGATTCAAGTTTCAATATCATCCTTTGTCACCTTACAAAAATTCGGTATGTGTTTCTTCTTGTTTTTCTTTTTTGAATGATGTCATCACGTTTGGACTGAATGTTATATGAAGTTTCAGAAACTGAATGTTATATGAAGTTTCAGAGACTGGACTTTTGCTTTTGTCTTAGATGTCCAGTTGTGATTCATTTTGACTGCTGCTTTTTACAATGACAGTCTTGGAGTTTTTTCCCCTTGAACATACCCAATCCCTTGCCCATGATTTCTTGGTGTGTTTGTCATATTTTCAAGTTGATCATGAGCATTTATGAGACCGTTTATTTTCTTTGTTTCCATGTGCAACCTTTGATATTAGGTTGCACGTTTAGTCTCATAGTGATCAATTTTGGCTTTATTGCTCGAGTTTTGTGTTTCTAGTTGTCTTAATCTCAACAATTCTTTTTCTCTATCCCCTTTTAGTTGATGGAGTTCAGATAGGAGAGAGTTAAGTTCTTCTTCAAAAGTTTTAAACTTGTTTTCATTTAAAAGTTTGTTTCTTTTAGAGTTTTCTTGGAGAACTTTGTAATTTATTGACATGTTATTGAATTGGAATATTAGATCAGTGTGAGAGGAGCTTACTTGTTTTCCATGTGAGGTTTCAGAGAGATCAGTTGAGAGAGACTCATTGTTTGTCATAAGACATTTGTTGGAATGACATTCTTTATCTGATGATGACTCAGTTTCCCGGTTCTCAACTTCAGCCATTATGCCTTTTCTTTCTACATGGCCTGTTCATACTTCTTTTTGTAGTATGCAACATCTTTGAGTCTTTTGTTCTTGCATTCTGAGGCATAGTGGCCCATTGTTCCACATTTGAAGCACTTTATCTCACTCTTGTCAACTTCAGGTTTGTTGTATTTAGATGGCTGTTTCTTGCTTTCTTCATCTTTGGAAAAATTGTTTCTGGTTGACCAGGAAGGATTCTTTTTGAATCTACCAAATTGTTTGGTCAGTAGTGCTAGTGATTTTCCAAATGACTCGTTTTCTATTTCACTCTCAGAATGTTCATTTTCTGAGTCACTTAATTCTTTCCATTTTGAGTGGTTTGACTCTTGTTTGATATGTCTTTTCCTCCTTTCAGAGTAAAGAGCTAGTGGATCCAATTTGGATTTTGAGATGTCAAGTATTTCAGATTCTTGAGAGTCTAGAATACAGAAGAGATCATTTAAGCTTTTTCCTTCTAAGTCCAAACTTGATTGAAGAGTCATGGTTAGACTTCTCCATTTATGAGGGAGACTTTTGATAAATTTAATGTTTGTTTCCTCATTAGATTTAGAAGCATTGAACTTTCTTATATTGTTAATTATTGTGGCAAAATGATTGTAGGTGTTTAAAAGTGAATCGCTTGGGAGTAACTTGAAAGATTCATATTCGTTTAGTGCTTTAGTTCTTTTATTTCTTTTCATTTGATCCCCCTCATCAAAGAGTTTCTCAAGGGCATCCCATATGCCCTTGGCTGAGGTGTTGCAGTCAACTTGATAGAATATTTCATGAGGAAGAGCCATGACGAGGACTGTCTTGGCTCTGTCCTCATTTATTTCTTTGGTATTATCTTCTTCACTCCACCATTTCCTTTCTTTAGGAATGGTGCGAGCGGGCACATCAGCTCAGGTTTTAGTTTCTTTTATCTCAGGAATGTCAACTGTGGGGCAATGGGGTCCCTTGGCTATGCATTCCAACAGGGAGCTATCAACTTCTTTAGGAAGTTGGTAATTCTGATTTTCCACTGTGGATATTCCTCCCTAGCAAGCATAGGGGGTTTTTCCAATGATCCAAGTGATTTTCCATTGTTACAGCTTGAAGACATTTTTGAGAGAGTGTTAAAGAAAAGATGTTAAAGAGTAGGAACTTTGAATATTGATTATTCAATCTGCTCTGATACCAATTGTTGGGTCCCGTGAGGGGCTCTTTAACAATGTTGGCACAATTTGATTTAAACAAGATAAACAAGTTGCAGAAAGTAAATCAAATTGGAAGCCAACAAATCATAAAAGGGTTATTCTGTATATCTCAAATGTAAATAATGGTTTACACGAGTTTATAGTATAACTATGTATCAACAGAAATAACTTTTCTATGGGAGTGATGTTGTAATTTCTTTGAGAAGATATTGAATTGTATGCTTGATGTCTTGCTTTATTTGGTGAAGTCAGCTTGCTATTTATAGGAAGATGTAGCAAGTTGCTTTGGATAAGGTGGTTGAGGACGATTGATTTTGGAGTGTGTCAGAGTATATAGAGATAAATTGAAGGTATTAAATTTATCTCTTTTTCAACTGTCTTCAACTGCTTTCGTGATTAATGCCAAGTTGGTATTCAATTTGCTTATTCATCACACAAAGGCAGAATTTGTCCTTCTCGTAATCTTTATCTTCTGATAGTCCAGAACTCCTTCAGGCATTTTCTTTGAAGGATTTTTGATGCTTCCTATTAGAAGCCTTCTACAGAAATGAGGAATTCTGTAGAATTTAGTCTGTAAAGAACTACTTCGGAATTTTCGGAGTAGTTCTGTATGAGTACAGAAATCATGCATAAATCTATAATTCATACAGACTTTCATATCCTTTCTCTTTTAAGGATATATCTTATATTTTCTTCTAATACTTGACTATTTTGTGTTACATTTACATTGTGTTCTAACATATCCACATTCAGATTGCGTTGAATAATTAGAACAACATTGCTATCAACAGGGTAAGTGAACCCTTCATCAATTGCGATCCAAAGGTCAAATCGGACGTACCGATGTAAGACTCGAACCTTTTTCTCTAATTGTTGTAAAACCACTGAACGATCTTACTACTGCATGATTCGGTAATCGGAGATACACAAACGAGTAAATAAAGCTTCGCTTTATTGATTCACTTAGAGATTACACAAAGTCTAGAGAGAGAGAGACACACACACTCAAATACACACACTTAAGATGTAGCAAATGACAGAACTAGTTGACTCTCTCTAACACAAACTATTTATAGTGTTGACATACTAAGTGGCGGACCAGCGTACCATTTGGTACGCCCGTACCAAATGGCCTGCGGACCATTTGGTCCGGCCACCTCAACATAAAACCACTACAACTCACATAGATGCTCTAGATTAGATACAATACACGAGACACACGTTAGCATAGTGTTGGGAATCGAGATACCGAGCCAACATGATTTGGATAGACTCAACGGCCACTTAACGTCTACTGTCCCGACAACACGGTGAAGAACATGACAACTCAAGACACAAGACTCAACTAAAGAAGAAGGCTCTAGTGAATATTATTTATTGTTTAAATATTGTCACTAGTTGGTAGTTTTACTATTATGCCCTTAGTGAGTTTTGTAGTATATATAGCAAGTCTTTCTCATGTGAAAGACTTGATGATAAGTGTATGTTTGAGAGAGAGTTAGTCATGGTTCCTTGAAGCTTGTCGAGGGTTCATGAACTCACCTAGTAAGTTCATGATACCCGGGAATGTGTGGGGTAGGTAAAATGTAATCATTCGATTATCTTTAGTTATCTATCATTCCACCTTGTTTATCTATCTATCTTGTTCTTCATATATCATGTTTACACTAGCTTTGCTCATCATCATCATCACATCTCAAACACCATCGTGTTCATATCCGGGTGTTCATTTGTTTCTACAAAAACGAGTTACACAAAGACTCGATCCACTTCCGCAACCAAGGTATTTGCCCACCACCTCGGTTTTTCAATTGGTATCAGAGCCATGGTCGAGAAAATTGCAACCTCACGGTTGATTTCTCAACTTTGTGCTCAGATACTTGTTTTTGTAAACAAATGGAGATGTAAACTTTTTAGAAAGATTTTGAATCCCCTCCATATCTTTCAAAGTTTTTGAAAAAGGTTTTTGAAATTTTCTTTTATAGAATAGTCAAAATCTATTTGTTCATATATTCTGGAGTTGTGAAAAGAAGTTTTCTTGAGTGTTTGTGTTTTACCCATGGAAACACAAAGAATCTTTGATATTCTAGCTATCAAAATTCACCTCAAACATGAATATTCTGCATATTCACGTATGCATTTTTTTTTGTTTAATTTGAATTCATGGTTAAACTTTTCTTTTTGTCAATCTCAAGAAAGTCTTGAAAGGTGTGATTATTCTTATCACATCATACTTTGTCTGTATGTGTGTAAAATTCAACTTGCTTTTTAAGCTTTTGAGTTTTGTCTTACTCACTTTTTATTGAGTCTCACAAAACAAAGTATACTTTTACTAAACTCATTCTATTATCCATTTACTTTTCTGTCAACAAGCAACCTACATGTCCAATCCCTACATTCACTCTTTTCAAAGTCAACTATTGTACTCTCTCTCTCTCTTGAAAATTAGAAGAACAAAAATATACAAAAATAGTGAGTGAGTTACAGGTTTAATTAAAGAAGATGATGAACTCAGAAACACGAACACGAGACTGCAGCTCGAGATCGTTCGTATATCCGTTTCTGTTCGGTTCAAAGACGATGTCAAGGGATCGAGGAAAATGCTTCGATATGGGTTAAAGTGTGTTCAAACATGTTGTTCACAGATCCATATTAGGGTTTCTTAAGGTGAAAGGTGACAAGTTGGAAATCTGTTAAAGAATCCTGGTTTATGTTCGAAGCCATGGTTCTCAATCATATCAACTGATGACGGAGAACGTGAACTCCGCCGGAAGTCACAGATTCAATCAGAAACGAAACTGTTAAACAGATCTGAGAAGCTCTACCGGGTTGTGGAGTTCAACCGGAATCTCCGGTCCAACCAAGAACTTCAAGCGGAAACACTGTTCCGCTCCACCGGAAGATTGAGAGCTCCGGTTCAAGTGAGTTGAGGCGGAAAAATGAAGCTCAAGCGGGATTTCGGAGTTCAACCGGAACTGTGTAGTTCAACCGGAACATGATTTCAAGCGGAAGATTCAACCGGAAATCCGTGTTCAACCGGAAAGTGAAGTGAACCGGAAAGTTCAACCGGAACTTTCACATTCAACCGGATCTGTGCTCAACCGGAGACTTCAACCGGAACCCTAGTTCAACCAGAAAACTGTCTTCAAACGCAAAACTTGGATTCAACCGGAAAAACGAGAACCAACCGGAACTTTGATTTCAACCGGAAATGGCTTCTGTTCGACCGAATCCCGTATCTGTTCGCCAACAAGTCACCGGATACTGGCTTATGTTCTTCTCCAGTCGCTGGCCTTCTCTTCTATTCACGATCGATTAACTGGTAATCGTCCTTAAGGCCGCCGATGCTTACACTTCTGTCAGCCATCACTCGCCGGAAATGGTCATGAGGGCCGCCGGTTGTTTATCTCTCGTCGACAGAATGAAAGAAAGAAGAAAGAGGCGCATTTTCTTTCTCTGGTACGTGTAATGTTTCCACAGTTCACTATTAGGGTTTCCTTTTTTTTTAAAAGGAACAGGCTGGATCACCTCACAAACCACAATTGGGCTTGGTTATTCTTATGTTGGGCTGCTGCTTATTCTCAATTCATTTGGGCTGCGAAATTCATTTGTTTGGGCCAAAATTGATATGAAGACAGATTTTGGATGATTATAACAGTGAGCTACTGTTATTATTTATTTTTGTTGTCAACCTACAACCACAACAAACCTCAATGAAGCCATGATTATCCAATGCAACCTTGATGAATCGTACAATAAGGTACATCGTAGATACCAAGCTATTCTTATTTTTTTATTCTTGCTTCGTTATAAGCAGACGTGTTTAGAAGCAATATTGAAGACTAAGGATGTGCACAAGTTTGGGTTTTCTACATGAAAAATGAAGATGGGTTAGCTACTGTTGGATTTTGGCTTATTGAATTCCAAGGGCATTTTGTTGAAAAGGTTGTTTTATGGGTTTTGACTACAACAGAATATGTTCATTATTTTGCTTGGTTGCAAAAGTCTAGGGGGAGTATATGTGATGAGACTTGTTGCAATCCATGAGCAAAGCAAACGTGATTTTTAATCTTCGAAGCGTCCTCAAGCCGTAACAGTTGCGACATTGCCATTATGGTAAAAATCGAGGCAAGATTATTAGCACAAAAAGAAGTGGTTTATCTTCGTGCAAAGCATTGGTTTGGTATTCGGCCAAGTATTTCAAGATGGTTGAATTGTGGAGTTAATTCTCGAGTTTTTCATGGATCCTTTATCTTGTTTACTTTCAACAATATTGGTACCTTGAGTTATGACTTAGTCCTCAAAGCTTGCCATTGTGTTGAACATTGTAAACACCCTATTCATTCACAGCCTTGCGGAACATTGGGGCTAGAAGAATGTTTATTGTAGGGGGAGCTTCACAAAGGAGAATTGAAGAACAAAAGACTTGAAACTACATGAAGATTTTCTTTGAAGTCAAGTTGCAAGAATACAAGAACCAATTTCACAAGTGTTGAGTATACCATCTACCAAATAGGGGGAGATTGTTGGGAATCGAGATACCGAGCCAACATGATTTGGATAGATGTGATCAATACTCAACGGCCACTTAACGTCTACCGTCCCGACAACACGGTGAAGAACATGACAACTCAAGACACAAGACTCAACTAAAAAAGAAGGCTCTAGTGAATATTATTTATTGTTTAAATATTGTCACTAGTTGGTAGTTTTACTATTATGCCCTTAGTGAGTTTTGTAGTATATATAGCAAGTCTTTCTCATGTGAAAGACTTGATGATAAGTGTATGTTTGAGAGAGAGTTAGTCATGGTTCCTTGAAGCTTGTCGAGGGTTCATGAACTCACCTAGTAAGTTCATGATACCCGGGAATGTGTGGGGTAGGTAAAATGTAATCATTCGATTATCTTTAGTTATCTATCATTCCACCTTGTTTATCTATCTATCTTGTTCTTCATATATCATGTTTACACTAGCTTTGCTCATCATCATCATCACATCTCAAACACCATCGTGTTCATATCCGGGTGTTCATTTGTTTCTACAAAAACGAGTTACACAAAGACTCGATCCGCTTCCGCAACCAAGGTATTTGCCCACCACCTCGGTTTTTCACATAGGAATATGCTCTAACAAACTCCCCCATAACGTGTAGTGTATCTAGCTATCTATCTATCTAACAAAACTTCAGTCTTCAATCTTCTGCATTACTGCGTCCGATCTTCAACTTGAAATCTTGTCAGAAATAGAGCTTGCATGGCTGGATCAATCTTGAACAATCTTTGAACTTCAAGATCCACTTTGTGAAAGATATAACATACTCCCCCTTTCACCATGCTTGAGTCTTGTCACACAAATAACCTGCAATTTCAAAAGACAGAAACGCAGCTTCCTTTTTCTTTTGAAAAACTAATTTAATCTTGGTGCAAAACTTCTCTTTGAGAATCCAAGATGTAAATTTGAATTTTGAATTTTGTATCATTGTATCGATCGGTCGAAAACAAACAAGAAACAAAATCTTTTTGGCTTTTTGAAACTTTTTATCAAAACACACTGAAAATCTTTTTGATTTTTCTAAGTTTATGCTAAAACACACCTAAAATCTTTTTGGATTTTCCAGATATGAAGCATAAATGCAATACAGAAATGAAATACTGAACCACACACTATTTTTGTCTTTTGCGAGAAAGATCACAACTTGGGGTCATATTGGTCATGACATGCTGAACTACACTTTTATTTCAATTACTTCAGCACACAAGTCATGTCGATTACTGGTATAATTTGTCCATCTTAAACTCAGGCACAATCATACTCATAACATCTGGATATGTTATTGAATTGATTAGGTTTGCTTTGACCAGTGTACCCCACACTATCAGACATACTCAAATATGTTTTTTGCTTTTATATCACACTTTGTGATTTCATTTGTGATTTAATCACATAATGATTTTATTCATGAATCAGTCAACTGTGTTCCATGCAAAAAGAAATAAGAACATTAAATCGTCTACCTTAAGGTCGATCTTTCGATACGCAGATAAGGCCTCGGATTTAACAAAATAAGAAAATAAAACAAGTTGAAATTGTATAACCCAACAACAATCAGGTCGGTACTCCCGTACACGCAGAGAAAGTTCGATGAGTTATACGAAACACCAAAGAAAATAAAGCAGAACGTCAAACGAACAACAATCAGGTCAATCTTTCGATACGCAAAGAAAGTCCGATCGTTTGACAAAATAAAAAAAATCAAACAAGTTTAAATCTTTGCAAAATGAACACATGTATACACAGTGACTTCTCATTTTCCTTTTCACATATCTTTTCTTGATTTCATGAGATATGCATCAAGATGTTGTCCACTTGGTCAAGCATTAATATTTAATGTGTTTATCACATCTGAATACTTTCTGATTTAATGTCGAGCCTACCAAGCACATCGAACAATGATCTTATGGCTTTTTCATCTATTTTATCCATGAGTCAGACACGTAAGCCAATGTACTATCATTTCCCAATCATGTCGGATACAAGTTCTCATTTTTCAATGTCTTTGAATTTTTCCATTTTTCTCCCCCTTAAAATGAAAACTCTATTTTTGGATTTTCATTTTAACAAAAACAACAACATAAAGACACTATTTTTGGTTTTTCAATTTTCTTCCCCTAAACTACATACGGAATGTAAAAAGAAAGAAAATTGACCCATCGATACTGATACCTTTGCAGTTTAAGCTTTCAGAAAAACTTTTAGTTTTGAAAAATGACGCATTCAATTTAAGTTAAGCAGGAAACTCCACTATCAGTAACTGCTTGAAGCTAGAACTTCTCAATCACCGACATGTCTTCTTGAAGAAACCTGCACTCTGGTTTAAATGATTAATATTCAAATGACCCGAAGCACACAGCTTCTGGTCGACCAGTGTCTTCCACAAAATCAGTTGCAGCATTGGTAACCAACTTAGGTCGCCACTGCATTTTTGCTTTTTCATTTTTAACTGAGTCATCATCACGAGATGAACCACCAACACTTGAATCAAATTTGAAAAATTGTTTCGTTTTAGATTTTGATTTGAATGGTGTTGACTCAGTAAAAATTCTGCCTGATTCATCAATAAATGTGGAAGATTTGTTTGAAAACGATATTTTGGCAGTCTCAGGACAATCCTATGCCATGTGTCCCTTTTGGCGACATTGATAGCACAAACGATAAGATCGTTTAGATTGTGGTTTGCCCTGAACTATAAGACATCTATCATCAGATCAATACTATCAGAAATATCATCAAAAACTTGAATTCGGTTAGAATGTACCCATTTGGAAGTAGGACTTCGAGGAGTGGAATTTGATCCAAATGAAGAAGATTCTTTCGGAGAACTTGTAGATGAATCTTTCTTCGTTTGTGTTCCTCCGAATCCTTTCTCGATAGTAGAAATGAATACATGTGCCCAATGATAGATTTGTTCAAGACTTGTATCTTTCTTCGCTTTTTGAGTCTTCTTTGGCATGTTCTTCTTGTCTTTCTGTTCAAATCTCTGATTGTTATTACCCAAACCAGATCGTTTATAACCAGGTAACTTTGATAAATCCATTTTAGACTTAGAAGAACCAGCTTGAGCAACCTTAGTAAATTTAGATTTAATACCCTTCAAATTGTTAGCTTGAACAAGCTCAGCAGCCAACTTTTCTTCAGACCCTATCCTCTCATCTGTCTCCACGTGCTTGGTTGAAAACTTTGATTCCTTCTTCTCAAATTTCTCAGATACAAATTCAGTGTAATCTCCAGTTATGTCAGAAGAATGAATATCAGCCAGAGCATCAGATGAGATAACTGGATGTGGAATTTGATTATACTCTTCGCTTCCAAAAACTTTTTTTGAAATGTTCATCTTTGCACAAGTAGCTTGTGAAAGAATGTGAATTCTTCAAATTGTGCAATTGTCGCTTCAGATCCAAAACGTCAACATTTAAATCAGATATGTTCTTTTGAGCTTCACCCAATGCTTTTTCTGATTCAATCAATTGCTCCGAAGCTCTATTTGACAAAAATTTCTCTTGCCTCATCTGATCATGGGCATCATATACCTCTTGAGTAATCTTTTTCACCCTTTCCTCATGAATATCAATATTTCTTTTCAACAACTTGTTGTCATGTGTCAAAGTTGTGACTTTATCAAGTAATGTTGAATGTTCCATTTGACGATCATTTTCCTTAGCAGTAAGTTCATCAAACTCTTTCTTGAGATCATCATAAGCTTTCTTCAGCGATTCTACTCTTGCAGTTGATTTCTCAAACAAATTATCAAAATCACCAATCGCATCTTTTGCTTCATTCTCCCATTTCTCAACACTTTTAACCAACTCTTCATTCTCTGTTTGTAACTTCAAAATTTGTTCTTTATCTGACCTAACCATTTCATCCAATTTTGTTTGAAGCGCAACAAAATCTTCCATCAAAGTATTCTTTTCTTCAACCAAATCCTCATTTATTATGAGAATCTTATCAGAATCTTCAAGCTTCTTTTTGATACTTTCTAATTCGTCTTCCTTCTTCTCATTTTCAACAACCAATCTTTCCTTCTTAGAAATCTACTCGCAAATTTTTCTTTCTTTTTGATCACAATATTCACATGTTGACTCATACCCACTAACTTCAGAATCACATGTTTCAGATGTAGTTGTCTCAGATGCATATTCACTCGATTCAACCTCAATACATGCTAACAATGCAGATTCATCTGGAACATCTTTAGTCCAGTCATAATCTTCATTAGTTTGAGATATCATAGCTTTAACTTATTTATTGTGATCCTGCTTATCCGAAGTACTTAGTTTAGAAGAAGATAGCTTGCATTCTCGAGCAAAATGTCCCAAACTAGAACATTTGTAACATTTTAGTTTAGACTTGTCTAAACCCAGTTTTGTGCCTCTAAATTCACCCATGATAGAATCCTTTCCATGTTTTCCTATAAACCGTCTTCATCTTTCAGCAATCATAGCCAACTGCCAATCCAAATCTAATTTATTTAACTGATCCTCATCCATCTGTTTTAGATCGTCTGGAACCAAACCAGAATTACCAATTTGACTAAATATGGAACCAGATGAAGATGATACAAAAGCACTCAACAAAGCAGCTAGATCGTTGGTTGCTTGATTAGAAGTAGACTTGCTTGATGATTTATCAGGAATAGTAAAACTGCAGCCTGAAGAATAACCAGTATTTTCTGACTTTTCAGCAAGAAAAGCTGTTACCGGTGGATTACGGCTTGAGACAGAATGTGACTTTGCTTTAGCATGCATGGTAGCAGAATTTTCTCCAAAATATACTTCAGGATTTTGAGCAGACGGAATTGCTGACTTTTTCACAAGTAGTTCCATTTCACGAGCTTGTAACTTGCTTATCAATTGATTATATGTCCAATTTGAGTAGTTTGGATCATTAGCCAACATCATAACAAAATTCTCCCATTTTTCGGGTAGAGCTTCTAGAAACTTCTCCTTCAATTCATCACTTTCCTTCTTGACACCTACAACTTCAAGTTCATTGATCAGATGTGAAAACCTTGCAATCAAATCTTTGATATTCTCATTGTCACAATGTCCAAAATTATCAAACTCTTTCTTTAAAACTTTCTTTCGAGTCTTCTTGTATTGCTCATTACCCTCACATTTTCAGCAATAGCATCCCACAATTCTTTACAAGTTGTGTAGTTCTTAAACAGATGCATCAAGTCTTTAGGTAAAGCCATTGTAAGAAAACTATACATTTTCTTCTCTCGGGCAAAAACTTTCTTTTCATCAGCATCAAAATCACTTATCATCTTTGGCTTTCTCGGGCTTATCATCGGATACTCATATTCTTTTTCAATCGGAATCCAAGAATCAACATCTTGAGAAAATATGTATGACTCAAAACGTTTCTTCCAATTTTGATAATCTTCCAAATGTAACAACTTAGGAACCTTCTGAGTTGTTCCTATCTCATTATCATAGCTCATCATAGCTTGTATCGAAGTTTGAGCAGCTGAAAATGCGTGAAAATCACTCATCTTGAAATTAAAAATTTACCGTCAGAACTTCGAACTAAAAAACGAAGGTCTTCCAAGCGGATTTTGGGGGTCAAACTAGGGGGTATAGACCCTTTAGGTCTTCCAAGTCTAGATCTCGGAAAGACGAACGTTTTGGCTGGTATTGGGTTCCGTAACTCCAAACGGTTTGCAAGTTACGTCAGTTTTAGTGAAGATATGTTTTCTGCCAGCGTACCAATCAATTCTCAGCGGACCATAAGATTTCAGCGTACCAACCTCCGTACCAGATCAAATCAGCGGACCAAAATATGCTCAGCGGAACAAATGAACCAGCGGATCAGATTACCTCAGCGGACCAAATTTGGTACGGCGGACCAAATGGTACGGCGGACCAGAAAATAACCGCCACGGACCAACTTTGAAGATTGCCTTCTGGACCAGTTTCAGCGGACCAAAATACGGATGAAGATTGTCATGCAGACCAGCGGCGGACCAACGGCGGACCAACTGTTCTTCGAGCGGACCAACGCAGTTCGAACCTGATTCGTCTGATTTTCGCGAATTTCGACGTTTGGAGCTGGAATTTGATTCAGTAAGTGCGAAATCACTCCAGAAACACTCAGAAATCATTTTCCATCGTTGAAACACTCAGAATTGCGGAAATTTGATGAAAAACGAAGAAAACCAAAACTTTCTCACTCTAGAATTCGAAAAAATTAACCAAAATCACAGCAGTAGAGCAACCAATTGCTCTGATACCACTTGTAAAACCACAGAACAATCTTACTACTGCATGATTCGGTAATCGGAGATACACAAACGAGTAAATAAAGCTTCACTTTATTGATTCACTTAGAGATTACACAAAGTCTAGAGAGAGAGAGAGACACACTCAAATACACACACTTAAGATGTAGCAAATAACAGAACTAGTTGACTCTCTCTAACACAAACTATTTATAGTGTTGACATACTAAGTGGCGGACCACCAGCGTACCATTTGGTATGCCCGTACCAAATGGCCTGCGGACCATTTGGTCCGGCCACCTCAACATAAAACCACTACAACTCATACAGATGCTCTAGATTAGATACAATACACGAGACACAAGTTAGCATAGGAATATGCTCTAACAATTGTGGTAATCTTCAAGTTTAAGCAACTTTGGAACTCTTTCATAGTTGAGTAGTGCTTGCATTGATATTTGAATAGCAGCAAATGCTTGAAATTCCGACATTTTGACAAGTCTTGAAGTCTGTTTACATGAACCAAAACGAAGCGTCCGGAAGTTTCTTACACGAAGTGATACGAAGTGGATTCGAAGTGAACAATTGAAACGAAGTGATCCGAACTGAGTACGAAGTGAAAAGTGAAGTGTCTAAGTACGAAATGGCTACCGAAGTGATCTCCGAACTAATACGAAGTGGGTTTTACGAAGTGTCATCCGAACTGAGGAATGGATCTTTCAAACGAAGTGATATGAAGTGTAATACGAACTGACCCGAAATGCGACTTTGCAATGCTTACTGACCCGAAGTTTCACTTCGTGATGGTTATTTTTCCGAAGTGAGTGTTCTAGACGTGAACTGATCCGAACTGACACGAATTTTTGACGTTTTTCGAACCAAACAATTTGGACACACCAAAATCACTCAAATTTCACCATTTTCATGTTAGAAACACTGTAAAATGCCCAGATTTCGAAAAATATGAGTTTTTGTGATAAGAAAGTATGAAAGATTTGAGAAAAACACTTAAAAATGGCTCCAAACGGTCTAGGAAATCAACCTACAACTTTGATACCACTTGAAAGAGCGTGTGAGGGCGGATCGAGTTTAGACTCGAATCATTTTGATAATGAAAACAATCACAATGATGTAAATAAACGTAACTCTTATTGATTCGAACAAACCGGAGATAAAAAAAAGGTAACAGAGCTCTCAAAAGTTTCGCTCTAAAAACCACACACTTATCAAAGACTCTTCAGAAATTGCACACACAAAAAACTATTTATACTGAGTAACATGTCACGAACTGGACAGCTACACGAACTGACACTTCAGGTCTCACTTCGTGTCAGTTCGTGACACATATGTAGAATCTTCATTTCTTCATCTTCTTTCTTCGTTCTGAACCAGCAACTGCCATTCCATGTTCCAACATTATGTTTATCATAGTACAATTTATTTTATGTGTGATACGTGTTAGGTTAAATATAAAAAACCTAAATTCAATCGCCAATGTGTATTTGAGTCCACTTGTCTATGTCCGCGCGTTGTCAGGACGGTTGGTTAACACAGTCAACACTCACACTGTTATGTGTCATAGGTGAAGTCTAAGAAGATTCACTACTATCGTTTGGTTGGTTACTGGAAATACTAAATTGCACCCTAAGGTGAGTTCATACTCCACTTTTTAATTGTTTACGCTTTCGGGGGAGAAGACATACGATGACTTGTTTTATAACTTAACTTGATGATTTAAACCAACACTTTATAAACCATGGAGGAAACGTTTGCTGAAAGTCCTTCCATTGAGGTGAACCATGAATAACTTATAACGGAGAATTATAAGGTAGATCTACTAGGCCTGACAAGCCCTATTGAAAGTGGGTGAGCGTATAGATCTTCTACTTAGTCGTAACGGAATCAGTGTAAAACGAGTAAACACCAAGAGTAAATAAAAATGAGCTTTGTATAAACCACAAAGATGACCACAGAGTACACAGAGAAAATATAACGCGGAAGCTTAGACTGTCATTGAATACAACACAAGACGCACATATTTATAAGGCTGAAATACGACCGGCCGAACCTGAGGTTCGGCCACACATTCGGAGATGTCTGAACTCCAGGTTCGCTAGGAGTTCGGACCTCAGCAATCTTGTGTGATCCGTCTTGTATTCGATACTTCACATGACGATCAAGGACCATGTATCAACAAACTCCCCCTCGGCATGTGCAGTATCATCTCCTCTTTCCAAACTTGTATCTTGTATCTTCAATCAAACTCTTCTTCGATCTTGACGATGAGTTTAATCTTGAATTCTTGATATTGCATCGTGTGTTCGCTCGTTATCAACAATCTTCAGAAGACTTGAAGTTGTGATGCTCTCTTCCCACTTAGAAACCTGCCAACATAAATAATCTTGGTGCAAAATGTCTCTTCGAGACTCCAAGATATTTTGATTTTGAAAATGATTTCGTATTCCGTGTTGATCAATGGAAAATAAATCAGAAACAAAATTTTTTTGGCTTTTAGAAATTTTATATCAAAACACACCTAAACTCTTTTTAGTATTTTCTGATAAGAAATATAAATGCGATACAGAATTAGACACTATTTTTGTCGTTTGTGAGAAAGATCAAAACTTGGGATCATATTGGTCATAACATGCTGAACTACATTCAATTTCGATTATTATAGCACATACGCCATACCGATTGCAGATATAATTTGTCCAACTTTAAACTCTAGCAGAATCATACTCATAACATCTGGATATGTTAAGGTATTGATTAAGTTTGCATTGACCTGTGTACCCCACACTATCAAACATACTCAGATATGCTTTTGCTTATCACATTTTGTGATTTCATTTGTGATTTTAATCACATACTGATTGTAACCATGATATAGTCAACTGTGTTCCATGCAAAAAAAATAAGAATGTTAAATCGTCTACCCTTAAGGTCGATCTTTCGATACGCAGATAAGGCCTCAGATTTAACAAAATAAGAAATAAAACAAGTTGAAATTGTATAACTGAACAACAGTCAGGTTGGTACTCCCGTACACGCAGAGAAAGTTCGATGAGTTATACGAAACACCAACGAAAATAAAGCAGAACGTCAAACGAACAACAATCAGGTCTGTCTTTTGACACAACTTTTGGTTGGCCTTGGAAACCAAAAGTCTTTGTTGGCCTTGGAAACAACTTTTGGTTTCCAAATTTGTAAAAGTTTTAATTTTTGATCGGAACCTGAATCAGATTCAACCGACGTACTTGATTTAGACCAAGACGATTTACGAGTTGATTTAACATTTGGGGACTACGGTTCATCAAAAATTTGACCTTTGTTATCCACATATTTGGCAGTTTTGTGGATATATGCAGTCGTCGGACAATCAACAGCTAGATGTCCCGGTTGACGACATACATAACAAAGTCATCTCTAAAAGTGTTTAAAAATTGTTTTGATTTTGAAAAACCAGATGAATGTTCAGAATGAAAATTATCAAAGAAACCATCAGAAGAATCATACCTAGGAGATGGACTCCTTGAAGATGAAGATCTTCCAGAATAATAAGAAAATTCTTTCTGAGCTGGTGATTTCTTTGCAAATTTGGCTTTAGGAACCTTCTCAGCCTTCACTGATTTCTTAGCTTGAACCAGTGCTTCTTTCACTTCGTAACCCAAACCTTTATCTTTGAATCCTTGAGTCTTTGAAGAATTGGACGAAGAACCCGAAGCAACTCTTGATTTAGCGTCACTAGTGAATTTATCTTTGATATCTTTCAGTTTGTTCTTCTCAATCAACCCTTTGTCTTCTTCAGTTGCGGATGAAGAACTAGAAGCAACCTTATCAAAAACCTTTTCATTTTCCAGAAGCACAGACTTGGAAACAAATTTGGGAGCTTCACCCAAAGGCTTCTCCTTCTTCTTAGACTTGGACTTGTTCTTCTTGGATGGAGTGACAAACTTGGAATAGTCAAGCAATTCATCATTTGGATTAAACTGAGCAGCAGTAACTTCAATTAAATCCACTGGTTGAGGTACCGAGTGAACATTGTCTTCCGTAGACTTCTCTGAACTCTGATCCTGCTTGTATAAGAAATTTAGCAATGTCGGAGACAAATTGCAATTCTTAACTTGCCTTTTCAACTCCAAAATCTCCAATTTCAAGTCATTAATCTTCTGTTGACCATCAAACACCTCTTGTTGTGACTTGATGAATTTTGCATTAAGATCATTATATTCATAAGTTTATAGCTTTCTGATCTCACATTCAGCATATAATTCTTCAAGCACATTTTCTCTCTTTTACTTGTAGATCTCAACATCTTTTGTTAACACTTCATTCTTGTCTCTATAAAGAACATTTTCATATTGAAACATAGAGATCTTATTTTGAAGCTTCTCAACGGTAACATCAGTTTTTGTAATAAGAGCAGTAGCCTCTTCATATTTTTGCTGAACCGGATAACTTTTCTCAAACAGATTTTCAAAATCTTGAGCTGCATCAAAATCTTTAGCCTTTGCACACTCTGCAGCCAATTGAGCCTTTTCTTTCAAAAAATCATCATGAACATGAACTAATGCATAATACTTCTTTTGAAAATCTTCCACCTCTTTCTTGAGCACCACAATTTCTTCAGTTGATAGTTAACGTCTTTGTTCAAAACTTGCAACCTGCTGAAGCAATCTTTTACATTTAAGACATTCAAACTCGTCAACCTTTGAACTTGTAGAAACTTTAGGTAATTCTTCTTGAACCAAAGATACACTTGAAGAAGTATCAGACTCAGTTAAAAAACTGTCATCATCAGCATGTTGAATAGTTAAAGCAATTGAGATTGGAGTATGATTCTTTTTAACTGCTGAATCTACATTCCAGGCAAATTCATCTGGATACCAAAATGTTTTAGACACATCATTAGCAAAAGTAACCGATTTCTTCTCAACTTTATCAACATCTTTTAATGGATGAAATACTAAGTGTGCATGTTGACCAGTTTTCAATTTATGATCTCCAGAACTTGGACATTCTCGAGCAAAATGATCATACATTGAACACTTGTAGCATTTCACTTTTGACTTATCGAAACCAATTTAACCATCCTGATTCAATCGCTTCTTTCCAGTTCTGTTGAAAAATTTCTTCGTTCTTCGAACCAACATTGCATATTGCCAATTCAGATCCATTTCTTCCAAATGATCATAATCAATTTGATCATAATCTTCATTAGTTAATTCAGCATTACTCACATTACCAGTAATAACACTAAAATATGAAGATACCGATGTAGACATCAACGCATTATAATCATCGACAGTTTGAACAGATAATGCACTCTGACTTGAAGAACTCGGAATTGAAACAGGACACCAACAGAAGAATAACTAGGAGTTTCAAATTTACCTACCAGAAATGCTATAGGAGGTGCAGAACTAAGAATATTAGATTTCCCAGCATTCAAAGTTGAATCATTGTTGCCATAATATACTGCCGGATTTTGAATTTGCTCAGGAAGTGACTTATTCACTTTTAACTCCATATCCCTAGCTTGGATTCTTTGAATCAGATCATTAAAAGACAACTTTGGATAATCCTTATCATTAGTAATCATCAACACATAATTTTCCCACTTCTCTGGTAGAGCTTCCATGATCTTTTCTTTCTTATCAGCTTCATCTTTTGTAAGATTTTCCAACTTCATTTCACTCATTAAATGTGCAAATCTAGCAATCAGATTTGGAATCGATTCATTTTGATAATGCTTGAAACTATCAAATTCTTTCTTCAACACTTTTTGTCGACTTTTCTTGTACTGGTCATTTCCTTCACATCTCTTTTCTAGAGCACCCCACAAACTCTTTGAGGTATAATTGCTTGAAAATTGATGTAGTAAATCAGTAGGCAATGCCATTGTTAAAGTGCCATAAGCCTTTTTCTCAGCTTGATATGCTTTCTTTTGTTCACCGGAAAGCTTCCTTTAAAGAATTGGTTCCCCGTTCTCACCAATAGGATATGTATATGTTTCAGAATATGATAATCACATATCGATATCATTTGCGGAAACAAACGCTTCAAATCGTGTCACCCAACTATGATAATCTTCCAATTTAAGTTAATTGGGAACTTTCTGACTTGTTCCGATTTCATTATCATAGTTAATCATTGTTTGCATCGTTGCTTGAACCGAATTTGGAATAGCCGCGAACGCTTGAAAATCGGACATTTTTGAAAAACTGGTTACTATTCACTCCGAACCTCGTCCGAACCTCCTCCGAGCTACCTCCGAACTTCGTCCGAACTTGGCTATGCCGAACTCTCTCCGAACCTGACCATCGGAAGAACAGAAAACCAAACAACTCCGAACTATCACCGAACTCTGTCCGACATTGACCGATCCCTCACCGAACTCAGAAACTGACCGAACGTTGTCCGAACCTCAAGTTCGGAGCGGTTATGCCGAGCTTGTCCAAACCTCAAATGAGACAGATTTCACTCGACCTCATTTTCTCTATTTTCAACGTTTTTGACTGGAATTTTCGACAGGAATTCAAGCAAACTCGATAGAAACGACTCAGGAATGAATTGAATGAAAAGCACACTTGAAACAATCAAACGAACTCAAAAATGATTGACATTTTCGCAAAATTGTGAATTTGAACTCAAAACTCCGAGAAACACTGATTTCCGACTAGTAGAGCAAACCAAATGCTCTGATACCACTTGAAAGTGCGTGACTGTATAGATCTTCTACTTAGTCGTAACGGAATCAATGTAAAACGAGTAAACACCAAGAGTAAATACAAATGACCTTTGTGTTAACCACAGAGATGACCACAAAGTACACAGAGAAAATATAAAGCGGAAGCTTATTTGATGCGTACCCACACTTAAACTTTGCTTGCCCTCAAGCAAAATCTTAGGCAACACTTCCGCAAGCCAATCGAAAACGTGACATCCTACCCAACCCAATACAACTACTCAAGCCCAAAAGCATCACCAATCATCAAGATTTACACTTTTCAAAAGATTTATAATCCAACAAGCAATTATGACATTTATTTAAAAACATGGAAATGCCTACTAGCTAGACACACATTAAGGTTCACTCAAACAAGCATCATTCCCCTCACAATGATCACTCAACTCGGTGAAATTTAGTGGATAGATGATTAGAAAGATCATCGATTTAAGTGGATCACTCAAGGCCAAACATGCACCCCATTATCATAGGCTTGTATCGAAATCGCATCTCCACCAAATAACATAAAACCGAACATAAATCAAGAGGACTTTCAAAAGGGTTGTAATGTTAGGCTAGGGTTTAGGGTATGGAATGGGAATGTCAAAGTGGCGAAGTGTTTAGAAATCCGGACTAGGAACAAAAGAACTAAATATGAAACTTTTTACAAATAAAAAACAAAACAAAACTAAAATCGGGTAATTTTGACCCGAACACATAAACTAAGCAAAACTCTATTTTTTTAGCTTTATCTTAGGTCTATGACCTCCAGTAACGAGCTATAATTTTCTACAATTTTTCCTCTTTTTTTTTCTTTTTTTTTTTTGATTGTTTTTTTTTTTTTTTTTGCAATCTCGTATAAATTCCTAGAATGGAGATTGAGTACTAGGAGAATCATACTCAATCACTATGTTTTTTTAGCACTAATTATGTCTTGTTGAAATTAACCAAAATATATACACAAAATCCTAAACTAATCCGGATTCTTCACACAAGGGTTAAGAACAAAATAAAGGCTAAACAAAGGCTAAACGGGTCAAAAAGTGGGGAAAACAAACGAGAAGGAAAAAGACTCAAACCGGTTTTCTAAGGGATAATGTTAAGGGTAGGAAAAATGATAAGATCAAAGAAAAAGGCTAAATCAAAGGGGTTTAGTCCTAGTGCCTCTATCATTTCTATGCCCAATTCTAGTTCATGATCTCAACGCGTATAAGCAACACAAGTTCTAAAATGAAAGTGCATGATGGCATAACACTCAACCAAACGAAAGTGAGTAAATAATGTAACATATAATGCAATTTAGGCTCAAATAACTCACGGAAACGAATGGAAAAGGGCTATCGATATGATGCAAGCTATCAATCCCCCATCCGATAGTTTCATTAAGTAAAGGCATCCCATTTATTGATTTTATTTGAAAACAAAATACACTTGCTTGGAAATACTTTTTCAAGATACTTGAAGAAAAGGTTTTGACTAGAGATAAGTGTAAGGAATATTGCGCTTGGAAGATTTCTGGCTGAAATGCCAATTTTACTATGTTCCGGCTGAAGTTCAGTTCAAGTGGAAAGAAGCAGTTTTGTCACTTAGCGAATATTCCGGGTGAACTCGATTATCCACCAGATAATGAGTTCAACCGGACTTTTCCTTAGATGTTTTTTCAGCAAGTCCAATCCTGCAAAAGCTTCTCGTATGCTTCTATATATATTTCAAGCCGCTCTCCTAAAGTAGTATGGTGCTGCAAACACGCAAGATATTCTAATTGCCGATGTTTATTCTTTTGGTAGTTTGTATTTGACTTTCTAGTTTACGGTCTAGATTAGATCGCATGAGATCAATGGCTGTCATTGATCTCATCTGCACTATATATAGCTTAGTTAGCTCTTAGTTTACACACGGTTGTTATCACACTTGTAATAATGTAGCTTCGAGTTAATGCAAATAGTGCCGAGTATTTGATACTTTGTTGTTACTATATTTCTGCAAATCAAGCTTTTACATTATACACAAGAACTTAACATTGCTTGAGTAAAGTGAAATATAACTTTAATTCCGCAGGGTTATATTTGCGAGTAAAGGGCTTTGTTTTAGTTTAACTCTAACTAATAACGATCCTACAAGTGGTATCAGAGCTTTGGCTCTTACCTTGAAGACTTTCTGTGCTTCAAGGTTGATACTTTACTTGCTTACTTTACAAGCTTTGCTTTCTTATCTTTCTAAAAGTTTTCAAAATGAGTGATTTCAGTTTAAGTTGCCCAAATGGTTCTTCCAACAAACCACCAATGTTCACTCCTGATGACTTTGGTACCTGGAAACTCAGGATGGAAGGTTTTGTTAGGATTTTGGACCGTCATATTTGGACATCTTTTACTGAAGGACCTTACTCACCAATGGTTTCATTTGCTGATGATGCAGAAGTCAAGATACCTAAGCCACTAGATAAATATGTTGAATCTGACTACACTGCTCTCGAATTGGATCATAAGGCATATTGGACTCTACAGGCTGCACTTCCTAATTCCGTTTTAAGTGGGTTTAAAGGATATAAAACTGCATTTGACCTGTGGAATGCTTTAAGTGAAATGTATGAAGGAACCAGTGAAGTAAAAGAAAACAAGAAAGATGTCTTAAAACAGAAGTATGAAAACTTTACTTTCAAATCTGGTGAAACTATGAGAAACCAGTACTTAAGATTTGTTTCTTTGCTAGATGAACTTCAAAAAGTAGATGTAAAGCTAGACCAGGTAGATGTGAACAGAAAATTTCTACGCTCCCTGCCTTCTGTGTGGACAGTTTACACAGTAAGCATCAGGGAATGCAAGAATTTGAAAAAGATGAGACTCAGTAAACTTCATGGCATACTCAGTGCCTATGAAATGGAACTAGATCTTAAACAAAACTCATCTTCTGAGTCAACTCAGCTGTTTTCATCTGCACTAGTAACTACTGATTTTAACAGTCAAAGGTCTTCAAACTCATCATCATATCAGTCACTTATTGTCATTTTCCCTGAGACACCAAGGTGTCAAGAAAGTTTTCAAACATGTTTGAAAACTCTCACAATGCTCATATAGCAACTGACTCATACCAAGGCTTCATACCTGAAGATCTTGAATGTATAGGTGCTGATGACTTGGAGGAAATGCACATTATGACTCAACTTGCGGTGGTCTCAGTCAGAGCTCAAATGTTCTACAAAAGAACCGGTAGAACCTACAAAGGAGCAAAAGGTGCTCACATAACTTGGTCATTTTGCAAGGGAATGCTCTCAACCAAGAAAAGAAGGACAGCATCAGAGTCATAAAAATCATGGAGGAAGCAATTCAAACAACAACAACTCTGGAAACAACTCAGGTTCCAACCCCACCCCACCAAAACCAACCGGAAGTCAAAGTAACCAAAATGTGGTAGCTGCTGTTGCAAATCAAACCTCATGTGTTGAATGGGAAGATTTCGTTGCTGAGTTTGAGCCCATCAACCATGCTTTGATGGCTAAACAAGATTCCACCTCAGATCAGGTAAACTCTATCCCAGAGAAAGTCCTAGAAAATCTATGCAGCCCTGCCTGCATAGAACAAGTGGCAAAGTACCGAAATCACAACACTGACCTAATTGATGAAGTTTCAAACCTAAATGAGTTAAAGGAATGTTTTAAGAAAACTGAATCCTCATACATTTCAAAAATTGAAAATTTAACCAAAGAGTATGAACAGTTGAAACAAACCAACTCAGTGCTTGAAACTCAGCTTGATGACTTACTCTCCAAGCTTGAGAAGTCAAGAAACGAAACCAAGGATGCTAAGGCTGAGGTTGATGTTCTTGAGATCAAGCTGAAGGATGCTTTGTTTACTTGTGATAAATTCCAAGCAGCAAACAAAAAGGCTGAGAAATTGTGGATGGGAGGGATGTATGGAAAGGTAGGTGTTGGGTATAACAGTGTTGAACCACCAATTGAATACTCACCTGTAATCAAACCAATTGATGCTTTAAAATCTGAATGTAAAGTTAGTCTCACAGTTGATGACATTTCATCACAATCAAGTTCTGAAAACACTGTTGAGTCTAAGAAAACTGAAGTCATTGTTGCAAGCTCATCTGCTTCAACTGATCAACTAAACATTTTGAAATCATCAATTGTTGTTCCTCCACCAACTGTTTATGAACCCAAGGATTCAAAAGTTGGAGGAAAGCAACCTGAGCAACCAAAGGGGAGTGAAACTCAAAGGCTTGGTCAACTAAAATTCAACCAAGTAACCAAACTTGAGTCTTCCAGAAAGTCTGAAACCAAAGTTGTTGAATGTATGTGCTGTGGTGAACAAGGTCACCTAGCTGATGTTTGTCAGTTTAACCCAATGAGTAAAGTTAAACCATTTTTGATACCAAAACCTATTTTGAAACCAAAGGCTGATTTTCAAAAGAAAATCACAGGAAGAATTTCACCTGTGAAAAACCACACTCTGAAGCATTTTGGATTTGATTCTAACAGGGTCCTAATTGGTAATGACAGAAATGGAAGTTTCTCTGTTTTAAAGCAAAATCGGTTTCCGGCTGAAGTTCGGGCGGAACATTTTTCCACTCGAACTCATGTTCAACCGGAAAACAAAATCCAACCCAGATCAGCTACTGCTCCAAAGCAGAGACCACATGTACATTTTGCTGATGGGTTTGAGCATTTTGAAGCTCAAAGTAGAAGAAATCCTTCTAGAGGAAAGATTACCGCTAGAGAAAACTTTTCAAGAAACAGCAAATCTAACCAATCTGAAATACTCTTTGCTTAAAGTGCAAGTGGAAATCACAGTGTTCCACTTCAAGGGGAGAGTTCAAATCAAAATCAACACTTTCCACAAAGATTTTCAAAATCACCTGAGAGAACTAAGTTGGTCAACCAAGAAAATGAAAAATTTAAGAAATTAACCAACAAGCAAAGGAAGTTTAAAGAATATAAGGATAGGAAAATTGCTGAAAGAAAGAAAACCAAAGGTGAAAGGTCTAGTCAAACAAGTGCTCAGCATGAGAACTTCAGTTTTGACAAAGATGATCTACTTAATGAAGCTCCAGTAGTAAATACTTTAGTACTCAAAGAGTACAAGTATAATGATGCTTATGGCAGACCCAAGACCACTCAGGCTTGGGTCCCCTGTAGAAATTAATCAATTATGATGTGTGCAGGTGCAAAATAAAGGCTAAAATAGCCGATGGGTAGTTGACAGTGGATGCTCTTGCCACATGACAGGGAATAAGCACATTCTAGAAAACACAAAAAGAATTAATGGAGGACCAGTTGCCTTTGGAAGCACAAAAGGCCATATCACAGCACAAGGTGATGTGACAAATGGACTGGTAAAATTTGACAAAGTCAATTTTGTTGATACATTGAATTTCAACTTGCTTAGTGTCTCACAAATGTGTGACAAGAATTTGAATTTAATGTTTAATGAGAAGGAGGCCATAGTCCTCAAACCTGGTGTCAAAATTCCTGATGAACTAATAATGCTTAAGGCACCCATGAGAGATGGATTATACATTTTGGATATGACAGTTGCTACACCCTCTTGTGGCACTGCTTGTTTTGTATCCAAAGCCTCAGTTGACGAATCTGATCTTTGGCATAGAAGGTTAGGTCATGTGAACTATAAAAACATGAACAGAATTGTGAATCTTAGCTTGGTTAAGGGTCTTCCTAACAAGCACTTTGCATGTTCTGAAAACTGTGTGACATGTCTCAAGGGCAAGCAACACAGAACCTCCTTCAAGCCAAAAGTTGAGTCTTCTATTTCAAAACCTCTTGAGCTTTTACACATGGATCTTTTTGGTCCAACTAGAGTAATGAGTTTAGGAAAAAGGTCATACTGTTTTGTAATAATTGATGATTTTTCAAGATAAGCTTGGGTTTTCTTTCTCAAAACAAAAGATGAAACTGCTGAATTACTGAAAACTCTTGTGATTAATCTAGAAAATCAATCAAACCTCAAGGTCAAAACAATCAGGTGTGAAAATGGCACAGAATTCAAAAATCATATTCTGAATTCATTTTGTGAGGAGAAGGGAATTGTGAGACAATTTAGTGCTCCTAGAACTCCACAGCAAAACGGTGTTGCTGAAAGGAGAAACAGGACATTGATTAAAGCTGCTAGATCCATGTTAGCAGACTCCAAGCTCCCTGTGATATTTTGGGCAGAAGCAGTGAACACTGCCTGTTATGTCCAAAACATGATCTTAATTGTCAAGGGAAAGAATAAAACACCTTATGAGCTTTGGAGAAATAGAAAGCCAAATATTTATTTCTTTAAGCCATTTGGTTGTCCTGTCACTATATTAATAACCAATGAGTCTTTGCCTAAATTTGCTGAAAAGGCTGATGAAGGTTATTTTGTTGGGTACTCTGGTGTGCCAAAAGCATATAGAGTATACAACAAGAGAACTAAGATTGTTGAGGAAACCATAAATGTATCCTTCAATGAAAAATCTCCTAACAATTTTAAGTCTCAGCTTAGTTGGTTATTTGATATTGATGCACTAACTACTGCTTTCAACATAACTGTTGATAAGCCTGTGAGCTCTTTAGTGCAAGAACAAAATTCTCATAGGTCTGCTGATGAGCATTGGAAGAGTAATCAAACTGCAAAAGAGAAGCCAATATTCTTCTCTTCCATGAGCTCTCAACCTATCTTTCCAAGAAATGACAAGAAACAAACTGAAATAATTCAAATTGAAGAAGAAATTCTTCCGGTTGAAGTTCAAGCTGAACCAATTTCTCCGGTTCAAGTTCAACCGGAAAACCCAATTTCAGAAACTGAAGAGAACACTGAATCAGGGTCAAATGAAGCTGAAAATTCAAATGATAGCACATCAAACGAGCTTAGTTTGGAACATCTGACCTACAATTCAGACATAAATTCTCATGAATCAGTTGGAGTTTCAGATCCTGTGTCACAATTTGAAACTGTTGAGTTTGATAACAGACTTCCTCAGCTCAACATACCCTCAAATGGAAGAAGCCATGAATTTCCCATGTTCATTGATAGAAGAATCAACAGAGATCATCCAGCAGGAAATATTATTGGAGAAGCTTCAGCTCCTGTGTTGACAAGAAGTAGATTTGCAAATGCAAACATCTGTTTGCATGCTGCATTTTTGTCGCATGCTGCATTTTTGTCTCAAGAAGTACCCAAAAAGGTAGCAGATGCCTTGGAAGACAACAGCTGGGTAGAGGCAATGCAGGAAGAACTATTTCAGATCAACAAGCAAAAGGTTTGGGAATTGGTAGATGAGAAGACAGAATCGATCTTGCTAGTGCATAACGATCACGGATTCGGTAAACAACAAGGTAAATAACACTTCGTTTATTGCTCAAACCTTCAGAGAGAGAGTTACATGTTACTACTTAGAAAACACACAGTTAACAGCTCAAAACCTCACAACTACTACTCTCTAAACGAGCTAAACATATATATATAGGTGCTCTGGTCAGCGGACCAACTAACCAGCGTACCAGATGGTCCGGCGTACCATCTGGTCCGCCTCTGGTAAGTTGAGACCAGAAAACACAAACTAACAATTACCAAGACACTTCACCTAGACCTAGCACTAGACACTGAAATATGCTTCAACAAACTCCCCCTTTGTCTTGTGCTAGTCTTCTGAAGTTCTTGATTAAGTCTCATTCCAGTGTTGTCTTCTGTTGTTCCCCGCATGAATCCCAAAAGCAAAACATACTCTGATCACCTGTTGAAACTGCAAAGCTTGTTCAGCATGCTCAGCCTTACATAGAATATTACAGTGATAGAGTTTGTCTATGTCATCCTTGGATAAGTTGATTAACCACATCGGATCATACAGTCTGACTACTTTGTTTTCTTCTTTAATCACTACCACTGCTTCACCAGAATTTTCATCATAATACCACCATCTCAATGTTTTGATGAAATCCTGTTCAAGCTTCTTTAAAGGAATTTTCTTCAACTGAACAGGCTTTTTGTACTTCACAATGATCATTGGCTTTCCAGTTTACGGGTGGATGTCAGTTGGATGCTCAACAAACTTTGGCCTTTGAGGAGTTAGAAATTGAAACTTTCCTTGACATTCTTCAATCAGTTTGTCTCTGAAAACTCCAGCCAACTTATCATTTCCATAATTAAAAAATGGAATTCTGGATAAGTCTCTTACATCACAGACCGGCAGTGTACTAAATCTTGTTGCGTACTTCAAATAGATGATTCCAAACTCTTTCTTGATTGCATAGCACTTGAGTTGTGAATCATACATCCAACTGATTATTCTGCCAGACGCTTCTCTACCTTTCCTTTCAAAGAATTTCTTTTGATAACATCTTTTGTAGACGATTTCACCGGCATCTTCTTTGCCCTTTGCTCTTTCAACCACACATCAAATAACATCTTTTTATCTTGTTCTTCAGATAAATCTTCAGATTCGGTTGCTGCTGGCTGTTCGGATTGTTTCTCAGAATCTTTCTTCCTTAATAATTTCTTCAATCTTTTCTTCATCGTCTTTACCGAAGAAGTTGAAACCTTCCGACTGATCAGTATCCGTAAAATTTCCATAAACCTTCGGATCATTAGGATATTCTTCAGCAGTGATATCTTCCACTTCTACCTGCTCTTCTTCATAATCAACATGCTCATCTGAATCTTCTTCTTTATATGGATCAGCAAATGGAATATTATCCACATCTTCCACATTTAGAGCAAAAATTGAAGCAAGTTGCTCTTTCGAATAAGGATTCACGAACTCCCCTTCTCCTAGCTCAACTCTTGTAATCGGGGTCACATCATAAACATGATCGTCAGACTCCCCCTGAGATGTAGTAGACGGACCAGCAGCAGCAGATGATCCAGCTGCCCCAGTACCCGAACCAGCTCCACCTACACCTCCTTTAGGATCAGGATCATCATTCAGATATTTCAATACATCATCATCTTTACAACCTTCATCAAGATTCGGTATTGTCTCCCCTTGAGCAGGTAAAGCTTTGAGCAAGAGATTTAACTGCTCACCCAGGGAAAGTGATAATTGTTGTAACTTGGCAATTTCACGACCCTTTTCTTCATCTCTAGATTTCAAACTGGCAATTTCACGATCTTTAGATTGATCCTGAGAAACCAATTCCTTTACTAGATTCTTTAACCCTCTGATTTCATCTGCCCGCTGACGATTCGTTGATTCCAACTCATCGAGTCTAATTTGATGAAGTGCCAGCTTCATATCAGCAGAAGAAATGGTTGATTGATTAGCAGCAATAGTGGTAGAAGCAGTAGCAGAAGAAGTAGTAGTAGACGACCTTCTGATGATTAACTTTCTAGCAGGTGGAACAGAAGAACTTTGAACATTCACACTCTTTGTTGTTGGTTGCACTGGAATCGAAGACTGAGGCTGAACCTTTTGCTTCTTACTAGGCGGACTTTGACCAGATTTTCTAGCATCAGCCAGAAACGAACCTTGCTTTACTGAAAAATTTGGCCGTGCCATTCGTTTAAAATGCTTTCCAGTACTCACAATTGGTGCTTTGCCTTTATCCACTGTCTTAGACTTTGCAACAGGTTCCTCCAACACAGGAGTATATAATGGATCATCCTCGTTATCCTCAACCTGTTTGGTTCTAGTCTCATACATTGAAGTATCCTGATTTTGAGACTTTAAGTAGGCAATGTGAGCCTTAGAACCCTTCTTTACTGGAATTTCTCTGGTGTTATGCAAAATTGTGACATAATCACCAGAGTCTGATTCGGTTTCAGATGAACTCTCACTAGCATCATCATCCTTAGAAATATCAGCATCATCAATCATATCATCATCTTGAAGATTAACAGCTTCAGGTTCAACGATATTCTCATGAACAACAGGCTCAGGTTGTTGTTGCTGTACAGGTACTCGATCTTGATTAACAGGTTGTTGAATATCTTGTGCTTGATCTTCAGGAACATTCTGATTCTCTTCTTCATCTTCTGCTAACTCAACAGGAAAACCTTTGTCATCATACTCCAACTCGTCATCAGAACTATCAGAATGCTTGGCAGCTCCAGCAGCCGGAGCTACATAGTCCGGTTTTGCAAGATGACCAATTAAATGTTTAACTGGTGGAGCAGCTCTGTTTCCTTTACGCTTCTGATACACCGGGATTTTACCAACAGCAACTCTGTTCATGTGTTTCATTTCCAAAGCCGCACCCGGATTCTTTGGAAGACCAGGATATACTTCATCTAAAATCATCTGCACAAACCTCGGATACATAATACTTCTTACTTGCTTTGTCAAGATATTATCTTTCATGTAGTTGAAAATCCATCCAGAGAAGTTAAATTGCCTATTCAGTACCAAGGCAGAAAAGAATGATAAAACCTTTAAATCAAATTCTTCTTGACCTCTTGTTCGGTTTCCAAAACACTTGATTATCACATGCATGAGATATTTGTATGGAGGACTCAGATTAGCTTTAAGATACCATGGAACATACAATTGACCATCATACTTTATCCTTCTGAGTAAAGCTACCAAATCAGCTTCATGAAATTCTGTTGGATAATCAGCTTGATCATTGAATTTCAAAACCCTCCTCACATCAGCTTCAGAAACAATCACATCAGTTTCTAGAATTCTTGCATGGTTTACTGATGGAACCACTGAACAATCCACTTGTGCTGAATTCCAAAATATAACTAGCAAATCCTTATATGGTGTACAAACATGAGTGGTAGCATAGTAAGTTCGTGATCTTCTCATAAAATCAAATATGCTGAGAAAACGAGGTTTCCATCGTTCAACTGCATCTAAGAATGCACACACGTTATGTTCTCCAATTGACTTAAACTCAGTCATATCTGTACAAATAATCACAACAAACTAACGTTAAACTCATGAAATAGAATAAGAATGACCAACAAATATCAACAATTTTTAAAATTTTATCAGCGGACCATCTGCGGACCAATTTTGGTCGCGCGGATCATCTGGTCCGGCGGATCGGAAAAAAAATTGACCGCGGATCACTTTTGGTCAAGCGGACCAAATGCAGACCAGTTGTTCTTTAGCGGTTCATATGGTCCGCCGCAGACCATGTGGTCCGGCGGACGATCAGAATACCGAACAGTCAGGTCGATCTTTCGATACGCAGAGAAAGTCCGATTGTTTGACAAAATAAAGAAAATCAAACAAGTTTAAATCTTTCAAAATAAAGCAAGCATACATCAGAACATCTCTTTATTCTGTTTTTGATATTTTCTCATTTTATTTATGGCAGATGCACAGTACCCATCACGGTTTGTAACCACAATTATAAAGCAAGCGTTATCTTTATATCATACTCACGTATATCAGACTACTCAGCACATTCAATCAGGTCAAATAAGCACCTACAGCCTTTCTTTCTATTTTATTCATGGCAGATAACGTATGTTGATGTACTATCATTTCTCACGAGGTTGGATCGTATTTCTCAATTTTTCATTTTTCCATTTTTTTTTAATTTTTGGATTTTTCCACTTTTTATGCTTTTCATTTTTCAATACAAAAACACACACTATTTTTGTATTTTTCAAATATTCTCCCCCTAAAAAGCAGAAAAATAAAGCAAAAAAGACGAAAAAGAAATGATCAACTGATTCAGATTAGTTAGCGTGCAATTTAGTAACCCCATTGATTTGCAACAAAAATTGAAAGCGAGTTTTATCAAAAGCTTTCGTAAACAAATCAGCTCTTTGAAAATCCGTGTGAATTTTTTGCAAATCAATTAATTTCTTTTCGTAGCAATCACGGATAAAATGGTATCTGATGTCAATGTGCTTAGTTTTTGAATGCTGAACGGGGTTTTTCGTAATGGAAATAGCAGCTGAATTATCAATGAAAATGGGAGTAGTTAAACAATTCAAACCGTAGTCGCGCAACTGTTGTTGTATCCACAAAACCTGTGAACAACAACTGGAAGCCGCCACATACTCTGCCTCCGCAGTCGACGTGGCAACCGAAGTTTGCTTTTTGCATTGCCAAGACACTAGTCTGTCTCCCAAAAACTGACACCCAGCGGTTGTGGATTTGAAATTTATCTTGCACCCGCCATAATCTGAGTCTGAATAAGCTGATAACTCAAACTTATTATCATTAGGGTACCAGATGCCAAGATCCGGATTACCCTTCAAATAAGCAAAGATCCGTTTTACTACTATTATGTGTGAAGCCTTTGGTGCTGCCTGATACCTAGCACATAAGCACACAACAAACATTATATCAGGACGAGATGTAGTTAAATACATAAGAGAACCTATCATAGCCCTAAACAATGTCGGATCAATATTTGCACCAGATTCATCTGGTCCGAGACCATGCAAAACCTGGGTAGGAGTACTTGGAATCCGAACATCGCCAATCTTGAACCGTGCCAAAATGTCAGACACATATTTCGTCTGATGCAAAAATATGCCTTTGGCAGATTGATGGACTTGAAGACCCAGAAAGAACCCCATCTCTCCCATAGAACTCATTTCAAATTTTGTTTGCATGACACGCTCAAATTCTTTGCATAAGTTGTCATTCGTGCTCCAAAAAATTATATCGTCCACATAAACCTGAACAAGCAACAGATCCTTCCCGGACTTTTTCGAAAACAGTGTACAATACACCTTGCCACGACGAAAACTGTTGTCAAGCAGATGAGTAGAAAGAGTCTCATACCAAGCTCTCGGGGCTTGATGCAGACCATATAAAGCCTTATCTAATTTGTACACTCTGTCAGGAAACTCTGGATCATAAAAACCAGGCGGTTGCTTCACGTAGACTTCCTCGCGAATCTTCCCGTTCAAAAACGCACTTTTCACATCCATCTGATACACTTTAAATCCATGATATGCCGCGAAAGCAAGAAATATCCGGATAGCTTCTATTCGGGCTACTGGAGCATACACTTCATTAAAGTCGATGCCTTCAATCTGAGAAAATCCTTGAACCACTAATCGTGCCTTGTTTCGGACAATGACGCCGCGATCATCTTTCTTACATTTAAAAACCCACTTCGTTCCACAAGGCTCTTTAGAGTTTTTGGGTAAATCAACGAGATGCCAAACGCCCAACTTTGTAAATTGCTGCAACTCTTCTTGCATTGCTTCTACCCAAGAAGCATCCTCCAATGCTTTATCAACATTAGAATGTTCTACCTGAGATAGAAAACAGGAGTGAAAAACTTCATTCTGAACCCCAGATTCTCTGATTTCGGCAATCAAAGCATCAATATTTCCTGCCAATTGATTTCGCGTACGGACTCCCGAAGACGGATCTCCAATAATGTTTTCTTGAGGTGAATATTGTTAATTCGAAGAATTGTTGAATCAGCAACTTCCTGAATATCTTCCAAATGTGTCAAAGATGCCTCTGCCACTTCTAAACTTGATAAAACATCAATCGGTAACGAATGCGGTACAAAAGAGCTTGTACTTGGCAAATGAATTTGATCATCTACAGGTGTAGATTCAGCTTCATGAAACCTACTTTCATCATATCAGAAGAACTCATAGTGTCTAGACTAGAAGCACTCTGACTAGACGAAGCAACAGCAGTGCTTGAAAGCTTTGGAATCCATGAACCTGGACCAGGAGTTGTCAATGAATGTAGCATAGCACCTAAAATATCAGGATCCTCTTCTTCCTCAGATCCAGGTGATGCAACCGTGAACGAATCAATAAGAGACTTATAATCATATGATTGAGCATCAACCGATTTGGGATGTGGAATAGTATGTTTCTGACAATCCACATTTACATGATTCTCAATTGTCTTGGAAGACGGAAAGTAAACCCGCTTCATAGGATGATGATATCCAACAAAAACACCCTGAACAGCTTTTGAAGCAAATTTCCCACCTTCTTTGAGAACCGTGCAAAGACACCCAAACGGCACTAAGAAATTCAAATTAGGCTTTCGACCTTTAAGTAATTCATAACTTGACAATCTCTTGACAATCAGAACATGATTAAGGACATAACATGCAGTGTGAACAGCTTCGGACCAAAACTTTATCGGTAGATTTGCATCAGCCAACATAGTTCTAGCCGTCTCAATCAAAGTTCTATTCTTCCGTTCAGCAACTCCATTCTGTTGCGGAGTATACGGCGCACTGAATTCATGAACAATTCCAAGTGAATCACAAAATGCTGCCATCTTAGCATTCTTAAACTCAGTTCCATTATCAGTACGAATGCGACAAACTCACGTTCAAAAAACAAATCAGGACCTTTTGTAAATTTTGTCATTTCAAATTCTTGCATTTATGTTTCAGTTTCAGAAAATCCAAAAAGATTTTAAGTGTGTCCCCTGAAACCGCCACGGATCAGAATGTGAAGAACAACTGCGCGGACCAATTCCGGACCAATTCCGGACCAGTTTCCGATTTGACAAAAATTCAAAAATTCTGGAAAATTTTTGTTTTCCAGACTTCCAATCACTCCAGAACTCAACGAAAATGATCCAGAAACAATTTGGACGAAGAAAACATACTGAATTCACGTGAAAATGAGTCGGATTAGATGAAATCTTACCAAAAACGTTGTTTCCCTCTCTAAACCCCAAATACTGAACTGTAGATCGATGCAAATGAGCAATCCTATGCTCTGATACCACATGAGAAGACAGAATCGATCTTGCTAGTGCATAACGATCACGGATTCGGTAAACAACAAGGTAAATAACACTTCGTTTATTGCTCAAACCTTCAGAGAGAGAGAGAGTTACAGGTTACACCTTAGAAAACACACAGTTAACATCTCAAAACCTCACAACTACTACTCTCTAAACGAGCTAAACATATATATAGGTGCTCTGGCCAGCGGACCAACTAACCAGCGTACCAGATGGTCCGGCGTACCATCTGGTCCGCCTCTGGTTAGTTGAGACCAGAAAACACAAACTAACAATTACAAAGACACTTCACCTAGACCTAGCACTAAACACTGAAATATGCTTCAATAGTAGATCTGCCTGATGGAGCAGAACCAATTGGAACAAAGTGGGTTTTCAGAAACAAGAAAGATGATAGGGGAATTGTCATAAAGAACAAAGCAAGATTGGTTGTGCAAGGCTATGTACAGGAAGAAGGCATTGATTACGATGAAGTGTTTGCACCAGTAGCCAGGTTAGAAGCAATCATAATCTTCTTAGAATATGCTGAATTCAAAGACTTCCAGGTGTTTCAAATGGATGTCAAAAGTGCTTTCCTGTATGACCTCCTGGAACAAGAAGTATATGTCAACCAACCTCCTGGTTTTGAAGACCCTCACCATCCTAACAAGGTGTGCAAGCTAATCAAAGCTCTGTATGGTCTCAAACAAGCACCTAGAACCTGGTATGAAACTCTTTCTAACTATCTTCTAGAAAATGGCTACAGGAGAGGGGCTATTGACAAAACACTTTTTGTTAAAACTGTTGGTAATGATTTGTTGATGGTGCAAATTTATGTTGATGATATTATCTTTCGTTCCTCTAATATTGTCTTGTGCATGGAGTTTGAAACTTTAATGCAGTCAAAATTTGAAATGAGCTCCATGGGAGAATTAACATTCTTCCTAGGGCTACAAGTGAAGCAAACTGCAGATGGAATCTTTTTGAATCAATCAAAGTACATCCAAGATATGCTGAAGAGATTCGACATGCTAACTTGCTCAAATGCCAAAACTCCCATCTCTACCTCCCACAAGTTAACTAATGACTTAAGTGGCAAGCCAGTGGATGTGCACTTGTACAGAGCTATGATAGGCTCACTGATGTATCTCACTGCTAGCAGACCCGATATCATGTTCAGTGTTTGCTTATGTGCGAGATATCAGTCCTCACCAAAGGAGTCACATATGCTAGCTGTTAAGAGAATCTTCAAGTACCTGAAGGGACAACCAAAACTGGGTTTGTGGTATCCCAAGAACTCTGACTTCTCTTTCAAAGCATTCATAGACAGTGACTATGGAGGATGTGATATAGATAAGAAATCAACATCAGGAGGATGTCAACTTCTAGGAGAAAGACTTGTCTCTTGGCAATGCAAGAAGCAAACTTGTGTTTCCACTTCAACTGCAGAAGCTGAGTATATTGCTGCTTTAAGTTGATGTAGCCAAGTCCTTTGGATCCAAAACCAAATGCTTGACTATGGGATCACATTCATGGAAACTCCTATTCTTGCAGACAACAACAGTGCCATCTCAATCATCAACAATCCAGTGAAGCACTCCAAGACCAAACACATTGACATAAGGTATCATTTTATTAGAGATTGTGCAGAAAAACATTTAATTAAGCTATTCAAAGTTCACACTGATCATCAATTGGCAGATCTGTTTACAAAAGCCTTTGATGAGGCAAGATTTTTCTACCTCATCACAGCCATTGGGATGATGAACTTTGAATAAAGTTTTTCACAACCTTAATAAAAGAGACGCATGTGCTCAAGAGCCCGTCTCTTGATACAAAAAGAAAAAGAATGTGAAAATCTCTTGTGTTGATCAGATAACATTTCAGTTCATAGTCAGTAATTGCTGCTAACACTATGAATTTTCTACACAAATTTTCAAAAATCATGTGTTTCGGATTTCCGGTTCAAGTTCAGGTTCAACCTGAGAAAATAACTTTTGAAATTCACCCGGTGAACTTCAACCGGAAAAAGCTTTAATTATGATGTGGAAATTTATTTTTGAAAACAATTCTTCCAAGCGGAAAACTTGTCCGCTTGAAGTTCAGACGGAAGAAATTTAGTTTTTAAAATAAAGGAGAACATGGGTTCCGCTTGAACTTCCGGGTCAACAAAGTCAAAGTCTCATTTAATTACCCGGACGGCACAACTTTCTAAGCGGATATACATTTATTTACCCATTAAGTTTTTAACTGATTAAAATCCGAGGTTTCAGTAAATTAACTTTTGGATAAGGACATGCTTTAACCAGTTGTACCGTATAACCCGTAAAGCACCTGTCCCATCTGTCACTGAACCGTCTGTTTACAACCTCTCTCCTCCACGTCAGCAACGAAAAAGGTAAAAAGCCCTAATTTACCGTCGATTTCCCCATTTCTTTCAATTCCACTCAGAAAAACTCCCAAAATTCTCTCAAACCGTCTCCGATAAACCTCCGATTAACCGTCAACACTCTCGAAATCTATTTCAACAATGGCTCCCAAAACAAAGGGAAGTGGCAAGAACCCCATCAGTGACTCTATATTTCCTGTAGAGCACAACTTGGTGGCTTACCTAGAACCACCAAGCAAAACTGACATCTACAACGGCATGATAGACTTCATCAAAAGCTCTCATCTTCATCATGCGCTCATTGTGGAAGCGGAAATTTTTGAAGAAATTCTGGAAGACTTTTGGTTTCATGCTAGGGTTACAAAAGGGGAAAATGGTAGTGAAAAGATTGTGTCCACTGTTCAGGGGAAAGAAGTGGAGATAGATGAAGCAAAAGTGTGAAAATGGTTAAAGTTAAGGGATGAAGGTGGATATGAAGTGGTTGGTCACAAGAAATATCTCCGCTTGTTCAGAGATATTGGATATGGTGGTTCCCTGAAGAGTAAAACCATCAAGAAAGGGCAATTACCATACAAATGGAGATTCCTGGCACATACAATTCTGGTGTGTTTGTCTCCAAAGAAAGGCGGATTTGACGAGCTTGCCAGCGAACAAGCCTCTGCCTTCTATGTTGTGGTAAGGTGAAAATTTTAATTTTTCATAACTCATTTTTCAGGCCCTAAAATCAAATGTCCAACCTGAATATGTTTACATATATCCCAGATTTCTAACTTACATTCTCAAAGAAGAGTACCCCCAAATCGTTTGGCTTGGTACAATTTTACAGTCTAAACTTCTGAATGAGAAAACATTTTCAAACTTGGCTCTAAACAAGTCTGCTTTTCTTGGAAGGGACACTGACTATCCCTTGCCAACTCCAAGGCAGCTTCCAGATGAACCTGCTACTTCAGGGGTTCAACCGGAAACTGCAACAGCAACTGAGCCACATGCTCAAGATGACAGTGCTAGAAACCTCATAGCTACTGAACCCACATCTGTCCAAGCTTCCTCTACACTCAAAACTTTCCAATCCAAAAAGAGGAAAGCTCAACCAATCTCTACCACTGCCACCTCCACATCCAACTCACCTCCTGTCATATTCAAAAGACAGAGAAATGTGGTCACTAGGTCTCCTCCACCTAGCACCACCAGCCAACCTGCAGCTTCTAACCCCGCCCAAGGTAAAAAGTCTAAGCGGAAACTAGTAAAATTGGGATTATCTCTTAGGGATGAACCTTCACTTGAGGGGGAGTCATTAGAAACAGATGTACCATCCCCATCTGAACATTTTTCACCCCTACAGCCCTTGTCACCTAGGAGTGACAGTGCTCTCAATCTTGGCTTAGATGAAGGTGTTATTAACTCACCCGCCTCATTACATGAGAACATCCTGATAAGCCAGGACCCTGAAGCACTGCAACCCCACTCCTCACCGGAGGTGAATCTCAGGAGTCATGAAGAGATTCATGCAAAAAGGGCTGATGTTGCCCAAGGATCCCTACTGGATCTTGGTGTCAGTAGTAACATCAATAAGACCCAATTTGCGGCAATCTTCTTTGAATCAGCACCTAGAAGTCCTTTATTGGAACCAAGGGTTGCTGAAACAGATGAAGAGAATCCCAGGTGCCAAGAAGCCATGGGTACCAATGCTAATCAATCTAGGATTGATAGTTTGGTTTTGTCCAAGGATGCTAGCAAAAAGCCAGTTGAGGATAGCTATACACTACCAGAATTGACAAAATTGTACCTCTCTCTGCAAGCACAGGTTGAAACTCTCAACACAACTGTTGCTAAATTGGTTCAAGCTGATCCTATTCAAACTGAAGCAGGTCCTTCAAACCCTATCAGAGATGCTGATGAAGTTATTGAAACTGATGAAGCTGATACTGTCAAATTGGGGGAGAAAATGCCCTCAAGGCATGTCATTTCAGAAATTGAAGAAGTGGAAAGGATACCGGCTGAAGTTAGAGCCACAGCTTGCCAAAGAATTGGTGTGAATCCCTTCTCAGTTGAAGACAGTTGGGTGAACATGAGATGCAGTCAACTGATTGCCATTTCTCCTTTTGAGGACCCCAACCTCACTGAAATTGTACAGTCATCCATGCTGGTTGCTGGTGCTCTCCCTGAGCATATCAACATGATCACGACACTCCTCAAAGATGTCATTTTTCCGGCTGAAAGAGCCAGTGATCAAGTGATAGGAAATATTGCCTCCACCAGCAAGGCAGCACACGATATTGAAGAAAGCACCGCAACAGTTGCAGTTGCTACAATGACTGAAGGGGAAGATGAAAATTTGATAGGTGAAGATGAAGGCACAGAGATGCTGGAGATTGCTGATAAGGAACCTGAAGTCACCAAACATCAGGTGGTGACTGAAGGTCAAATTCATGTACAAGCGGAAGTTCAACCGGAACTTCAAGCGGAAGGTCAAGTGGAAGCTGAGCTGAGTGTTCAACCGGAAACTCAAACTGTGAACCAGGTGGAAGTTTATGGCCCTAACAGTTCAATATTTGGAACCGATCAGCCCCCTGTGATTCAACCGGAAGAGCAAGGAAGTGAAGGAGCAGAGGATATAGCCCAAACTTTGATAGCCTTAAGGAGCACAGAGCCAGTTCAAGCTGAAGAACCTGTTCAAGCTGATATTGCTAAAACCTTTCAACAGGTAACTCAAACTCCTGAAGCTGAGGCTATAGCAAAGATGGTAGAAGATGCCAAAAGGGCAGCAGAGGATGAGAGGCTTGCCAAAGAACTACAAGAGGAATATGATCTGTATCTGCAAAACAGTGTGTTTGAAAATTTACTTGAAGAAGCAAAGACTAGGTCTTTCAACTGGAGATTAAGAGACTACAATTTGGATGCAGTAACTGAAGCTGATAGGCAGAGGTTGATTTCGATTGCCTCTCAATTGTGTACCAGGTTGAAAAAGAATGATGAGAATTACATCCTACTGAAAAATATACAAAGGGCTTTTGTGGTTAGAAACTTGAAGACAGAGGAAGAGGTAGCTCAGATGCGAGTTAGAGAACTTTGCAGCTTGATAGATTCAATCTTCTATGAGCTTAAAGGAGATATTGATGCTGTTAATCCTAACTTGGTGATGCCTTCACCTTCAGAGCTCATCTCTGGTACAACAACTGCTAATATTAAACCTGAATTTACTGATATTGCAGATGTACAACCTCCACTTTCTTTTACCTACAACCCAAACCCTTTGCCTACAACAGTTCCATCAATCTTACAGTCACTTGCCATCACACCCTACAAACCTCCCTCCATCTCCAAGAAAGTTGTCACCAAATTTGCCAATCCCAAGTACAGAACAGATAACTTCACTCCCATAGTTCCCTTCAAGAAAAAGACTCCACCTACCATGGATTTCTCTGATATCTTTCCTCCTACTCCACCTTCAAGCCCCACTCCAGAAGCCAATAAACCACCAACACAAACTTCCCTTCCTCCACTCATTTTCAAAGAACCTTCTACCACCACCACCATACCTACTAAAGTTTAACCCAGTGCTTCCTCTCAATCCCCAAAGGGAAAAGCTCCAAAAGAAATAGAATCAACTGATGATTCCAATGAGGAGAACAAAATGAGAAAGAGAAGGCTGCTGCATCACAAAAGAAAAAGAGAACAAAGGCCAAAGAAAAGAGGCCCAACCAGGCAAAACAAAATTGTTGGGTGGACAGTTAATGAAGACACCTTTGACTTCAAATTCCAATGCCTAAGTGGGATCACTAGAGTAGTGAATGCTCATCTTGCCACCAGAATGCTTGACATCTTCCAACTATCGGATATATATGCTAAATTGCAAGGGATAATGAGTTTGTCCAGAGCTGAGCTCCTGCTGAGAATGAGCATAGAACCAAAAGTGCTCGAGCATGGAGGGTTCTCTGAAACTCAGGTTGATGAAGAAACTAAAGAAAAGACAACCAGTCCGATAATATTTGTGATTTGGGAAGAAGAAGAAAAACTCTTCTATGTACACAGGGCAGATAGCAGTTTGACAACCCATGAAGTAATTAATGTTCAAGATCAGTGGAATGAACAAGATTGGGAAGCTCTGAAACATGTTAAAGTCACCATGACCAGCATAAGTGTTCTCTCAAAAGATGTGAATGCAGGGGTTAAGTTCTTTGACAAGTAGGTCAAGGAGAAAAAAGTTTTTGGGTACAAGTCAATTTTTGAAGATAAACATTGAAGTTGAAGAATAATTTGACAGCATCAGCTTAGGGGGAGATTGTAAGGAATATTGCGCTTGGAAGATTTCCGGCAGAAATGCCAATTTTACTATGTTCCGGCTGAAGTTGAAGTTGAAGTGGAATTCTCACTTCAAGCAGAACTGGCAGTTCAAGCGGAAATAAGCAGTTTTGTCACTTAGCGAATATTTCGGGTAAACTTGATTATCCACCAGATAATGAGTTCAACCGGACTTTTCCTGAGATGTCTTTTCAGCAAGTCCAATCCTGCAAAAGCTTCTCGTATGCTTCTATATCTATTTCAAGCCGCTCTCCTAAAGTAGTATGGTGCTGCAAACACGCAAGATATTCCAATTGTCGATGTTTATTCTTTTGGTAGTTTGTATTTGACTTTTTAGTTTACGGTCTAGATTAGATCGCATGAGATCAATGGCTGTCATTGATCTCATCTGCACTATATATAGCTTAGTTAGCTCTTAGTTTACACATGGTTGTTATCACACTTGTAATAGTGTAGCTTCGAGTTAATGCAAATAGTGCCGAGTATTTGATACTTTGTTGTTACTATATTTCTGCAAATCAAGCTTTTACATTATACACAAGAACTTAACATTGCTTGAGTAAAGTGAAATATAACTTTAATTCCTCAGGGTTATATTTGCGAGTAAGGGCTTTGTTTTAGTTTAACTCTAACTAATAACGATCCTACAACAAGCATCGTATACACAAGCGAGCAAAACGTCACGAATTACATCAACGGGCCCACTTCCATGTGCAATAAGACGGGCAAAAAGCTCAATTTCATCCAAAAACAGGGGGAATGATGATAAAATTTGAAAATTTTTCACAATTTTAAGCAATTTCAGTTCAATTTACCCCCATCCCCACACTTAATTCGTACATTGTCCCCAATGTACGCTAAACAAACAAATAATGGGGAAAGGGAACTGAAATACTCCCCTATCACGTGGTGTGCCAGTGTCTGGATGCTGAAAAATGAAACAAGCCAGCTCTTGACTGAACAGGTGCCAGAGCTGAATCCACAAATGCCAAAAATCCTCCACAATCAAAGTATGTATCATGAAACAGCTCTCGACGAACATGCCAGAACCGACTCGCCAGAACAAACTCTCATCCAAGCACAATCAAATCATATCAATCACAAATATAAATCAATAAAGCACAAATATCTCGAGTTGTGTGTCAACAAATGAATGCAAAATAAAAAATACAACTCGGATAATCACTAAACCGGTGAATCAATGTAGCTGGCGGTCACGTGGTGAATCTGGAAGAAAACGAAACCCAAAATGAAACAAAAGCGATCGGATTGCAAAATTTGGCACTTTTAAAAGATATTTGAAAATTTGAGTTCTTGGACGATTGATCAAATGTAGGCCGTTTGATTGTCATTTATGAAGTGACGGTCTCGTATCATCCCAACCTGAATAAATTCATGAAAACACACTTTGCAAACCGTGGGAATGGAGATTGAGTACCCGACGGTTTACAAAGTGTGAGTTACCTACCAACCCCACGAAGCAATACCAAAATGATAAGTCCATGCAATTCCAACAGTGGCATGCTTCATAGCAACCTGCAAAACTTACAGAACGCATAAAAGAGAAAAAGAAAAAATAAACAAACACTAAAGTATACAAACTAGCTAACAGTCAAAATAAACTACTAAAAATAAACATAGCATGAAACAAGCAAAACAAAAGTAACCAAGTACTCGGGTTGCCTCCCGGAAGCGCTGAATTTATTAACGAGTCGTCAGCCAGACTCGGCCCCGCGATCAGGGCTGCGGAACGTCCAACAACATAACAACCTCCTCGCTCACGTCAACCGGACCAAACAAGTAATGCTTCAACCTATGTCCGTTAACCTTGAACGAGGTACCATCAACGCCCTCAATCTCAACTGTCCAATAAAGAAATACATGTTTCACCACGTGGGGACCGGACCATCTAGACTTCAACTTACCCGGGAATAATTTCAACCTCGGATTAAAAATAAGCACACGATCTCCCGGTTTGAAGTCTTTCTTCTTGATATGACTATCATGAATCCTCCTGGTCCTCTCTTTGTACAAACCCGAACTCTCATACGCATGATCGCGCAACTCCTCTAACTCATGCAACTGAAAGAACCGTCCTCTAGTCGCCTCATCCAGATCTAGATTAACGGCCTTCATGGCCCAATACGCGCAATGCTCGACCTCAACTGGTAAATGACACGCATTTCCATAAATCATTCTAAACGGTGTAGTACCCGTAGGTGTCTTGTAGGCTGTACAGAAAGCCCACAATGCATCATCCAGTTTCTCTGACCAATCCTTACAGTTCTTACCAACTGTTTTCTCCAAAATCCGCTTAATCCCGCGATTCGTGACCTCAACATGTCCACTCGTCTGGGGATGATATGGTGTAGCAAGTCTATGTGTAACCCCATAACGTTGTAGCGCCTTCTCCATCTGCGTGTTGCAAAAGTGGGTGCCACGATCGCTAATTAGTGACTTCGGCACTCCAAACCTCGCGAACAGTATCCTCAAAAACCTCACAACAACTCTTGCATCATTAGTGGGGAGGGCTTGTGCCTCGACCCACTTCGAAACATAATCAACCGCAACGAGAATGTATTTGTTCCCGCGAGATGGCGGAAATGGACCCATAAAGTCGATACCCCAAATATCGAAAATCTCGCAAACCTGAATCTAAGATTGGGGCATCTCATCTCTCCGTGACAAATTACCTGTGCGCTGACAATTGTCACATTTGCTGATCATCTCAAACGCATCCCTGAAGATAGTCGGCCAGTAAAATCCCGACTCGAACACCTTCTTCGCGGTGAACAGGGCTGCATAGTGTCCACCAGTCGAACCCTCGTGACAATGTCTCAAAATCTGGCGTGCCTCACGCCCATGCACACATCTCCTAATCACAGAATCAGCATCGATCCTATAAAGATAAGGATCCTCCCAAATGTAATGTTTCAAGTCAGAAAATAGCTTCTTCTTCTGCTGAAATACGTATCCTTTCTTCATGATCCCACTCGACAAATAGTTCGCAAAATCTGTAAACCATGGACTCTCATCATCATCTCTCACGCGTATATAATCGAGTAACTCATGGGGAAATAGCCATTTATGGGCATCCCCTCGAGTTTCTCATCATCCGCGTTCTCCAAACGCGAGAGGTGATCGGCCGCCACATTCTCGGCTCCTTTCTTCTCACGGATCTCAATATCAAATTCCTGCAACAGCAGGATCCATCGAATGAGTCTCGGCTTAGGATCCTGCTTGCTGAACAAATACTTAATAGCCGAATGATCCGTATACACAATGGTCTTGGACAGGACAAGATATGATCGAAATTTGTCGAAGGCAAACACAACGGCAAGCAACTCTTTCTCGGTAGTAGTGTAATTCTCCTATGCATCATTAAGAGTTCGACTCACATAGTAAATCGGATGGAAGTGTTTGTCCCTCCTCTGTCCTAAGACTGCCCCCACTGCGAAATCACTCGCATCACACATCAACTCAAAGGGTTGCGACCAATCGGGTGCAACCATGATCGGGGCGTTCACCAACTTATCTTTGATCAAGTTGAACGCTGTCAAGCACTCATCAGAAAACACAAATGGAGCATCTTTCTCTAAAAGTTGTGTCATCGGCCTAGTGATTTTCGAAAAATCGCGTATGAATCGGCGGTAAAATCCTGCGTGGCCTAAGAAACTCCTAATCGCTCTAACAGAAGTGGGAGGCGGAAGTCTAGAAATAGTATCAACTTTGGCCCGATCAACCTCAAGCCCCGCATGTGAAATCTTGTGCCCAAGCACAATACCCTCACGAACCATGAAATGGCACTTCTCCCAATTAAGCACCAGGTTCGTCTCCTCACATCGAGCCAGCATCCGCGATAAGCTCGTCAAACACTAATCGAAGGAACTCCCAAAAATAGAAAAATCGTCCATGAAAACCTCCATGGAGTCCTCGATCATATCATGAAAAATCGCAACCATTAAACGCTGAAATGTCGCTGGAGCGTTACATAATCCGAACGGCATGCGTCAGTACGCGAATGTGCCATAGGGACATGTAAATGTGGTTTTCTCCTGATCTTCCGGTGCAATGGGGATCTGGAAATAACCTGAAAAAACGTCAAGGAAACAATAATAGATGTGACCGGCTAAACGCTCCAACATCTGATCAATGAACGGTAGGGGAAAATGATCTTTCCTCGTAGCATCGTTGAGTTTGCGATAATCTATGCGAACTCTCCACCCCGTAACCGTGCGCGTAGGAATCATCTCATTCCTCTCATTCACTACCACTGTCATGCCCCCTTTCTTGGGAACAACCTGAACCAGACTGACCTAAGGTGAATCAGAGATAGGATAAATCAATCCGGCATCCAAAAGCTTCAAAACCTCTTTCTTCACCACATCCTGCATGTTCGGGTTCAGTCGTCTCTGTCTCTGCACAACAGGCTTAAACTCATCCTCCATCAAAATCTTATGCGTGCAGAAAGAAGGGCTAATCCCCATAATATCCATAATCTTCCACGCAATAGCCTGTTTGTGCTCTCGCAGCACATCTAACAACCTCGATTTCTCATCAACCGTCAAATCTGATGCAATGATCATAGGAAGTCTCGAATCCGTCTCCAGAAATGCATACTTTAAGTGAGATGGTAACTCCTTAAGCTCTAATGTCGGCGGATCCTCAACAGACGGTCTAGATTTGGCCCTCATGGTGTCAATGACCTCAAAAACCTCCGGGCTCAAATCTAAAGTACTAGTCTCCTTACTAGTCACCTCACACGCATCAGCAGCATACACACCAAGCTGCGGGTCAACGCCACCCCAAAGCTGCGTGTCTGAAATACCTGAATCACAAATATCCTCAAACTGAGAACTCACGTGTGGCGTAATGGTATCAACAAAGTAGAGGGTATCGTCCTGACCCTGAGGATGTCTCATCGAGTCGCGAATGTCAAAGGTCACTGTCTCATCCTCCACGCGTAAAGTAAGCGTACCACTAATAACATCAACCAAAGCACGTGCGATAGCTAGAAATTTTCGACCTAAGATAAGAGGCACGTGCTCGTCCTCATCCATGTCAAGGATCACAAAATCGACCGGGAACATAAATTTATCCACTTTAACCAACATGTTCTCCATAATACCCCTCGGATATTTGACCGAACGGTCAGCAAACTGAATGCTCATGCGCTTGGGTGTCGGCTCACCTAGGTCTAGTCTCATAAAAACAGAATATGGCATTAAGTTGATGCTAGCACCTAGATCAGCAAGAGCATTGCTGACGGACAAGCTACCAATCAAACACGGAATCGTAAAACTCCCAGGATCCTTCATCTTCTGTGGTAGCTTGTTCTGGAGAACTGCTGAACACTCCTCGTTCAATGAAACGGTCGACAACTCCTCAAGTTTCTTTTTGTTACTCAACAAGTCCTTAAGAAACCTGGCATACTTAGGCATTTGTGCTAATGCCTCAACAAACGGAAGATTTATGTGAAGCTGTTTAAACAGAGCAAGAAATTTGCTGTAATTCTCCTCAGCTCTATCCTGTCTCAAACGCGCGGGATATGGAACAGGAGGTGTGTAGACTCTCGCTGGCTCCTTGGGGCGTGTTGTACTTGCTGGGCGTAGCCTAGTAGGGTGCACCTGCCCAGGAACATCAGTCTCAACCTCAACATCTCTCTCCTCAGTAACCGGCTCAGCATTGGCTGGCGGTACTGGATCCTGAGTGGTCTTGCCACTCCGAGTGGTAATCGCCTTGCTGGCGCGGATTGTCTCGTATTACCCAGCAAACCTCCCTGCTGGCGCTCTGACACAGATTTGGCAAGCTGGCACATCTGTCTCTCAAGATTCTGCATATGAGTGCCCATGTTACTCATCTCCTGCTCATTTCTCGAAAAACGCAACTCATTCTGCTGAGCAACCTTCTGAGTGTCAAGGGCGGCTTTCTGATTCTGCTGTAACAACTGAGAAACCATGTCGGTCAGGTTTTTCATACCTAAATCCTCTGTCTGAACCGGGATCTGTCTGTTGCCCCCTGGGTTGTAAACACCCTGCTGTCTCTGTGGAGGTCGTGGCTGGAACCCTGGTGGGTTCGAACTGCTCGGCTCCTGCATCCACCCTGAATTTTGGTTTGGTCTCCAAGTATGATTGTAGCTATACTGGTTGGGCGGTGGGCGGGCCTGGCTAGCCATGTAATCGACCTGTTCAGGTAGCTCGGTGCTACCAACAATGGGACAACTCGTGATATCATGAGGACCAGCACACAACTGACAAAATTTAACATGTTGTTGTGTCTCTTGTGGCTGGTTCATCTGTTTCTGACTCGTCTGCATCTCTTTCATCATCTACGAGAGCACATCGACCTGCGCTGAGAGAGCTGTAACGGGATCTACCTGATGAACCCCTCTCGTCTGGGGCTGTCTACTCGTACGCGTGGTAGACCACTGGTAGCCGTTCAGTGCAAGCTCCTCGAGTAAATCGCGTGCCTCCTCTGGCGTTTTGCTGCTCAGAGATCCATCGGCGGAACTATCAACAGTAGGTCGCGTGAGGGCGTTCAGACCTCCATAGAAAATTTGCACCTGCTGATGCAACTCGATGCCATGAGATGGGCATTTCCTCAACAACTCCTTAAATCTCTCCCATGCCTCATACAAACTCTCGGTGTCCTCCTGCACGAACGAATAAATCTTATTTCGGAACATTGCGGCTTTGGACGGCCGAAAATACTTGGAAACGAATTTCTGGGTCAAAGAATCCCAAGTAGTAATCGAACCAGGCGGAGGGACTGAAGCCACGCCTTCGCGGCGCCGCGAAGTGAAAATGGGAAGAGTCTTAACTTAACAGCCTCCGATGTGACTCCATTGAGTTTGAACGTGTCGTAAACCTCAAGGAAATTTGAAATATGAGCCATCGGGTCATCGTTCGGAAATCCATCGAACTGAACAGAATTTAAGATCATGGAAATGGTCTGAGGCTGGATTTGGAAGTTGTTAGCTTCCACGGGTGGTCGTATAACACTGGGCTGCGCCCCCGCGATGTTGGGACGAGCGTAATCGGCGAGTGTACGTCTCGGCGGAAGTGCCATCGAAACTGGAACTGGTAATGTCTCTAAACGTCGAAGTCTATGAAAAACCCTCTCAGGCTCGGACAAAGGTGAAAAGTGACTCCTCCTCCGACGAATGCGCATAAACAGACGAAAAACGAAAAAGAAAACAGAGACATAATAGAAAGAAACTAGACTAAGCTAATAAACTAACTAACACGTAGGTAAACACGGAAATAAGCAATCATACTAGAAACATGCAAATAAACAAGTAACGAAAGCAGGTAAAATGGCTAAACTACTAGCTCCGAACTTTCTCGAAATCTGCGCGTCCCCGGCAACGGCGCCAAAAACTTGATGCGCGGTATGCGGTCTATAAAAAACAAGTCAAGTTTTAAAAAGGTAAATCCCAAGTGACCAACTACCAGCTCTGAGCATGTATACTCATCGTATGTAGCATAGTATAGGTAAATACCGGATATCAATCCACGGACGCGTAAAGCAGGCTCTCGATATAAGGACTTTGCTAATATTCAGTCTAACAAGGATTTGATTTAAGGCTAATGATGAAAGCAAACAGATAACTGGTAGAAACAACTAAGTAAGCAAACACAACACACGAAACGAAATAACAATATAAGAAAAATGTCACCTGGATAAGAATCCTTTGAGCCTGAATGTCACCTCAAGTCTGACTAATCAATGTGATAACTACCCCCAATGATGATAACCAAGGCAAATAAGACTATAGACACATCTTAAATACTAAGGCAATCCCAAATAAACGTCCAGGTAGTAAACTAGATGAAACCGCCTAATTGCCTAGTCGCTTCGGTCAAAGCTAACCAAACACACACGAAATGAACTACACTAGAAAGGTCTCTCTAAGCGAGTTCTAAACGTGACTAATTCTGATTTGAAACACCAAGAAATTAGGCAATGCTAAACACGAATTGAAAAGTCAAAACCTTACGGTCATAAGTGTTCTAACTAGTCAAACAATGCCTAACAACCACCTAATGTGCTAAATGAATCGGTCAACTCAATTTAAACACAAATATAAACAAAATCAGCCCCAAATCATACTCATATAATCATGTACATGGTCATCGGATCATGCATTAAGCTAAAACTAAAAAAAGTCAAAGTTTAACAATGAGAAATCAAACAACTAGTTGAAGTTCTTCAATCTATATCAAATTTCCCACATCAAATGAATCTAACAGAGGCTAATCAAGCATATGTAATCATTCAAGAGATCCAAATCAAAATTAATAGGCTATTTCATCATATCACATTAAAAAGTCAAACAATAAAGTCAAATCATGCTCAAATTCATCAAATCCAAGTGATAATATGAGATCTAGCCACTAAACATCATCAAAACAACTAAAAATCCAACCTTTAACATGTTCATAATCTGAGATTTACAAAGAAAAGGAAGGAGAAACAAGCCTCAAAGAGAAAATGGAAACCGAAGAGGTGTAGATCGTCAAATCTTTAATCCAAAAGCTCTAATCTTGACCCTCCTAGCTTCCTTGATGATTCCAGATCTTTAATGGTGATTTTCTAGGGTTTATGGGGTGTTCCAATGAAAAAAACGGCGCCTCCAAAGCTTAAATAGCGAAAAAATGAGGTCTGATGCGATCTGGTCGCGCACAGGTTGCTGGGCCAAGAAACTGGCCCTGGCAGAGAAGATTATAAAAGACTGTTAAGCCAAAATCAAAACATAAGCGGCAGCTGGCCTAGTGGTAAAATCTCGCCCAGGAGACCTATAGGTCAGGGCTTCGAATCCTGCCTGCAGCTTGTTTTTTCTTTTTTCCGCAGCTGGGCTGCTGAGCCTTCATGGGCTGGACTGGGCTTTTATTTCTCGCTGACTGGGCCTGACTGATCCGCTGCTGGGCTGTTGAACTGGGCTGGGATGCTGGCCTGCTGCACTTGTTATTATTATTGTTTTGTTTTGTTTTCTTTTCTTTAATCCATAACTTTTGTATCCGGACTCCGTTTTCGCTTTCGTTTTTTCCAGAATTCTTCTAAAATCATTCACGAACACACCAATCACCTAAAATTAATATATAAATATCATTAAGCACCAAATTCATATAAATCACATAAAACAATATTAAAAACTAATTAAAATTAGGAATTTATATATTTATCAATTTTAAGTTAAAAACCCACCAAATAACAATAAAATTTATATATTAAACATTGAAGCACTAAATTTAAGGAATTTTAAGTTGTAAGCCCGAACAAGCAACATATTCAATATTTTCCAATTAAAAATACATTTAAATGAGGGATTTTTATTTATTTATTTATATACATGATGCTACGCATCACTTAGACTGTCATTGAATACAACACAAGACACACATATTTATAAGGTTGAAATACGACCGGCCGAACCTGAGGTTCGGCCACACATTCGGAGATGTCCGAACTCCAGGTTCGCTGGGAGTTCGGACCTTAGCAATCTTGTGTGATCCGTCTTGTATTCGATACTTCACATGACGATCAAGGACCATGTATCAACACCTATTCGACCACTAGGGGCGGGGCAAGCATTATATTGTCTCTAGATTGGCCATTACTCGCAAACAATGTGATTGGAAGGCGAAATAATTGTCGGTAATGGTGTCACGAAACCCTATGATGTTATAAAAATCTTATGGGCTAGCTACCCACGAGTATAAATATTAGCTTTCTTTTCAGGGTGGAGTCCCTGCTTGGATTATGCCTCGTTGAGGGTAATTGGTTAACGAACTGTTTTGATAGATGTTATTTATCTACTTAAACTTATGGACTCACCAACCTAGCGTTAACACTTTTTAGTATTTTCTTCTCAGGTCCTTAGGAGCACTTAAGGAGCAGGTTAGGATCATTCATATGATCATTCTGCATGGTTTGTATTTGCAATGATAACTTTGTCGCCTTGGGCAAAATGAGACTTTTTAAAATTGTTTTATTATGATTGTCGCTTCCGTTTATGACTTGTTAATACTTTGTTGAAATTCTTCCGCTAGAAGTTTAAGACTTTTATAACTCTAATAAATCTTTTCATACACTGGTATCCAAACGTGACTTTAAAAAGTTGAGTCGAGCATGTAGAATGTTCGAGGCGTCTGACGACTCAGATCCTGGTCTGGCTTCACACCATTACTCGCGGGTTTCACGTAGGTGGTTTATCGGGGGTGTGACAAAATAACTTACAACAAAAACAAAATACTCTATCTAACACTTTAGACTAGACCAACCATTTTCGATCATATTTTACCAGTTTGGTAAAATTTACATATAAAGAGAAGAAGTAGAGTTTCGTGAATAATAAACATTGGACCTATATATCATTAAACTTTACCTGTACTTTTTCCTCGATTTGATCTCTTAAATTATTGCAAAATATTGGTCCATTGACTTGGATAATCAAAATTTATATTTTCATCACTCTTATACTCATTAACGTCGACATTTTCATCAATATTAACATCAACATTTTCATCAATATTAACATCAACATCAACATTTTCATCGATATTAACATCAACATCAATACTTTCATCAACATCAATATCTATATTCTCATCAATATTCCTATGCTCATCAATGATAACATCTTCAACAATATTTCTAGGGCCATCATCATTAACATCTTCATTATTTTTTAAAGGTGTTAAGTATGTTAATAACGCTCCCTTTATTATTTAGCTAACACTTCTCTTTTTAACTTTTTTAACTTTTTCGAATGACCACATTCATATTTACGGTTTGTATTAGGCATGGACATGTTAAGCAGAATTTCAGAACTACGCAGGCAACAAGTAGAAGTGTAAAATAAACAAGATGATAACCAAACCAAACAATGACGAAATCAAAGCAGCAATCATTTTAGAATAATCATCCATGGATTCTGCAGAAAAAGCTGTCGGACCTGACGACTGTAAAACTACACCCTCGTGATGGATTATTATCCGAATCTCCAGAAATATTACTGATAAAAGCAGTAGGTGGTGCAGAACTCAAACTTGGCTTAGCTTTAGCTGTAATGCTAGCAGCATTCTCACCATGTTATAACTCTGGATTTTGCAGATTTGCCTTATACTTGTTGGAATTCATCATTTCCATCTCACGAGCATGGAGTTTACCAGTTAAATCATGAAATGTCAATGTGGAAAATTCTTTATCATGTGTAAGTAGCAACACATAATTTTCCCACTTTTCTGGTAAAGCCTCCATAATCTTCTCTTTCAACTCTTCATCAGTTTTCTCAATTCCCACAATTTTCATTTCACTTATAAGATGTGACAATCTAGAAATAAGAGCCGTGATATTTTCATTCTCATAATGCTGGAAGTTGTCAAACTCTTTACTCAAAACCTTCTTCTGACTTCTCTTGTATTGATCATTTCCCTCACACCTTGCTGATAGAACATCCCCACAATTGCTTAGATTTCTTGCAAGTACTAAATTGATGTAGCAACTCAGTAGGTAATGCCATCGTAAGATAACCAAAAGCTTTTTGTTCAAGCTCATACGATTTCCTTTCAGCAATGTCAAAGGTATGAACTTCTTTGAAATCCCCTTGATCAGTCGGGCGTTTATAAAGCTTCTTGATTGGAATCCATAAATCGATATCATTTAACTTAAATAAGCCGAAAATCGTTGTTTCCAATTCCAATAATCTTCTAACTTCAACAGTTTAGGAACTTTTTTGACTTGTTCCGATTTCGTTATCAAAATTTATTATGGTTTGCATTGTGTTTTGCATAGCGACAAAAGCTTGAAATTCCGACATTGTTAAAAAATTGAATTCTAATTGGCCGAACTTGTTCCGAACTTAAAACTGTAATCCGAACCCGTGCCGAACTCCCTCCGAACCTCAATCAATAATCCGAACTTCAACAGAACCTAGCAACACCGAACTATTGCCAAAAGCGTTTCGTACCTTCTCCGAACCAACTCCGAACACGTTCCGAATTCTTACCGAACACGAGTCTATCCGAACTCTGAACGAACCTTCACCGAACCTTGCACGAACCTGACAATTTACGAGCTTTGACCGAACTACGTACGAACACTCAACACACCTTGACCGAACTTCTACCGAACAAAAAAAAGAGCCGAACTTAGACGAACTCGGAGTTCGGAGCGGTTACTGAGTCGAACTTCGGGTTCGGATGACGGTTAGTCCGAATAACCACATGATTTTCTCAAAAACTTCGAATTTTGACAAAATTCGCAGCAGTGGATCAGAAAAAGTGATGAATAACGTTTTAGGAACAAATTTGACACAAAAAGTTCGATAGATTTGATTGAAAACACGTAAACAAACTCGAGAAACACCAAAACGTTTCAAAAAATCCGAAAATAGCAACCACAGATCAGTAGAATGAACCAAAAAGCTCTGATACCACTTAAAAATGTGAGAGCATTAAATCGTCTACTCAATCTAGCTATAATGGAGATCAAAACATAATTAACCGATTGTTTTATTGATCAATGATGAACAATTACAATCAGTAAACACTCAGAAACTGACACAGAGAAACACTTTACAGATACACACACTTAACACTCTCTCAGTCTATCACTCCCGTCCATAATACAAAGACCAAATCTCTATTTATACTGCTTAGCCGAACCCTGTCCGAACTCCAAGTTCGGCAGGTCCGAACTCCAAGTTCGGCAGGTCCGAACTCCAAGTTCGGCAGGTCCGAACTCCAAGTTCGGCAGGTCCGAACTCCAAGTTCGGCAGGTCCGAACTCCAAGTTCGGCAGGTCCGAACTTTAGGTTCGGACCAGGTTCGCCCAGCAGCAAACCTAGCTTGAACCTGAGACTTGAACTTTGGTTAGATACTTCACACGACGCACATACTATGTATCAACAACATTGCTAGTTGCCAATTTATGTCTATTTCTTCTATGTTATTCTCATCAATCTGACTAAAATCGTCTTTAACCAACTCATCATTACTGACTTTGCCAGTTATTACGCCAAAAGAAGATGATATCAAGGCACATATCAAAGCTAAATAATCTTTAGTTGATTGTGCAGAAAGACCACTTTGAGATTGTTGAACCGGAATAGGAACATTGCAACAACTTGATTTTCTTGAAGGAGTTTCAGAATCTCCAGAGACATTGTCAGCCACAAAAGCAGTAATTTGGTGTTCAACCAAGACCAAATTTTTATATAGCATTAACCATTGCTGAATTCTGACCGTAATTGTTGGTACTAGAATTTAGGAGACACTGAGCAGCTCGCATCAGCTCGCAAGCACTTCATTGTAAGGATCCTGGACTGTATTTATTTACTAACGATTGCTTCTCCTTTCTTTGTTTGTTATTCACAGGTTGACTCAAGTATTATTCACGTGTCCTAAAGACCCGGTCAGCTGAGATAAACGTGGACTAGGTAGACCTCAACGGTTACAAAGAAGACGTGAACTTCGTTGCTATTTTTTAGGATAGTTTGTTACTATGTAATCCGTATTTAAACTGAGCTCTAGGTTTACACACAGACACACCTTTTTACTTCTTTCTTCGACAATCACAACTCTCTGCAACACTTAGTATACGAGCTCATTTCATTTGTACTCAACACATTTATTATATAAAAGTTTTAGGAGGCAGGTACTTTGAACCGGCCCCCGAGGTTTTTTGCTAGGCTCCTTGAGGATACTCAAGGATTCCTGGATTTTCCCTCGTTACATCCTCGTGTCAATCTGCAAATTTACATTTCCATCTTTATTTACGTCAAACACGCTACCTCACTTACAAAGTTTGATCAACTAATTTCTTAGGCAGTTTTTTACCAAAACAATTTGGCGCCCACCGTGGGGCGAACGGTGTTTGAATTCGATTAAGAGCCTTGATCTTCTTCCCATAACTGATTCTTGAAAGTGTCGACTCAACCAAAATTTACCTCAAAATCTATTTCATCCTCTAAGCCCACCGTCAGCACTCGTCTCCCCCCAATGACGAAGAAAGTGGCCGATACTGATGTTAAAAGAGTGGAATACCCCACTTTCACTGGGCCTCAAGGTACATCCACTGACTCTGCTATTTCTAACAACGATCTCTATGTTTTTGATCAGGCAAATGAAGGCCCATGCGGATGAACAAACCAAAACCAACGAGAAAATGCTGAAGGAGATCATGGAATTGAAGAAATCTAAGAAACCAGTAGAGGAAATCAGCCCATTGATGCCAAAATCACTCGGGTTTGACTCTCCGGAAATATCAGAGCAGCCGAAACAGAAAATAAATCCCACTACTGCTCCAATGTCTGGTATTGCAACAGTTACTACTGCAGGATTCTCAGGCTCTCAGCATCAGAAGACTTCCAGGATGATAGATCTAGAATACTCTGGATTCTACTCCGAGCGGCCCCCAGAATCTTACTACAGTGGATATGGAAGTCAGCAGCCGCCGAGATACTCGAGTCAGCAACCAGCCGGGTTTTTAAGCCATCGGGTGCCGACAGTCTCAATACAGCAACCTACATCTCAACCACAGCGGTTTGCAACAACAAACCTACATGAGCCTTGGAGTCAGCAGTCAGCAGCGCCTACTCCTCAGATGCTACAGGGATCTTCATCTCAGCCATTCCAACAATATCGGAGCCGCTTCCGAGCTGCTCAGGATCCCCAAGGATCCTTATTTTCTAATCCCACTGTCTCTGCAGACATATTCCCAGGTTCATCTCAGGAGATGCATGAGGGAGACTTTATCCCCATGCAAGTGGGAACCACAACTGAGCCAACCATCCTTAGAGATGCTGAATATGGACCCCAAATCCATCTCCAAACTTCCAGGGCCGGTAACAACTTTGATAATTTTTATGTAAACCCTAACCAAGGAACTGTGCAGGATGCAGGTATTAGCCCGAATATTGCTAGGGAACTTCAGAGGTTAAAAGATATGATCTCAAGTGTTCCTGGTGTTATTCGTCCAATTCCCGAAGTGCCAGCAGGCAGCCACAGAGTTTCTAGATTTGCATGGCCCATTTGTGACGTGGAAATACCAAAAAGATTTCAAACCCCCAACATGAAACTCTATGATGGGACCACAGATCCTGAGGAGCACGTGGCACAGTACAGGGAACGAATGGAAATCAACCCCATTCCTGTAAACATCAAAGAAGCTTGCCTATGCAAGGGATTTGGCTCAACATTGACAGGACCAGCCTTGAAATGGCTGCTCAGTATCCCTCCTAATACCATTACTTCTTTTCCCCATTTGGTTAACTTGTTTAATAACCAGTTTTCTTGCAGCAGGAGCTTTGAAAAGCTCACGGGTGACTTGTATAGAATAGTTCAGAAGCCCAATGAATCCCTAAGGGACTATGTGGCCAGATTCGGTCGAGAAGCTCTAGATATCGCCAACCTGGATATGGCTGCTGCTGTAGAAGCTTTCAAAATGGGGGTTAGAGGGGATTCCCGCTTTTATGATGATTTAGTTATGACCCCTTGTAGGAACCTTGATGAAGTCAGAACAAGGGCACTAAGATTCATCAGATTAGAAGATGACAAGAAGGTCCAGAAAAGAGGTGATGAATCATTAGGCAGAAGGACAGACTCTCCCGGAAAGCAACAACGAACCAAACCCTATTACAAGAATGATAATCCCAGGGTCATTGCAATTGAAGATGAAGACGACGACGAAGACTTCCCAAAGGTATCTGATTACTGTTTTTCGGTTGACACAAGTGGTTTGTTATGTGCCTTGCAGGATCTAGGTGATATGGCCAAGAAAATCAGAGAAACAAGGATCATGGAAAGATAAGTCTAAATGGTGTGCCTACCACGAAGACTTTGGGCACTTAACAGATGACTGCATAGCACTTCGGAAAGAAATCAGTTACCTGCTCAGCAAGGGGCATCTCAAGGAATTGTTTGGCAGAAAGAAGAGTAAAACTCAAGAAGCTGCTGAGCTGCCCAAAAGAGCACAGTCGCCGCCAGAAGATGCTAAAGTGATCAACTTCATCTCAGGAGGATCTGACATATGCGGAGCCTTTTTCTCGTCAGCAAAAAGACATGCCAAGGAGGCCAAGATGGATCAAGGCAGTCGGCCAAAGAAGAATGCGATATTGACTGAAGACAAAGTCATTTCTTTTGACGAAACTGATAAGCTGGATATCTAGGACCCCAATCACGACAGTCTGGTAATTACATTATGTATTGCTAACCATTATGTTCGCAGGTTCCTGATAGACAATGGCAGTTCGGTCAACATTATTCAATTGGACGTGCTTAAAAAGATGAGCATCCCAGAAGAAGAAATAATTCCAAGATCCTCGGTGTTAGTAGGATTCAGCAGAGAAACCAAGCACACGGTTGGAGACATCAGACTTCCTGTTTACATTGAAGGAGTCAACTCCATGCAGAAATTCTGCGTTATTGTTAGAGCATTTTGTGTTGTCTAGTGCTAGGTCTTGGTATTTTGAATATGTAATTTACAAGTTTGTATTTTATAGTTCCAGCGGATCAGTGGCGGACCAGGTGGTACGCCGGACCACCTGGTACGCTAGTAAGTTGGTCCGCTGGCCAGTCTCTATATATAGGTTTCAGTTTGTTTTAGAGAGTGTGAGTGAGGTCTGAGCGTTCTTAACTGTGTGTTTTTACTGGTGTAACCTGGATACTCTCTGTACTCTCTGTTTACGAGCTGTGATCAATATAAAGAAGATTATTTACCTCGTGGTGTCCAAATCCGATTGTAATAATGCACTAGCAAGATCAATTACGTGTTTTACAACTGGTATCAGAGCCGTTGGTTCAATTTCCAGATCTTGTTCTTGAGTTTTTGAAGTTATGAGACGTTAAAAAGTCAATTTAGGTGAGATTCCTCGAGTGTTTGATCGATTTCTGGTAAATCGAACCTTTCTGAGTCATTTTCGCACCTAAATTGAGTGTCTGTGTGAAGAAATTCGACAAAATACGAATCTGGAGTGAAATTTGTGATTTTCAGAGCTGGTCCGCAACTGGTCCGCCAGGCAAAATTCATCGTGAATCTGGTCCGCCAATTGTAGTCCGCTAGGCAATCTTCATCAGATTGGTCCGTGGCGGTTACTCTCTGGTCCGCGACAGTTTCAGCGTACCACATCTGGTCCGCCGATACGAGTCTGATCCGCTGGTAAAGTTGGTCTGGATTTTGGTCCGCTGATATTAATTTGGTCCGCTGAAGCTTCTGGTCCGCCGCAGATTTTCGGATGCATTTTTTATGAAGCAATTTTGTTCAGGAGCTCTGCCCCTTGGACCCCGCCAGGGGCTGCCGCCCCTTGGACCCCGCCAGGGGCTGCCGCCCCTTGGACCCCGCTTCTCGGGGGCGCTGCCCCCGAACCCCCGTTAATCAGTAATCAACATCTGGGGGTTGTTTTCAAGTATGGGTGAGGCCGTGGGAGTTTCAAAGAAACAAATCAGTTACCGGGTTTACCCTTGATTCGATAGCTGTGGGTTATTATGATTGAAGATTTACCAGATTCCGATGCTTATCAAGAATTAGTCGTCGAATTTCTGAAAAAGATGTTTGTGAGTATTCATTGTTCGTGATGATGGACAGAGATTCATGAACACTTGTTTCTGATGATGGACAGAGATTCAGAGACATGGATATGATTACTTACAAAACTAAAGATATAATGTGATTCCATTGCAAGCTACCTGAAGAACATATTGCTTGCTGGGTTGGAATCAGGAATTGAATATATCACATGTTTAGGGGGAAAATTGAGACCCTTGAAAATTTCAAAGAGATTTATCTGCTAGAAACGGAAAATGTGAATATTCAAAGCAATCAGTTCAGGGATGATCATGATTTGAGATCTTCATGAATTGGTAGTGTGTTCTAATGTTTGTGCGAACGGATGTGCTCAAGGTTTTCGGTTATAGTTTGGAACTCTCTGTCATATGCCCAATACTTTCTTGAGTTATGAAAAAGACTTGGTGAAGTTCCAGTCTGCAACGAGATATGCGTTTACCGGAGTAATATATTGGGAGAGACTTAATGCTGAGGGGGAATTTCTGTGATTGAAGATTTTGAAGATATTGGTTTGCATAAAGATTAGAGCATGTTACAAATTTCTGAAGATTAAAGATTATTATAATATGCGGTGATGTTCGGGTGTCTTTACAAGTTTCCGGGTAACGCCTGATGAAGTGAACCATTATCATATATGCCGGTTCCAATTGGATGTGATGTGCTTGAAGCTAGGGGGAACTTTATTTGTTGTGGAGATTGTACAAGATTCGAACTGTTTCCTGCAAACCTGAAGGTTCAGTCCAAGGGGAGTTTGCTGAAGTTTAAGATTTCAAGATGTAGCAAACTGACTGATGACGATTTCTGGAAAATGAAGACCTACATTCGACAGTAACGTCCAAGGGGGAATCTGTAAGAGCATGTTCCTGGTGTGGTCGTTACTGTGCGAATATTTGTCTAGATTGTAAACTAGGCTAGACTTCCACCAGCGGACCAGTGGCGGACCAGATGGTCCGCCGGACCATCTGGTACGTTGGTTAGTTGGTCCGCTGGGCAGGTTGCCTATAAATAGGTGAAGTCTAGTTTGGAATGTTTAGATTTCTGGTCATTTGTATTTGTGTTGAGAGGAGAGGTCTGTCCAACCTCTCCCGAGCTTCAACGATGTAAACTCCTTCAGTGTAATCATTCGACACAATAAATGATTAGATTTCTCCGTCTCTATCATTCTATGATCTGGAAACGATCCTTATATGGTTTTTCAACTAGTATCAGAGCAGGTTTGCTCGTTTGCTGCGATTTACAGATCGGTTTTGGGTTTTGGGTTTTGGAGAGAAAAACTTCGGTTTTGGTAAGATTTTGATCAATTCTTCTCAGTTTTTTCATCAATTCAGTATGTTTTCTTCATTCGGATTGCTTCTGGTTCATTTTCGCTGAGTTGTACGTTGTATTCAAGCATTAAAAGTCAAAAATTGTGAAAATTATGCATTTTGCTTCTGGTCCGTGGGTGATCCGCTGGTGATCCGCCGGTTGAAGATTCTGATCCGCAAGAGTAAATTCATCAGATTCAATGATCCGCTGAATTTGATCCGCCAAGCAATCTTCAAACACTGGTCCGTGGCGGTTATCGTTTGATACGCGGCAGTTCCAGCGTATCAGTTAGCAGCGTATCAGTTAACAGCGTATCAGTTAGCAGCGTATCAGTTGATCCGCGGGGTGTTTTTGATCCGGCAGAAGAATTTTGTTCCGCGGGTTGATTTTTGATCCGGGGAGAATTTTTCTGATCCGTTAACTTGGAATTTGATCCGGAGGTCTGATTTTGGTCCGGGGTTCGATATACTGGTCCGCTGACTACAGAATTGAGGTTTTGTTAATCATGGATCCGTTTCAGGCTTTTGCTGCTATGTCTACGACTGTTCAAGCGTTATTGAACTACGATAATGAAATAGGAACTACGAATAAAGTTCCTAAACTGATGAAGTTTGAAGATTTTCATAATTGGAAAACTCGGTATGAGTCGTATATCGGTGTGACCGATGTTAATGTTTGGACTCCTATGCTTGATGGGTATGAGATTCAAAAATTCACAACTAGGGAGTTTATTGGTCAAGAGAAGCCGTTTAACAAGATAAACGATGCTGAGAAAGAGGCATTCAAACTTGAAAGAAAAGCATATTCCAATTTATCAATGGCTTTACCTAAGGATATTTTGCATCAATTTAAAACACATACAACATCTAAGAAATTGTGGGATGCTTTATGTCATCGATGTGAAGGTAATGCACAATACAAGAAGAGCAAGAAGAAAGTGTTGTTGCGAGAGTATGATAATTTTGCTCATGTTCCGAATGAAACCATTAATGATCTCATTTCAAGATTGTCTCATTTGGTCAGTGAACTTGATATTGTTGGAGTAAAAATTCAAGCTGGAGAATTGAAAGAAAAGCTATTAGATGCTTTGCCCGAGAAATGGGAAGGTTATATTTTGTTGCTGACTCATGATAAAAGCTTTGATGATCTCACATATGATGAACTTACAAGGAATCTACTAGCAAGGGAACTGGATATGATGCGTGTGAAAACTTTACCATCTCAAGTTCAGAATCCCGATGTCTACTTTGGTGAAAATGCCTCTACCATGCATGCTAAAGCAAAGGCTAACTCAAATCCACCATCTACTGCTTTTTATGTAGAAAATACTTCAAGTGGTCATGCAAACATGTCTAGAGGTTCTTCAAGTGGAAGCTATGCTAGTAAAGCTGCTGTAACATATCCTGTGTATTCGCATCAGTCGTCTTCTGTTCCAACTCACAATCAGAGTGCTTTTTCAGCAAAAACTACAAATGACTTTATGGCTTTATTTTCAGCAATGGTTTCGTCTTATGATGGAGTTGTTGCAGGAAAGTTAACTAGTGCTGAGTTAACTGATGAAGACTATGAACAGATTGATTCTGATGACTTAGAATTGATGGATATTAACTGGTCCATGGCAATGCTTGTACGCAGA